>OX418217.1:33911001-34511001 GCA_948455865.1 Conomelus anceps
GGTTGGGATAACTGATAACTCACTTGTGCAGTTACCTACCGAGGTAAAAAATTATTAAATTAAGAATATTTATTATACAGTAGCACTTGGGAGTTGAAAAAAATATAAAAACCTACCGAATGTATATACAAAATTTCATTAAAATCTGTTGAAAGCCGTTTTGGAGGAGTATGGTAACAAACACTGGGACACAAGAATTTTATATATTAGGTTATGTCTATGAAATATTTATTCTGTCCATTTATTTTTATTCTGTCCCCTGATATCCTGAAATTACTACTCTATAATCGTGAGAACAATCTACTTGTAGTATCAATTGAACTGCTGATGATATCCGAGCAGTCTCAATCAGAATCAATCAAGCGGTGGATCCGCTTCTGCTATTGACAATAATTGTTATTGATGTGACCCATTCAGCGCTATGTTGCAATCTGTCAATGAGACAAGAAGTGATAGTTTCTTATTATTCTTTTTTAAATTTATTTCAAGAAGAGGAGGAAGATAATCATAATGATGATGATTGAAACTTGGTCTCAAGAAAGACGAATTGCTCAGAGTGTCAGGATGAAGGAGTATTGGAGGAGGAAGAAAGAGACCAACATGAATTGAATGGTAAATAAATGCGGTCCATAGTAGGTCTATAAAAAAAAAAAATTATGATTATGATGATCATGATCATAATCATGGATCATTGATCATTAGTCTTGACGTCCACTATGATGTAGAAGTTTTAAAATGTGATGATTATTCCGGAGCTCCGGAGTGTGTTTCCCGGTCTGGGTCTGGCATTTTTGTCTCATAATTTTCACCCCATTACCAAAGTTATTTCAGGCTCATCGTCATGTGAGAATCACCCGCAATAAAAGTATGCTTGATTCCGTATATGTAGACTTCTAACATAATCTGTAGTCGTACACAATTATTAGCCTACTCGTAAATTGCTAGTGAAACACATAGTTCGTCATAGACACCAAATTTCAAGACTTTTGTAGTCTATCTCTAAGTGACTGCTACTCCTGCGAATATCAGTTCAATTCTCATTAGCCTGGCATCTTTGAATAATCAGACTCAGGCGCAAGTCTCAGACTCATGATAGCATCATCAATAAATCCATCACAACTAAAAACTGTTTTATATTTTTCTATAAATTAATAATAGTTAGATGTTTTTGAAATCTTGAAACATATATTGTTCTGCTTTTCAGCTATTTTATACAGTATTTATTTAATATTGAAACGTAGTTACAACTTTTAAATATTATTTTCCTGTCTGGCATCATTAATCTCAAATACATTCAAACAAGCACACGTCTCAGACTCATGTGGGCATCAAAAAATTCATCCTTAATAATAATTATTTAATATTGGTCAATGAATAATGAATGTTTTTGAAATATTAAAGCAAATATTGTTTGGTTCTTTAAATATTTTAAAACAGTATTGTTTTCGAAATATTCAAAGTTCTACCTGTAAAAATAATGTGGAAGCACAGATCCAGAGTATGTATCCCCTCCAGAAATGTAATTCTCAACCGACACAAAAACCTGTTTGTGTCTTTTACGGAGAAAGGGCTTTCTAGGTGATATTCTCTCTAAAATATGTCTCACTATATCTCCCGAAAAATTTCTGGGTTCGCCCCTGACAAGACGTATGAGGAAGAGTGGAGGTTATAAAATTGTTTATTGCCACAACTTTACAACACAATAAATTAAAGGTTACAAATTAACATAAAGGAAATAAAATGGTTTGTTTTTTTTAATAAACTCCTCTGGATGCTTCGTAGTATCATCCAGAGAAATTATTATTATTAAAAGAAACCTAACAAACCAGAAATAAAAAAACTAAAATTTTAGTTCAGGCACCACTAGCAAAAGAAAAGTCTTTGACCGCTGGTGGGAGTCGCAAAAAGTCCGATTCAAATGACATTCGAGTTAACAATTTTTGGTATTGGAAGTTTAGCCATTCAACTTACAGAATTAAACAGAGAATTAACCAATCCAATTCTATTACACTGTTGCCTATATATACAAATAACAAAAGAGAAAAAATTATTTTGAGGGAAAACAAAACAAAAATACTTTTTGAAAGGAAATATATAAATAAAATAGGCATACTAATATTAGCGTGCTCAAACAATAAAGAGAGAGTAGAGAGTAAGGCATAAACAGCCAAAAATATATTACCACCATTCAGCTCCCAGAGAAAATAAATATTTTTCGTTAATCCAATTTTCTATTGCTTTCATATCAATTCTTTGTTAAATATCAAAAGGAATTATATTTATGAATCTAGTGCTCATATAAATCTACTGTCTTCTTATCAAGCTCAACTTAGAATCGTGAACAACATAATTATCTTAGCGAAGTGTCTGGTCTAAAGTTGTAAAAGGGTTTGTCAATCCTACAGAATTTATCTCTATTTTTAAATATATGTTTGAATAGTCTTTTGAAATAGAGTTGCCTTACTGTCGTAATGTTGAAATAAAAAAATAGAGATTCACTTGCATATAACCTAGGTTTATTTAATATTGTCTTTATTATATACTTTTGCATTATGAATAAATCACTAATGTGAGTGTAATAGGTCCCACCCCATATACTATACCATACTGAATTAACGATTGGATAAAAGCAAAATATATCATTTTAAGGTTCTCTAGATTTAAAATTTTATTCATTTTGTAGAACTTATAGAATATATATTTAAGTTTTTTTTACAAATAAAGCTGATATGTGAATTCCACTTCAAATATTCGTCGATTATTACTCCTAGGTATTTTATTTCATTCACTTCTTCAATATACGGGCAGCTGCAAGCAAGTGTTTCTGCACAGTTCGCCTGCAACCTTATTTTTATTTCATCCTTGGGCTTTCCAGCCGCACTTGCCGCAAAACTAATAAATTTGGTTTTCGTTATATTCAAGCTGAGTGTATTCAACTCCAACCATTGTTTTATCATATTCATATCATCTTCAGCAACCCTAAACACATTGCTCCAGCTATCCTGGGAAAAAATTATATTGAGAGAAATAGTGTAGTGAGGTTGATAGATCTAATCTCACTTGTTCGCTCACAATGATAATACGTCAGGTGTGGCGAGGTGGTGGACTGTGTAATAGCATGTAGCGGTGGCGAGTATACCTACAGTAGGCTACATTGTGCTGCCTCTCAGCCCAGCCACCGTCCAGCGGCTGATGGCGTTCTCCTTCGCCATTGTCACATTCCCGGCCGCGCTCAATTTCAAGCCAAAGCTATTCAGGTCTCGGACAACGCCATCTCATTCTTTTCGTTTCCTTTCTTCCTGTCTTCCTTGTTGTGCTTCTGTTGCTCGACGGACGGCCTTTACCAGACAATTCCCTACTGTTTCGAACGAAATTTACGACGCAATATAAAGTCGATTGCAGTTGTAAACGTGCGCGTGACCGCACATAGCAAAACATTTTATGCAGCCGCAAATTTATCTAAAGCCGGCCAATGCAACCAGACTCGAAGCTAGTTAAAGAATCAGCTGAGTGTTGGATTACGCATAACGTGTCTTGTTAAACAATTGTATAACGAAAATATTATTATGCTACAAATATTATTTTCAGTAGTTTATTTTGACAAAACAGTCAATTGAATGCGTAAGAGGTCATTGATTCTCAGAATCGCTATGCTCATTTTTAGAATTCTATCATATTATCTTGTGATGAAAGATTTTTTAATCACCTCAATGCTGTCAACTTATGAATAAATTATTTAAATATATATAACATTAATATTGAGTTATTTTGAGAGTGCACTAGAAAAATAGCCTTCAATAAAGGTTTAATCTAGTTGTGCAATCGTAATTTTGGCAGTGTGGGAATGCTCCCGTTGTAAAACGCTTAATGCAAACAATTTAGGGTATAATTTGAAAATCTATGGGGTATAAAATTCATAAAGGCTAAAACATGTGGGGTATAACAATTGAGGGTATAATCTAATAATCTATGGGGTATAAAAATCTTATAGGCTGAAACATATTCTCCAAATATTGGAGAAGCTAAGTGCATGAATGACCTGACCGGGAAAATGTCCATGGCAGTGAATTACTCTAACCGAATTCAACTAGCATAAGTAATAAATCAACTTTTTCACTTGAGAGATCCAGCGCGGAAACGCCGGGAGTTAAAATGTATTTTGCTATTTTGTAAATATTGATCAAGAATTTGTTTTTGGACATTGTTTTCCAATATTTGTAAAATTCTTTGCATTATTCGGGTGAGAAAAAAACAAAATTACATCGTGAACCTGAGTTCCATGGAATGTATATATTTGCTTATTTTGTACTCCAGTTGCTCCTCTTTTTTTCAAACAACTCCACGCTTTTTGTGCAATCTGATACACGACTTTAAGTTCTCAAATACACAATAACAAATCAAAATATTTATTGATCAAGTAAATGCATTACTTTTTATCTGGCCTACATAAAAATCTCTGACGATTTTGGTGCTATTTGAACTTTTAGCCCATTCATAACACTGGTTTTCCTTTTTATCTGAAAAGTGAATTTTAGTTTAGTTTATAAGCAACGGCTTCATTGAACAGGCCGGTAAGATGTTAATAATTTATTGTTTCTCTAGTCGAGTCTCTCCTGCCAAATCTATCGAATTGGTTATCTCTTGTTTGAGTTTATATTTTTATTAACATCTAGATCTAGAACGTGTCTCTTCAATGGATTATCGCAGAGACGTTGAGTAAAGGAAAGTTGTCATTTCTCGATTTCTGGTGGCTATTTTTAGTTTTACCTCTTATTTATGAATACCATACATATTATAGAAAGACTTCAGTCTCTGTACTAGCCAATTCGTGTGTGAGTGGCTCTTCGCCCCCCCCCCCAAAAGTGTGTCGCGTTAAAATGAGTGAAGTAGGTCGGGGTGAAACCATGAAGGGGATTTAGGGATGTACCCCACCGAAATTCTCAACTGACACTGAAAAAAAAATTATTTGCGTCGTTTATGGGGATGAGGCCTTTTTTAGGTGATACACTCCAGAAATATTTTCTCACTTGATATTACCACCCCGAAAAAATTCTGCATTCGCTCCTGCAGTAGAAGCTGCAATTATTTTTTTTACTCAGCTGACAGAGCTGTATTAGTATGCCACGCCCTCTTTAAATGTTGAGCTTTAAACAGAATAAATAACACCGTGATTTGATGTCTAGCAATCCATGAAAAACCAACGTTGATCAATCAATTTTGCACCTTCAACAAAGTTCAAAGTTCATTAATCTCTCGAAGAGCATTTTGGAAATGCCACGTTTCACATTTCTCCATTATTTTTTATGGTCGCAGTCTAGATAGTTTTTCGAGACTCCGCAGTTGACCTGGAAGATGTCCTCGATGATTTTCAGTCCAATAAAGAACGTAATCATGTACCATACGTGGTGACTAAAGGTCAGCCACTTGTCAACATAGACCTATTGTGTAGGCTTGTTGGGTTAATTTTTAATCTGATCAAACATAACATGCATCCGTATTTGAACATCCAACTTTTTCGCTTTCATTCAAGTAGTTCCTATTTATCCATGAAGAAGTCTCCACTTCCGTTATCGGCTATCAACGATTTGTTTTATTCTTTTTTAAACTAGCCTATTCATTTTCTTAAAATCGAGTGGACTTGACAAGCAAGCTACTTGTTCTTGTGTGTGAATAATGAGACGATTTGTAGTTGAGGACTACATAAGGATTAGGCGTACTATTACTTTTAGTACAGTCAGTGCCGGTCTGGGGAGGTTGGGGGCATTAAGTACCTGTGGGCCCCTTACCGTTGGGTCAGGGGGGGTATGGAATATTTTCCCCCGGAAAATAAAAAAAAAAATAACATAGAAAAACCGCCTTTTTACTACTGTAGTTATTTTATCAAAAAACCTGCAGTACTCAACACTTTTTTGCTTTTAATAATTGCACAGACAAGATAGATTTTTATAAGGATGTAGTTTATTACTAGAAGTTCAAACATACACATTACATAGGTTAAATACTTGACCATGTAAAACTTGCACAACATTTTTATTTATAAATCGTTAAGGATTTTTATTACATACTAAAATAAAGATAATACTGCTTTTAGCCGTGATGAACCTCCTAACTATTAAAGTAGTTTTAATTTAAGTACATCATTAGAACTAGTCAACTCATCTATAGCAACATTTTTGTCAATGTTTGTAAAAAAATCTCGTTCAACCGCCATTAGCATGTTGACGACAAATCCTGAGAAAGAGATGACCACAACCGGCTTTTAACAATTTTTAATTAAGATCTTGCATCTCTAGCACGACGCCCTTAATGTTAAAAAAAAAATAAAAATAATAAATTATTTAAAGCAACGTGTATTGTGGAATATAACAAGTCGTGGGTTTGAATTAAACCATGAACACAAAAAATATTTTTTTATTATTCCGTTTTGGGGGCCCCCTAGCTCGGGGCCCCTGGCGATCGCCAGGTAGCCACCCGGGCCAGACCGGGCCTGAGTACAGTAGTTTAATTTTGTTCTGACCTTGGGAATAAATTATATTAATCAGAATTTGTATGATTGGAGATAATAGACAGCAATCAATAGACGAACAGACGAGACAGATGGGAGTGTGATGAAATGTTTCGTGGGAAAGTGCATCTGTATTCTGTTCTGTAGCTCGGCAATCGCTGCCTCAGAGATGATTGGCTAGACAATGGAGGAAATAGAGCACTGATGGATCAAATAAAGGAATAGGCATAGCCGCATTTGAGCGCGAATATCGAGGGCAATTTCAGGCCGGTGATGGGCACTAGGCTGGTCTATAATGGCAGCTAAATCCATGCAGCAATTACCCAGCGATGCACGCAAAAAGTGATGTGCGTAGCTTTGTAGCTTCTTCGTTTGTAACGGGAAGCCGCGCTATAAGACCTGCTGCCTGTCGCTGAAACAGTGTTGTATCCCGCTCAACATTATTATGTGACAATTGTGACATTCTTACCTTCAATCCCCAATAATTTCGAGGAAAGATTTTAGAAGAAAAACAGTTTTTATTGATAATTTAATTAACTTAATAGATAATTCATTTAAAATATAAAATCAAATCAAATTGGAAATTATTCATTGCCAAAATCCTGTTAATAACAATTAATCAACATAATTTATACATTTTTTCTTTGGCGCCATTAGCCAAGCAATGCTTGTTCGCTAACGACGAGTTCTACATCTACTAAATTTACATACAGTATATGAAAAAAATGTGTCGAAGTTGTAAAATTTTAAGGATTCAATGGAGAATTTAGGATTAAGTAAACTAATAAATAGAAGAGCTGCATTTATAATTTATCCTCCTCCAATTATGAGGATTAATGAAAAGTAATAGATCCCATATGGCAATTTTGACTCGTAGACAATTATGTGTTCAATTTATTGAATTGTATCAAGCCAGGATCAATTAATAGAAAAATTATTATGAGGAGCAGGTATAAAAGCGATCATTACTTGACAGTATTAATTTCGTTTGTAGAGGAAGGCCACGGATTTCAGTTTTGCTAAAGTGAAAAGCTACGAGTTAAAGAGGGCAGCTAGTTGAAGAAAATAGCAAGTTGAAGAGAAAAAAGTTCAAGAGAAACCCTAGTCGGTCACAAACATTTATTCGCTCGGCAATAATTTTGCCAACATACATTAATCCAGGTTAAAAAGTTCTTTGCCAAGGAACGTGTGCTGCTATAAAATTCTATGGTTAAAACTAGAACTGAAGGACAAAATTAAAACTGGAACTGAAGGACAAAATTAAAACTGAAACGGAGAGTAACTTTTAAAATGAAAGTTTCATGTGAAAACTACATATGATTGGTGCCTCACTTCTTCGTGCCAAAAATATTCGAATTATTAATAAAATTAAGCATTATCTTCAGAGATATACTGTGAATCCCCACGCAGGGTAAAACCCAAAGAGGGATGCATTGTATACGTAAATGATCAGTTATACATTTATACTGGAGTGGCCGTAGCCGAGTGGGTTAAGTGCTGGTTTGCTAGCCCAAAGGTCCCGGGTTCGATCCCAGTTCTGACCGAAAGATTTTACCTCGGGCCACTCCCGTGTTTCGGAGGACACGTTAAGCTGTCGGTCCCGGCTGCCTAAAAACAGTCGTTAAGTCACGTCAGAGGCCCTGAACTTATTCAGTTGCGACCTGATAACTCTGACACCAGACCTGAGCCAGCCAGGTCACACGATATTATTATTATTATTATCAGTTTATAGCATTTTTAATTTGTACATTATTTGTTATTCAACTGTTTGAATATACCAATTGTATGATACTATAAAATGAAGTTACAAAGCGGTGAATCAATCATTATATACAGATTTAATAAAATATTAATTTCCAACTTGTATGACAATAAAGGGTGTGCTCTCAATAATGGGGTTTTCTTGAATCTAAGCTCTTGAAAATAAATTTTAGATAAGGTATCCTGTGAACTGTAAAGATAAGCTTTAATTTTATGCTGTTCAAAACTATCATAATCAGGAAATGACAATCATATCTATTAGCTGGGCTCAGAACTACAAGCTTAGATACAAGCTAACATTCAGGAGAGAATCGCTTTAAAGCCTGAATACAACCTCATATCATTATGGAGATTGAAAACACTCAGCTTATCTCAGCGTTTCCACTCAACAGTCACGAATTACACAGACATATCCTAATCCTTAGCCGATACACAACACAATCTCTACTTTCTTATGAGTTAACATTCCGGCAAGCATTACTTTCTTAAGAATGTTGGTTTTTAAGCTTCTAGTTTCTATTATCAACATTCTTAGTTCATCTAAAACAGTTTTGGCCGAGCTAGACTTATCCGACCCGTGACATGGTTTTGAATCAACCCTTAAATCACATATGGGAAATATTGAATTATAATATAATAAAAAATATACCATATAAATATGTGAAATATGTAATGTGAGATAAAATATATTTTTTTTAAATATCTTTAAAGAAATTGTTGATATATAGCATACTCTTTTTCCAAGGAAGTCTACTTTAAAATTTGAAAACACAAGTTTGAGTACTTGCCACTTTCAAGAATGAGAAGACTGTAAGAAAATTGGATAAGAAATTTTGTACAAATACACTGACAGTTGCTTTGACTGCAAAGTTTCAAAAAAGTCAAAGAATGATTTTATGGCATACTCACAAGAATCTAAAACCCCAGCATATAAACCGATTTGTCAATCCTCTGAGCAGTGAAAACTGCAAATAGGATTTTGCTGCCGAGCTTTTTAAAGGGAAAGTCTAGAGAAATTTTATAGGTCAAGCTTTGTGAGTGGTTATTCAGCTCAGATCTCTTTTTGCCAGACGTTATACATATGAAAACGTAGGCCCACCCTTCAAAGAATCTCAAAAAAGATGAAATTTGTTTTTATAGCATTTGCTTGGAGCTCGAATCAAAACGCTAAACGCATATCAATATTTTTATAAGTGTTGTTTGGAAAAGTATATGGATGAGTTAAAATATACAAAAATTAAGTGAATTGAATTTGTACCATAACCTATAGTTAGTTATTGGTTTACACATACTTATTTCATATTAGGTATTTAGAAGTTATAGGCTGAGAGTAATCCTATTGTAATCGAAAGCTTTAACAGTCAAGAAAGAGGGATTCACAGAGGAAAAGTTATTGATAATAATCAGGATTAAGGATCAGGCCATCAGACCTATCTCAGTTTGGACCATTAAGAATGATAATCATATTTAGCTTAATGGCTGAATTTGGCTGATAAATCTAGAATTAAACATCGGGCTACATAAAAAATGCCATATTCAATTTTTTTAAATGCTGATTCGATGGAATTGAAAATTTTATGATTTTGTAGACAAAACATAAAAATAATCTCTCAGATTTGGTTGATATTTGGTACACAGATAGGACTTGGCCCGAGGAATGTCCACACCAAATTTCAAGGAATATTGATTGAGCAAATTTGAGAATTTAATTTGATTTGATTTTATTTTGAGAATTTAGCAATTTGAGAATTAGTATCAAAGGAGTCAGTCATTTAATGACGATTGATTATTTCTCTCTGGAACCAACAGGATATACAACAGGAAAAATGTAACGTTCTTTGTTATTGAAGTTGATTGGTCTATGCAGTATGCAGTATTATATTCAAAATCTTTCGAAGAATTTAAAAAAAAGGTTTTCTTTAAAACTTTTTAAATTCAAACGAATTTTCATTATTTTTCAGATTTTTATGAATTGGTAGTAAGATTAGACACAAACTTAATAATTATCAATGTGCATTTTTGTCAAAAATTTATGAATAACGACATATGAAGAGGGTAGTTGTGGAAAAAAAACTAATGATACCGTAATGGGATATGAAAAAAATTGAGTGGATTAAGTCATTGAGCCTAAGCCTAATCATTTGAGTGAAAATATATTTTGTAGAATTCAGCTTTGTAATCTAAATTCAAAGTAAAAATAAATTTCTATGTCACCTATATGAACGTATCAATCCACGACCTGGCAACATCAAGTTGAGACTATCAAGATTCTGTGGATATGCTGATGTTTACTTTGTAAACAGCAAGCCTTCATTACGCTTTACCTTTATAGCGGTGTGCCGGCTTGCCCCATATCAAACAACAACAACATCCAGTATTATAAACAATCACTAAACGATGAGCTTTCAATCAAAATTGGACTATGTCATTTAGATATGTTATTGCAATCCAAAGTAGTCAAATTGACCCTGTCTTAAAAATGCCTTTTGGATTGGCTGGCTAAGCATGATTCCGCTTTTTGCTGCCCATTTTTTTATGATCGTTGCTTACAATCGAAATATACGTTCAAGATTTGTACAAATCAGATTTCCACTGAATAGTAGCTTTTATTACTTACTTTTCAGACTCCTGTTCTACCTAACAGACATAGAGTCTATTTTCAATAAAATTGTGAAGCTGAAAAAGCTATTGAAACACTGTATTTTTAGCATGAAAACTCCAACCTACTCTGTGGCTGTAGCCTACATAGTTCACTATATTAATAATCGAATCATAATCTAGTGTGAGTATAACCTCGACTTGTCAGTAGTGTTTGAGTTTGCTGGTGACCTGAAGGTCCTTCTGGCGAACCTATGTTTGAACTCTTCTATTACATTTCATAACTTAATTGATGACTCGCGATCTATATCAAACATTGTCAATAATACTTATTCTACTAGTTTAAGAACAGTATGTAGGTATATCTAGGCCCTTTAAATTATGTTTAACTCTACAACAACAGTATAAGTAAGGGGACCTATAGTTCTATAGTAAAAATAGGTTGATCAACTATTGCAAAATTTAATAAAATAAAACAATGAAATGACAAGCTTTTGTCTGAAAAAAAAGTTTTCATAGAATCAATTCAAATTGAATAGAATTAATGAGCCATAAAATAAATCTAATGAAATCAAACAGATCTGTAATTTATTTAATACTCTATAGTCAAGTCAATGCGGTTCACTTTATACAAATGAACAATATTCTTTGTTATGTTTTCCATGACCAAACACAATAATTCAAATCCAACACAATTTCAATTATATAATGGCCGCTCATCCTAACCTCAGCAAAACATTAACCCTGGCGGCAGGCTGATGAAGCTTCTCTTAAGAAGTAAAATGCATCCCTCCCGTATCTCCAGTATAGTGAGTGAAAATCATATTGTTATGGGTTCTAAAGCTAAAATAAGGTTGGCAACACTAAAGTTCACACTTGCACTTTATTTACACAAATTATTCTATTTACACACACTAATTGCAAGTTTTCATTTAATAAAGAAAAACAGATCAACAAATGACAAGCTAAAACTTATTTTCAGTAATAATTTACAAGAATTAATAAATAATTAATTTTTGGCCAATCAATAATAAAAGAAAAAAGAGTCCAATAAACTGTACAATAATGTAGAAAGAAATGCTAAATGAACAACTAAATACAGTCCAATACGTTATTTGACAGTCCCAAATAATATCACTTGACACAACGTTTTTAAACTGTTGATAGGCTGCAAAAATAGTAAACATTTGTCTTTGCATGTCTCACTGGAATCAAGCGCTGTTTACTCCAACGGCACTGGATTGTCTCACACAAGATCTGATTGTAACACAATCTGTCACGCAAGCTTATAAAAACTAAACTCACTGGTACGTGGACTTCTTTATATAGTTGTCGTTGTTCAAGGTAATCAAAGTAGGTACTGGAAGCCACTGGATGCTTTTAGAGGGCCATGGAAGGTCATTGAATATAGTAGAACAATCAGGGAGTCGGTAGAACCGAGGGGAAGCTTCAAAGGCTCTCAATTGAGTGCGAGAGATGCAGATTTGAAGAATAAGAGTGAGGAAGACATGTTAAAAGCGAGAGGATGAAGATTCAGGTTACAAGTTACGTTCGTTTATGAATGGAAACGATGTAGCCTACTTAGAACGAGTGCATGAACAACTGTTTGTTTTGCATTTGTAACAATATATTGAACAGACATACAGTGTCAGTTTTGATATAAGATAATATTCTTTGTGTTTAAAACTGTTTATTCGAATAAACAGTTATTTGAGGCCATCGCCTCAAATAGTTTAAATCGTAGCCTTTATTTCGCTTTTGATGATTGGTAGATTTTAAGAGAATGAATGAACCTGTTAATACTTTTCAAGTAGAGAGAGTACAATATTACTATCCAAGTAGAGATTTTTCTAGAAATCTGGCAAATTTAAATTTATAAGAGCTTTATGATCAGACATAAAGCACTTGAAATTATCAATTCACAGGGAATGCCGACACATAATCTATTTGAGATACTGTGTTTGGACAATTTAAAAAATAAGGAAAATCTCTCGCAATACCGTACATATATAGTATTAAATAATATATCACAATATTATTGCAACATAGCATTCATTACAGACGGAGGTACTTATAACAAATCTATTGGATTGGGAAAAGAATGTAAGTTGGCTCCCAATGAAGAGTTAAGAGAAGAGTAAATAAATCTAAAATGCAAAAATAAAATAGAATAAAAATGAGTGAGAGTGTGAGTGATAAATTTATTCATGAGAGCGTATCAGTTGACGCATGTGCTTGAAAGCGGGCGAAAGATTGTTTATCGTTTATTGATGGGAGAATGGGTTGGGAGGGTATGTTTGAACATGAAGTATAGAGTGGGTAGAAGGAGAAAAAGGTTTTTGTGAGAAGAGAAAGAGAAGGAAGAAACATTATTGAAGGGTCAACAACATGTACTCAGTCGTAAATAGTGTCATAAACGCTTTTTCAGTGTTACTTCCTCTAGATTCCCTCTACGTCAGTCAGGAAGTATGAATTTATTCTCGACTCGCATAAATCACACTTTGAGATCACAGCTCGTTAATAATTGATGCAATTCAGGCCAGACCACGATTAGTGTGTTCGAATGGACCATTCAATATTTTATAACAGGCACTACTCCGATACTCCATAACATACGGCGAGAATCTACAAGAAGTGTAGGCTACTACACTTCAAGAAAAGTAGGTAGCAGTTCCACCTTGACTCAACAGAAAGGCAGATTAATAACCCACATCAAGGATATTGAAATACACAATTATTTCAAGTGTTATTAATGGACTGAAGTCGGTAATAAATTAAAATGACTGTTTCATTGAGCTATTTTTATAGTTCACAAACAATGAAATAATGAAGTGTTACACACTGTTACACAAAAACACAATACCAATTAAAAAATTAGACTTTACTCCATATTGGATGCACCAAAATATGGTCTTATTGACAAGAAACCAATAATCATCAATGAATAACAAGAAGGAAATTATATTTTACTCCACTGCCTTTAGGATATATTATAATATTAAAATATTATATGCTAAACACATCAGAAGATTTGCTAATACAATATCAAGAATGTTTAAAAAATTGCCTGACCGGCAATTGAGAGGTCCATGGTTCGATTCCCGGCGGTGACTAAATATTTATGTGCAGTAGCGGTCAACGATTTTCATCAGGTTTAATCTACATTTATTATATGACTTTTACAGTATTTCTCCATTGTCTGTCTTGAAAATGTATCTAAATTTAATGGTGGTTATAGCCTACAGTGAAATAATTTTATGCAAACTGTGTTGAGGAAGCTATTTGGACGTATGCCTGTAAGCTTCCATTTATACTTTGTACTAAATGAATAAATTGATAAATAAATCAGCTATTTAATCAGCTATTTGTTGCTGTCAACATCCGCCGTTGCGGAAATCTCCAGTATAATTGATAGCACGTTGAAGAACTCGAAATTAATAAATTATGTTCTTTGAAAAATTATTTTGAAATTCCATCAAGAAATAAGCCTTTACCAAAATAAACGCCAAATTTATAAAAATACTCTAAACAAATCTTTTATTTATTTAAGAATTAATGGAATAAGATGAAATGCAAAATAGTATCAACATATTGTAGTGGATATGAAATTGGAGAGAGTTGGAAAGAAGAGACAAGGTTCTCGGTGTTATCTGCTATGATGTTTACTTTTAAGCCATTAATTACACTACTTTTGAAACTTTTATAGTGTTTACTTGGTAATTAGTAGAATGTTCTATTAGTTTGATTAGACATTAATGGAATGTTATCGAATATTGTGGAAGGTGCTAGTTTCCTTTATTTATTTATTTAGAAGTTGACAGAAAATTCGAGAGATATCTCAATTATGAAATTTTATATAAATAGAGGTGGACTCTTGTAAATGAGTTCTGTTGTCTTTGAAATTTTGTCGTGATAAACAAGTTGTGACAGTTCTATATATAAGTGATAATTATTTCTCTGTGCCTTTGTTAGTGACAATTCTTTTTTCTGCTTAATTCATACCAGTGAGCTACTGAATAGTTTTTGTTGTATTACGGACTAGTGCTACGTAAGTTAAGTGTTCTTTTTCGACGTTTCTTTTTTAATATTATTGGACAGTTTATTGTACAGTTGTTAATTAATATTAGATCGGCCTTTTAACTTTTAGTGATTGATTTTTGTACAGTTTATTGAAAACTCATATCAGTTGAACAATATCGTGTTATCTGTTTTTAATTGCTTATTTTTCTGTAAGACATTACTGAACAGTGAGTGTTGTGATTATTTGTGTAAATAAAGTGCGAGTGATAACTTTAAGTGTTGCCAGCGTTATTTTAGACATAGAACCCGTAACAATATATTAAAACATATATGTTTATTATTGAGTTTTTAATTTAGTACGGTATCTGTTATATACGGTACCGTATTAAAGTTAATACTGTTTATAATTAGTTCTGTTAGTAATTCAGTATGTGTAGCCTAATAGTGGAATATTTAGTGTTTTCATTTTGAATGATTTCTATTGCAAATTAATAATTAAAGATTAATGTCTTAGTGCTTTATGTATACCTGCCTTATCCAGTGTTAGCAGCAACTGGATGACTGATTATTAGTAATTATCACTAAATAGCATAAACTTCACACATTCTGATTTTTAACTATAAATTTAAGTTTTAATCTAAACCTAAACAAAAAAATCATTCTCTCTTGAATTAAGACTATAATTTCAAATGATCCACAATATAACTTGTTTAATTATCAGTTCTTCAGTTCTATTTTTTCATGTCATGAAGAAGAGATTCTCCTTTTACCTCGTGACTCAAATGTGAGTCCGAAAAAAGTAATCATATAAATTATGTAATCATAATCATATAAAGTAATAAATATAACTTCTGTAGACACTACTACAGTGCATTGTTAATACTACTATATAAAACGGGGGAATCATCATCTGGTTCATCATATGCTGCTGAATTTAGTAGGCTAGTATATGGATACAAAATAATATTATATATTATACGATAGTAGCCTATTTTTAATTATATGCGGTGCCTGAAACGTAGAAATCTGGTGAGTATTTTGTATTTCATCCCAATTGTTTTTGTTGTTTCATCAATATTTAAAAATACTTTACAAGCTATACTGTTTAAATTGAGTTTATACTAGGCTGTTAGCTATATGCTATATGCTATGTAGTATATTTTTTTTAATCTATTCTATGATCTTCATTCACTCTGACTTGGAATGTCTCCTCTTTACTACCTACTATTGCAATTCTATTCTTCACTCATTATTGATTCATGTGTTCATGTCGTGTAGCAAACAGATTGGTGGTGTTGAAGATCCATCTTGTTTCCACTAATCTATATATATAAAAATGAATGTCTGTCTGTATGTATGTATGAACCGTATGTGTGTTCCCTATAGACTCCAAAACTACTTGACAGATCGGCATGAATAAACTTTGGGAATATGTTGTGTGAATATTGGGGATGGTTTCTGACCATAAATTTTAATAGGGGAGCTAATAATTATTATTAATTAAACCATTTTATAGACCTAACCTACTGAACTTGCCAGCCAAACAGCTTAAAGAAACAGCTGATATAAGTCAACAGTTTTTAATCTTATGTCAAGTCCCTTAGTGGCGTTATTTACGCTGTCTTTGAACAGCAAAAGACTTTGCATGTAGGCTACCGTGCAGTCGGAGCCTTGCAATATGTAGGAAACATACGACTGGGTATGATAAAATTTAATTATGCCAGGTTGATGCCATAATTACCCAATGCAGCTAGAAATTTGAAATGCAGCTTCAGCGGGAGGTGGCGAATAATAAAATAAAAAACCTAGCTTCTACCCTCATAGTCATAGGAGGTTTAAATTTGAAACGTTTCTTCATTTAGAGGTGGTGATTAACAAAACAACGAAGCCTCTATGATCAGCTGGAAGAGCCCTAGGACTAACTTCTTTCCTACTTTGAAATGTAACCTCAGCGGGAGGTGGCGAATAATAAAATCAAGGAGAATTTTTATGAGAATGCAGCAACGCGCGTTGGGCCAGCTAGTATATCATAAAAACTTGAAAAGCACTTAAGTGGAAATTATAACTCACGTTATGGCGTGACGGCCGTTTCACTCTGTTGTCAAGAGCATCGTCAGATTACCACAGTACACTGATTTAAGGCGTGAGTTTGGGAGCTATGGATTTTGGAATGGTGAAGAGGTGGGGGGATGAGTAGGCGGGAGGTTTGAAATTGGGATTATTTTGTCAAAAAGGGTGTGTGAGAAGAAGTTAAGTTGATCATTTAAAATGCTGTCAGGTTGCTGCTTTGTGTGTTTATAAATCTCATATTATTCTAAAACATTGAGTTTCTGTCTTTTGTGAGTGAAGTTTAGTGTGTCTAAGTTGGTGTCAATAATTGTGGCCTGTTGAAATTATGTGTTCAACAAAAGTGGAATGTGTGTTTGGGTGTGTGATGGCTCTTCTGTGTTCTTTGAATCTAGTGGTGAATGTCCTGCCAGTTTGTCCTATATAGATTTTGTTGTAGTCATTGCATTTCAATTTGTAAATTCCAGATCTGTTTTATTTGTTTTGAGGTGTTGTCTGAGAATGCAGCTGTTTTTTGAGTGAGTTAGTTGTTCTGTAAGCTGTTTTGTATTTGAGTTTCCTGAATGATGCTGCTATTTTGCGAGTTTTTTTTGTTGAAGTATGTAAGTGTGATGAATGTATTGATGTTGTTATCCTATTTGTTGCTGGTGTAAGTGATTGGTTTTGTTGTTATTCTGTGCAGTAGTTTGTCTATTAGTGTGTGCTTGTTATAAAACACAATGTTTTAGAACAATATGAGATTTACAAACACACAAAGCAGCAACCTGACAACATTTTAAATGATCAACTCAACTTCTTCTCACATACCCTCTTTGACAAGATAATCCCAATTTCAAACCTACTCATCCCCCCACCTCTTCACCCTTTCAATATCCATAACCCCCAAACTCATGCCTTACCATCAGTGTACTGTGGGTCGTCTGACGATGCTCTTGACAACAGAGTGAAACGGCCTTCACGCCATAACGTGAGTTATAATTTCCACTAAAAAGTGTTTTTTAAGTTTTTATTAGATCTAAGGGATTAATTTCTCTACATAAAAATATAATAAGGGTGTAGTATGAATTCAACTGTGCATAATAACACAAATAGAACGTAAGTTTTCAACCGACTTACAAACAGGAGAAGGATCTTAATAATTCGACCTGTTTTGTTTTTTTTTTTTCAATTTATGTTTGTACATCAATTACTCGAGCATTATTATATCGATTTCGATAAATTTTTCAATGAAAGAGCATCATTCAGCGTTGGTCCCATCCAAGTTTCGCAAAGATCGGCCCTATATGTAGCCGAATATCAAACAAAAAGGAGCATTCATCGACGACTTCATTTCAATTATTTTGTTAGAATAGGACAGTTTCACAGTGGGGACTTTCAAAATGACGTTGATATAAATTATTATTCATCATAATACTGGGAAGAGCATTTTCAATAAACTTGCATTTAGTAAAGGTTTTTATTTTATTATTTTCTGTTGACGATATTGTAATTATTTTATTTTGTAGACAGTTGTATTTGATCTCCTCTAAAATAAAATTATGTAGTGTTAATCATTATCAAAACCCTTTTTTTCTAATTGATTGTTCCATTGACAGGTGATGATGTCGCTTCTTCACAGAGGATATCTTAGAGGTAATTTACTTGGGACGTAATTGATTCTGCATGAGTTATGAGTGCATGAAAGTCATAGATTTTATATTTCTCTACAATACCTACACCAGTGTAGACTTCGAAATTATATTGATGAATACTGAAGATGAATATGAAGACTATTTTATATAAATGACAATCGAAACTTCTGCTAATATGATTTGGAATAAGGAAACTTATTCAGTATAAAAAATATTTCTCAACTGTATTTTTTTTGAACCACTGGTACCAACATAGACTTGAATAATAAGGCTTCCACTATTATAATAGCACTATTACAATAGCAAAGAGCCTATCTCATTAATTTATATTACACTTGTATTACATTTCAATGAGATGTTGTATTACCCATTTTTATTACACTGTCATCCTCTTTTGGAAGATTGAATGCTAGAAAATTCAATCAATCATGAAAATATTCAACACTTTTAACTTGACCATCTAATACGTTTATTTCTTGGTCTTTTTTCGATCCAGTAGTAACAGATGATAGACACATCTAATATAATATTGAAATTTTATTTCTATTATTTGGAAAAAGGAAAGTAGATTTGTTCACAGTGAGCTAATCATTCAATCACACTCACTGATGTATACTGACAGGTGACAGGAAAGTTTCGCAGATAACTAGATCGCAAAAGTATCAGTAAGTACTGTAACTCACAGTACCTCAGTAGAGGACTTGCAGTCTATTCCACCTTATGTAGTCATAAATAGGGAGCTTCTGGTACTGTAGTATACTGATTCCCATCAACAGAGGCGATATCGCTATATAACTATATAGCTATATATATATATATTTTTTAGGATGAAGCCTACATAGGTCTGAGACCTGTGCGTGGGTAATGAATTGGTTTGTGATTGATGAGTTGGACCTACAGTTTTTGGGTGGGTTCTGAACCACCGGGAAGTGATTTTACAGCAGAGATCAGAGTTGTTTTTGCTGGCCAATCCAATCGGTCACCGTTACACAGGTGGCCCAGGAGTTTCGTAGCTAATACAAAAATATTCTACAATATTTCTGCTTTTAAATTGAATTTATCCATAATCGAATTTTAAGTTTATCATTTTTCAATTATCTTCATACATAAATTCCATACATCATTACTTTGACTGAAAATAAATGTTTCATTTCACCAATGTTGTATTTTTTTATATACATTACACCTTGGAATTTGATCTTCCAAGATGATTTGCAACCGAATGTGGAAGCAAAGGTTTGGCTCATTTTAAATGCTTTAAAGCACGCAATGGAAGGTACTTTTTAATTTCTGGAGGAGTTGAATTTCTCATTGTTTTAATAGAATGGTTGCTGTGGAATCTAGGAATTTTTAATATTTATTAATATAATTGTTAAATATTTGCCATTGGTTTTATATAGAATGCTTGCTATAGAATTTAATAAGGTTGGTCACACAATACATGAATTCACCGAATCTAATCTTAAAAAATTTCTATGCCTATTTGTTGTAATTATATTATCAATAATTGACTGAAATTCTCGCGACCCTTATAGTGTATAATGAATTAATAATAATAATATCGTGTGACCTGGCTGGCTCAGGTCTGGTGTCAGAGTTATCAGGTCGAACCTGAATAAGTTCAGGGCCTCTGACGTGACTTAACGACTGTTTTTAGGCAGCCGGGACCGACAGCTTAACGTGTCCTCCGAAACACGGCAGTGGCCCGAGGTAAAAACTTTCGGTCAGAACTGGGATCGAGAACTTGAGAATGAGTGTATTAGACCCACCCCTTTTCCCCACATTATCAAGTGAGGTTTTATACAGACTCTCAAAACCTCACTTTTTAAAATCTAACAAAAACCTTACATTTCGGAATTTCTTAAGACAAAAATTACTAAATGTGATCTTGTACTGGGAACTATTGTACATTAAATTGATATAATTATATACATATAACTTGTAGAATATACATATAACTTGTAGAATATACATATAACTTGTAGAATATACATATATCTTGTAGAATATACATATAACTTGAAGAATATACATATAACTACAGTACTATAGAATATAAATAATGTATTATGTATACCAGTTTCCATTAGAAGATTATATTTTTAGTGATTTTTGTCTTTAAAAATATATGGCTTTTGGTACGGTCGTTAAACAAAATAGTTTTTGGGAGTCTAAATAAAACCTCACAAGGTATTTAGGAAAGAGGGCTAAACTAAGATTAAAAAACAATATTTTTTTAAAAACTTTTCTTTTTATAAATTTGTATACATTACACTGAATTGCATGTTATAACTTTAAAACGATAAGTTTGAAAGGGTTCATCAGTTTATAAATTAATACATATGAATGACTCCTGAACGATCAGACGACATGAGTAATAATAGTATTTAGTAATAATATTATTTCAAAACATTGACACTTTTCAGTTAGCTGAATATTTATGAAATAAAATCAGTTTCTGATACCACATACAGTAATTCAAAATAATGTTAATATTTTTCTTTCTCAACCTTTCAATAGATTTTATTTCTTATGAGGATTTAAAATCTATTTTAGATGGTTGTTCCTAGCTACTGTCTGATTCAATTCTAAATTATCTACTGCAATTCATCTCACACCCTGTTTGATTACATTATTCCAGATTCAAATCTCCCGCCTTCTCATCCACCCTCCACCTTACCACACCCGTAGGCCTAACCATAACCATAATTTTCAAACCATGTTTCAATAGACCGTTAACAGTGTCTCTGGAAAGCATTACAACAATGCGAGATAGCTATAAAACAAACATAAGTTTCAATTCACCAGTAAAATATTTTCAACAATTATTCATTTATAAATATCAAGTTAAAAGTAATATTGAACTACAACTCCAAACAAAACGTGTGTCCTCTTACAAAAAATGCAAAATATAATGTTTTACATAAAAGTGAAATCAGTCTCTATATGGTATATTATTGGACATAAACTATATCAATATTATTGTATGATGGCTACCTACATAGATGTAATTAGATAGATAGTTTATTCTCAAATGAAGAACATTTCAATGTCTTGCAGCTATTGGTAGTCGGAAGAAACAATTAAATTAAATATAAGCTATAGAGAAACAAAAAAGAATACAAAATTATATTATTTACTGAAATAATTGGTAGAGTAATTTGTTGTGTAGGTAAGTATGAGCTGCGATTCTGTATTTGATAAATAATTTTACTAGTATTTGTTTAATATTGTTATTATTATAATATTAATATTTTGCTGTTTTCACTAATATTATTTTGTTGTTTGCAGGCTGCCCTTGGAAAAGCGAGATTGAATCTTGTTTCTGCCTATGGTGAATTTGGTTGTGATTCAAGTGAGGTGACAACTGCCAGCAGTGGAAACAGTGGTCGCAACTGTTCAAATCTCATCATCACAATTCGGCACGCCGGTGTGGTGGGGCTTTGGGGCTGCGCCCCCTCGCCCCGCCGAAAACCCCTGACTCGGGGCAACACTACTATCCCTCTCATTCCTGCTGCTCGGGTTGTATTGAAATCCAATATGATTCGACAATCCAGTTTCACAAAACTTGGACACATGATCAATACGGCTGTAAACAAACGATCTGGTAAGAATAATTATTGTCATTCAATTGATAATAAATTATTTTTCTCTTATTGTTACACCATTATTTCATGAGGAATTGTTGATATATTAATATTGAATTTAATATATTTTTAGATTAATTTTTTTTTTGTTAAAACTTTAAACTTTAAGAGCTATCAACAATATCACCTCTATTGTCGTTCTTATTCTTAATATTGTTAGGGGTTCTATCTCTAAAATGAAGCTGGCAACACTTAAAATTAACACTCGCTCTTTATTTACACAAATTATCCACAGCACGCACTAATCAGTTATATCTTACACAAGATAAGCAATCAGAAACAGAAAATCGATAATGTTCAGCTAATAAAAATTTGCTATATTACTGTACAAAAATCAATCACTAACTGTTAAAAGGTCGATCAAATATTGAATAATAACTGTTCAATAATTCAAGAAGAAACATGTAACAAGACCAATTAAAACTTACGTAACACAAGTCTGTCACGGTACTACAATAAAAGCAAATGAGCATGAGTCCACTTGTATAAAATGTAAAGGAAGTCTCACTAATACAGTCACAATATACTGTGATTATCACTTTAACAACAAACGTTTGTACTATGAACAGAACTGCCACTTATTATGTCAACGAAATTCAAACAATGAATGAAACTGGTGTTTACCTGAGCGTCCGCTTTATATAGGCTATATTTCTAACATTCCACAAAGAATGAGTGGGTTCTCGATTTCTCTATAAAATTCTAAAGTAAACGAATGAGAAGCGACCAGAAATTATTCTAAGGATTGTAAGCAGTGGCGTAGCCAGGGGGAGCCCATGGGGTCCCCCCCGAAATTTCAGAAATAAAAAATTCTCAAATAACTAATAGATAAGGACTTATTAAAGCCGAAGGGTTCTATATGTTTTGTAGTATTATAACGAACAGAATACAGAAACCCTGATTGTGTAGTAGAATATATCTACAGTTATAGTCAGATTAACGTATTTTTTCAAATATTTACTCATATAGAAACTTGTTGACTCTTTATTTAGGTGTTCAAATGGATAATTTGGATTTAAATCGAATAAAACATGTTAGAAACTGTGACTACCATAATTATTGAAATATGACATTAAATAAAACGCGATTTTTCAAGTTTGAAGTGGATTAACTTGGTTAATTGTGGATAAATCACCTTTTTGAATAAACTCATCTTACTAGAAAATCATCTTGTAGAAAATTTAGTTTTGAAGTTAAACACCAATCTTGTAGAAAATTTAGCTTTGAAGTTAAAATTCAGGATAACCCACTCATCTTGTAGAAAATTTAGTTTTGAAGTTAAAATTCAGTATAACTCACTAGCCTAAACGCACCCAAAGTTCATGAAATCACGGTTTTATAAATAAAACCCACAAATAAATGCAAGTTCTATGCAAGCGTGTAAAACCAGTGTGCTATGATAAAAAAATTCCGATTTTATGATCTTTGGGTTGGGTGTGTTTTAGGCTAATAACATAAATTATATGAAACTTATGAAAAGGTATGCTTTCTTCATGTATATTTGAGTTGTATTTTTATAAACTTGAAATGCAATTTATTATCATTGTGTTAATTTTGAGATTCAGTACATGAGTTAAGTATGGTTAGTTCCAATTCAAGGGTTTTGACTCAAAATAGTCACAGATATTAGTATATCAAACCTGGCCACCTAGGTTCTTGGGTAGTAATTTTTTAAAAATTTCTTTTGAACTTTAGAGCCCAACAAGTTGTCTAGATTAGCTTTTTACACCAATAAATTTAAAAAAAAATCCAGACCCTCCTACTCCCCAGACACTCCCCCCCATTGTGAGCCCCCCCCCCCCCCCCCCCGAAATCTAATCCTGGCTATGCCACTGATTGCAAGGCGAGGTGGGCAGGGGAAGAATAAACGATAACTGGAAGACGATATTGATACAGGCAGATAACAAAAGAAAATTACTGCCCATTCTCCTTGCATTCATAACAATATCATTAAGAATAATTAATTGAAGTATTCTGTTTCCATAATGACTTATTTGTTGTATGGTATGTTTATACTATTTCTTGGTATCTGAATAGTAGGTTAGAGATTTTTTATTAATATGATAGCTATTGCTGTTCAGAACGTTTTAAACTATATTTTGTGTACCGTAATTTGAGTACCGATAAGAAAAATTGTTGGGTAGTAATAGAAGGGTAGCCTAACAAAAAATTATTAAGACGGATTTATTGATCATGGTACATTATTCTTTTATCATTGGAAAATATTGAAATAATGCACAGTTTCAAATGTTTTTCCAATTAGGTGCTCTAAAAATATAGGATTTGAACAGCTTTAACATCTTGGTACGATATTAGCTTACTTAAAGTAGAATGAAATTTATCTTGAATTATCTTATAATAATAAAAATCATGTTTTATTGATGGAAAGACACTTTAGCATATTGTTACGATATTAGCTTACTTGAAGTAGAATGAAATTTATCTTGAACTATCTTATAATAATAAAAAGCATGCGTTATTGATGGAAAGACACTTAACTTACGTGTAGTTAAACTTGCCATTTGAACCAAGTTATGGAAAACATTGTGGATTTACTAGTTTAGGTGAGTTCTGAACCACCATCAGGTAAGTGTGAGAGCAGTTGAAGGAAAGTTATAGCTGTGGGGCACCCATCGAAACGCAGTCCTGGCGCCCTGATTTTCACTTTTTGAGTACCCCGGACTAACCTGTTTGAATGAACAAGGTACATAAAGTCTAGAATTACTGTTAAAAAACCTTTCCTTCTTTTCAAAGCGGCCGGCCGCTAGCGCAGTTGGTTGGGCGTCACAACTTCAGCTTGCTGTCGTTTTAGCGGTGGTGGGTTCGAATCCCACTCCTCCGTCTGCTATCTATATGTTATCTTTCACCTTATTACCTATGCAAGAGTCCCGGACTTATGTGGGCATCATCAGCAATAAAAAAAAATACATTTTTAAGTAAGGTATCATACTGTACCCTAATCAGGTGGGGTGGGGGATCAAAAATAGCAGGGTGAAAATAGTTTCAAGTGGGCGTACTCAGAATCGCTTGAAATGTGTTTTTACAAGGATTATTTGAAAAATAATTCCCTGAATACCCCCGAGTTTTTGAGTAGACTATATGTTATAGTATTTAATTATTGTTAGAGACCTCCTCTTTCTCCTCTTATGGTGTACTTTATAGTGCCTGGAGTCTAACCATTACATCATTAGTCATACCCCCTTCCAGACTGACCGTCTTGTTACGCCACTGATTGCAAATATTGTGTAATTCAGGACTTGGTCTTATAATATTGCCAATTCCAAAAGGTCTTTCTGGTCTCTGCGGCTTATCAATACATGGCTGAGGACTACTATGGCAGAAAAAGCAGACTCGTGTCATTAGGCCTACTTCACATTCACTTAGATATCACCGTAATCACCCTAGATCCTCAAAAATAGTTTATAGTAGAATAGTTTTTCAATTGCTATTGATAAAAGTACAATTTCATTTTTTATTATCAATTCGTGTCAGTGGCGTAACTTTGGATCCGGGGGGGTTGGGAAGTTCCCCTCCCCAAGTGGATAAAGAAATTTTGAAATTTTAACAGGCCTTGTGAGACAATTTTTGGCGAAAGAGTCAAAGAAGATATCTGGAATCGCTAAAAATGTGCTTTTGGAGAAATTATATTTTTAACAAGTTTCCAGGTGAGAGCCCCCGAACTTCTTTTTGAAAATTTTAAGTAGCCTACTCGGTACTGTTCGGTACCCCATAGCAGAGTGAAAGTTTCTAGTAGAACACAATGAGGGTCCGGATCTCCCATTGAAAATAACACAAGAACTAGATAAAATTTACTCTGACACATAACATGGGTTGAAATGTTAAATTGAAAGAAATCATTCCTCTAATCACTTTAAATGTCGTTTTAGAGAGGTAATTCTTCAAAAATTGGTTGAATGATTTAGGTTGGCATAAAGGACTCACATAAAAACATTTATTTTTATTTATATAGATTAAAGAAACGATGAATTATTGTGAATCCTGGGAAAATTTTTGGAAGCTTTTCATGGTAGTCATCTAGTTTCTTAAATAAACTTGGATACCAAACTTTCCAGGCCACGTTGTACTTGAGAAACAATGATCAACTAAATTTTCAAAAATCGTTGATTTTGGGCCCATAAAAATGCTGAGTATTGAAAATTTGTTCGTTTTAAAGTATCTAAGAGAATATTTTGAAGCCTTTTACCAGAGTCTAGAGCCTAAACGACCATCTGAACCAAATTCCAATTCTTCCATCCTTGTGGATATTGAGATACAGTGGACAAATAGATTTTCTAAAATCATTAATTTTATGCACCTATTTGGCATAAATATTTAATCAGTTTTTGAGAACGGGTCTTAACCATACTTGTTTACCAAATTTTTGTGGAATCCACAAGCTTTTCGGCATTGTTGTTTTTGATAAATGTTGAAAACCGTCAATTATTTCCAAAATTGTCAATTTTGGGGAACTTCTATAATAGTACACATAAAAAGTTATGAAACTAATGTGAAGCTATCATCGAATTCATCGTTTTATTCTATATTATTTATTGTTCTTATTTTTTGCTATTTTCTTTCTGCTTTTTCACTTTCGTTTTAGATGAAATTAATATGATTAAAAGGTGCTCAGGATTAACCTTAGAGATTGTCACACTAAAGCATAAACATTGTACGTACGTTTCAGGGTAATATTTTATTGTTTGTTATATATATCTGATTTTAAACTGAATGTATGATGCGTGCTCCATAGGTCGAGAAAATTATATTAATATTATTATTTTTCCTTTTAGTATGCGTTTGGATCTCTCAACTAAATAGAACACCAAATTTCAATTTTTATTTATTGTCCATTTAGTTCTCTAGTTAAGCTAAGAAATATCTTATTCCAAAAAACGTAAATTTTGCTTGTATTTTGGGGAAATTTTCGAAAATTTCCCATTATATGTGTCCTATTACGTTTATTGGTCATCCAATCAAATATGCATACCGAATTTCATTTTTTCGTCCACCTAGTTTTTAAAAAACCGTCAGTTTTAGGCGAATTTTTGAAATAGTATCTAAGCACGCATGATTTAGAGGCGTGAACCAATATTTTTGGCCAAAGCGTTCTCGAGAAACGGTGATGAGTAAGTCAATCCGTGTTATTTGGTTTATTTAAATTTTTTTATATTTTATAAATTTTATTTTTATTAGGAAGTTTCAACTAATAATAAAAAATAATTTATACAGTTTTTTATTTCGTAGACAGTACCCAATGGTGGGGGGGGGGGGGTGTGGTATGACTCAAATGATCCTTGCCCGGGTGAAGATTTTTCCTTGAGCCCGTCTGAGTACAAAAAATTGGGATTGAAATAGTCACTAAAAGAATAAAATGAATCTTCAGCTTCAACTTTATTATTTGTTTATTAGCTCTATTATTCAATTAAATTATGTTTCTATTATTAGTTGAAACTTCATAAATTATTTTTTATAATTTAATTGTATTTATATTATGAAACGACTTCAATAGTATTTTATAAAACTAAATGATATCTCAATAGATTGATCACGAAAGGAAATTACTTCTTTAGTTAATGTACTTTTGATGAGCATAATAGACTTTTAAAATCTACAAAATGATTCAAATCAATAATTATTTATTCAAAAATTAGTTTCTTTCCTTATTAGTAGTGTTGAATTGATATTCAAATTTAGCGAGTACTTCCCGCCTCTTGGACTTACTACTGTGAAGCTCCAGGCTATGATTAATTTTCATTTGAAACCGTAGAGATAGTTGATAGATATCGCGTATTGGAAAATTTGATAGAAGATTCCATTTTATTACCTATAATTAAAAAAGATATCTGCTCTGAACTGACAAAAACATTAAACACAGTGCAGAATTATCTCTTTGCTATCGAAGACGAAAGTAACTTCTTTGTCGGTGCGGTCGTCTACTGCGCTTCATCCGTGACGTCACACTGTTGGATTCATACTCGTGAGTGCCGCCATTACGTTTGGTAATTTTTGTTGAAATGTGACTGTGCTTTTGAGCTGTCTGTGATTTTAAATGCGTGCATAATTTAGAAATTGACTTAGGTTATCGAAATAAACAATTTGATTCGTGCTTTGGTTGGCTGATATGGCCGGTGAGAACCTATTATGATATGGCCTAGTTTATTGGTTTTCTATTACGCTTTACTACCTGCTTTGAGAAATACTCATAACGGTTAAACCAATTCAAATTTTGTAAAAGGGATAAACTTTCTACAACTTTCCTCATAATGTTTGTTTTTGTCTTATAACTGGCAAGTTTTAAGAATTGAATCATGGTTTCAGGCAATGGTGATATCCAGTGGTGTTTTTCGCAGGTGAAAGGGACGCTAGAGGACGATGTGACGGAAGGTGAGCAGAAACTTAATTGTTCTACTATTTCTGAGTAAAATTCTATAAATCATTTGTTTTATTCACTATCTCAGTCATTATGCCATGATTGGTGATTGTAGAATTGGAACTGCTTGTCAAGGTTTTCCCTTTCTAGTAGAAGAACCACATGTTAGGTTAAGTTTGCGAGTGTCGACCCTATAACCTAAATCCCATGTTTAGCTTGATGCTGATCTTGAACGGGAAAAATCATCAAAGCTGAAGTATGGACTGTTGTTATTATGAGAACGTTCAATCAATTGCAATCATAATTAATTGAAACAATATTGCTTCATGTCAATAATATTGAGTACCGTATCATATTATTGAATAACATTTTAGTTAGTTATCGTTATTAGCCCATCTTGAGTTAGTACTACTTTGTACAAAATGTCCTGCAGAGTGGGATATTGAATTGCTTGCTCTATCTTACTTATTCCATTCTTTTTATGTTAGCTTTGAATTTTTTTTATTTTTGCAATAATTTAGCCTTCATTTCATATTTGGTTTCATAAGTATTTCATGTAATTACCGTACCTATTTTAGTTTCATAAATAAACTCACAGTTTTCTGCATAATTTAAGTTTTTTAAGGAAGTCTAACTTGTGTGACTTTGTATGTATACATTAAATCACTCATTTTTTTAGAATTGACTTATTACTGATGAATAACTTAGTTTCGCTTTCATAATTATTGGGTTGACATATAAGGATGAGGCGAAAACAAAAAGCTCGATATTTTGTAAATGTTGTTTTGAATGGATGATCTCTGTGTAATCAGTAATCTCTGGCTGCTACTCTTGCAGTCACGGGTTCGATTCCCGTTCAGCCTGGCTTATTTACTAGTATCATTTACCTCGTTTCCCAAGTACAAGTCTCAGGCTCATGTGTGTATCATCAGCATAAAAATATCTCTTATTCATATGTACTACCGAACTTATAAATTGAATCTAACATCTACCAATATTTTAGCTACATCCGCATATTGACAAGTAAGTGAATGCTTCTGAAACAATTCTGTAATTAATCACGTTTGGGTAATTTTTGGAATCATTGCAAGGAACCTTAGAAAATCTATATCTCTTTCCTGTATTAAAGTGGCTAGAACACCATAAAACTATGTAAACTAAGCCGAAATAAGATAACATACAGTACTGGTTGGTTTTGTGATCTCCTGCTACATTAAAAACTTTGTTCCAGCATACCTGTTAATTGCTGGCATAAGTTAAATGTAAAAATAAATTGACATCTATTGGGACTAAATTGGCTAGACATCATACATTTATTATGTACAGTATTATTATTCAGGGTCCTGTTTTTCCCCAAATAAGAAAGAAAGCTTCCTTCTCAATTTGTTTTATAAACTTTGTATGTGATATTCTGTGTCTGTTATTCTCAGTCGTTGAACAGAATGAATATCGTTCAAAGTGTAAGAACTACCTTAGTGAAATATCCTTACTGAAATGCATTCAGGATGAAAATTTGTCATCCATTCACTTTATTTCTTCAATGACATTGATTTCTCTTCAAGTGGTTTAGTTTGATCTCTTGCATTCAACATGTTCATCTATAATGGCAATGCATGATTATGAACGCTTTTTCCTTTTGTTTTTATTGACAATTGAATAAACTATTTGGTGGCTCTTCTTCAGTTTATTTAAAAAATCATATTTATTAGATTATCCTTCATAGGCCTATTCGGGATTGATTGAATAATTCGAAATTATTAAATGGGTTTAAAAATTAATCAATTTAGAAACTATATTGTTTTTGGTAAAAATATTTATAACTTTCTTTCTATGTGATGTTATTATTTTTACTAGGAAGTTGAAAGCACTGGGCTAAAATATTACTTTTTTTGGATGATGCACACATGAGTCTGGGACTTGTGCGTTTATAACGTAATGAGGTGAATGATTTCACAAAATACTCGAGGCTGAAAAAGAATTCAACTCTTGACTGCAGGAGTAGCAGCCAGTTATAATCAAGGTCTCCAACCGACTGCGCCACCATGGTTGCAGTCTATTTCTATCTATAGTTTTTTCTAAAATGAATTTAGGCCTACATTTTTTTTGTAAACTCCATATTGGGTCTAGGGTTAAAGGCTGAGTCACGCAAACTTGTCAATCTGTTCAACAAAACATACTTGGGGCCATTACATAAAGATGCTTTTCTTTAGAGCCAAAATATTTTTGAATAAACGTCTTGTAGGAATCAACCTCATGTCGATCGAGGCAGAAGGTCTACAACGTTTTTCATTGAGTAATTATATTTTGAGATGGAGTCGTTGGGTAACTGTCAAGTTATACCAAGAAAGGCCCGAGTCAATTTGCGATTGTAGGTGTGCTCGGATGCTCGCCTCTTTTATTGTTAATTCTAATTGTATGATAGCTGTGCCATGAGCAATATTGTACTTACAAATGAAATCCTGTAAATGAGCAAGTAAGATCGAAATCTTTTTTACTTCAAGCTGTGTGTTTACTTCAATATTTGTAGAGTACCTACCTAGTTTAGTAGTGGAATGTATCAAGTTATATCGTTCATTATTGAACTTTTCCCTATTATCTTTTTTAAGAAGACTGCACTTGGTACAAATTAGTTATTGTAGTTCCATAACCTTGCACTAAATACAAATTTTTGTGATTCAATTCTTATTATTGTTTCAATACTCTGAAACCGATTTCTAGTATCTGTTTTCAAAGACAACAACTCTTACTATTCTGTATCTACGACATATTTAATTAGATGTTTTTGTCCACCTCATCTTTCATTACAATAATATAGTTGGGAAATTGTACAAACGTTGAATTTTGTCAAGTGGGGAAATGTTTTTTCTTTATTAGACTTGTCTCTTTCACTACAAATGATTACACAATTCCCTAATCATCTTGAGAGTTGGAAAGTAACTTGATATTTTTATATGCTTTATTCTCATCTACTTAATTTTTATTCATGAAAGTAGTTCATTGTTTAGTTGAAGATTTGCTAAAAGATATCAAATCCAAAATAAAATTGAATTGCAGTGCAGTGCAATTTTACTTTGTTCAAATTTAACCCTAGTTATGAACGGTTCCTCAAAAAAACGACTACCTGGTGAGATTCATCAATCATTGGTCTCGCATTGTGGCAAAATTATAATAAAATATGGAAATTCTATTTTTAGAAATGTATGGAATCTTAATTGATATTCTAAACTTGAATATTTTTACAACATTAATCTTCATTGTTGAAAAATTGAGAAAAAAGCAAGGAAGCTAAAAAATGTTTGTCTCATCTATGGGGATGAGAATACTTTCTGCTGTTATTTCAAATAAAAGTAGTAGCTGCTCGATTAGAATTCTCTTCGATTGCACTGTATCTTCTAATATTCTTGTGTGCGGTGTTTCTCGGGTGTAACAGTTGTGAATAAGAAATCACATGTGCTGGCAGCTCAATGCTGATTCAATTGAAAGAAATGCTGGCTTGAATCCAACTTCTTCACATTATAGCTAACAATTTATCCACTCTGTCAATTGGCGTTCACAGTCTTGATTTTTGTTCTGCATAGCGTTGAATGCTCTATCACAGTTCATCTGGAATGAATCTACAGACAGTGGGAATTGATATGTTGTGTCTGCACACCCTAGAGCCGTATTGATTTCTTCATTTCTAGTATTGTAATAGTAACAATTACAACTAGATTCCAGCGTTCTTGTACGGCGACTTTTCTTTGAACTTGGTTGAAGAAATTAAATCCGTTTACTTTGACAATAACTTGGAATTTCATTATTAATTTTAATTGTCTAGTCAAAATTAATTTAAATTATTATGTATTAACCTCGAGTTATTTAGGGAGATGTTACAATAATTTCTATTAAATTAATAAATATTGACAAAATAATTCATTTGGAAATTCCTTTGTCTGCCATAAATTATGCCGCGGACATTGACAACTACATTAAGATGTCCGACCGGCAATTGGAATATCCGTGGTTCGATTCCCGATTGACTGAATATTTTTGTGTTGTGGCATTCATCGTTTTTTGTTAGCTATGTTCTATGCAGTTGTCCATGTCCGCAGTAGCCAAGGTACTCGGCATAATTTATAGCTTTAAAGGTATTTCGAAATTAATTATCTTTATTAATCATATTTAATTGAAGATTAAATGTTGAATTTGACGATTTAGAATTAGTATCCGGTTCCTGTATTGAGTAGTTTCAAAAACATTCCGTCTACTAACTTGTTGAATAGGACTTCAAATAACGGTTAGGTACTTTTATTTCCAGTAAACCCATCTCACTTCATTATCGAAGCACAGGCTTTAAGTTTGAGTCATATTCATTATCAAGATTATATTTCTTGAGTATGATACTTTCTACTCTGTACACTCGAATATAATTTGTATGGTGATTCTCAACTGAAACTGGGTCAAATCCTTATGTCGTGCTCAGTGATGTGTTGAAAATATTCTGAAATAACTGTTTTTTTCACAGCTGACATTATTTCTTGTGTGGAATTCAACCATGATGGTGATTTGCTGGCCACCGGTGATAAGGGTGGAAGGGTTGTTATTTTCCAGAGGGATCCAATTGTAAGTATATCTTATTGTTGTGTTCAATTTTACTTTATGTAAAGTTTTTTTTTAAAGAATCAATCATTTTTTGAGTCCTAATCATCTTATCTAGTAGAATAATTTTTTCAATCCATATTTTACATATATTTCTTTATTCATCTAGTTGAATTTTCTCTTCATGAGCATTACCCATTATATTTCAAAAAATTGTGTTGGTAATTGATACTGGTGCAGTTATTTTTTAATTTTTCAGAATAAGAACAGCAACCCAAGGCGGGTTCAACACGATGTTTATTGTCTGTTCTTGTGATTAAGTTTTAATTCATACAGATTCCTTGATTGTCCAACAAACTGCAATAGGACTTTTCTTCCTAGTTTTTTAATATAGAGACTACTCAATATTTATTGATAAACGATATTTAAAATGAGTTTTGAAGATGAATCCATTGGGTATGGCAATCGAAAATTTAAAGTTTCAACGGGAATAGACTGAATCATATGATTTTAGGAAATTGTGTTGATAATCTATACCGGTGCTAATATCTTTCAATATTTCAGAGTAAGAGCTCCATCCCAAGGCGGGGTGAATACAACGTGTACAGTACTTTCCAAAGCCATGAGCCTGAGTTTGACTACCTCAAGAGTTTGGAGATTGAGGAAAAAATAAATAAAATCCGATGGCTGAAGCGGAAAAATCAAGCCCACTTCCTACTTTCTACCAATGGTTAGCTATAATTTATATAAAGATATACTATGCTCAAAGTGTAGATACTTTGCAGTGAATAATAATTATGATTCATATAGGTACTGTGCATCATTCACAATATATGCCAAAAATATTTGTAGTTTATGTCAAACTCAATGAAAATGAAACATAGGTGTCCAGTTTTCGAGTGGCTTATTTTTGTATCTTATGACCCACCAAAACTCGAAAATATGGTTTAAAAACTATAAGTATAAAGTTGACCAAATAAGGTGATGATTTCAGGAAATGTAAGTCCTCAGCTATTTATTATCTGAATAGAAATGTTGCTATTGAATTAATCTAGATATTATAGTTTATTATGTGGAAGCCTATTGTGCCATGCAATTATAAACAATAATAACTATTATTTTTTAAATGACTGTTCTGTGCTGTAAAATTACTTTCTGGTGGATCGTAACCCACCTAAAACTGTAGGCTGTCTCTGCAGTAAAATCTCTTCCCGGTGGTTCGTAACCCACATAAAACATAGGTCCAATTCATCAATCACCATCATCCAACTCATTACTCAAGCACAGGTCTCAGTCCTATGTGGGCTTCATCCTCCGAAAAAAATTACACGGAAGTATTTATCTCAGCCTAGTTTCATATTTCATAGTTTCATATTTTTAGACTCGTACAGTAAATTGCCAAATTAGGAACTAACCAATTCCACCACTTGCAAATTTCTTACATACTTTCATATTTAGCTTTCTTTCTTATTAATTTTACCTTTCAGCTTTTCTATTGTCAGTTTTCAATATAGCCTAACATCAGAGTTCAAATAAAAATCAATTTTTATCATTTTCAGATAAAACAATCAAATTGTGGAAGGTCTCAGAAAGGGACAAAAAGGTAGAAGGTTATAACACTAAGGAAGAAAATGGACAAATGAGAGATCCTTCTTGTGTTACTGCCTTGAGGGTAAGTAGATTTGACTAATCAGTATTCTCTGCATATTCAGGCAATTTTCCAACTGCAATTCTAATACAATATTTTATATCAATCAATCTAGATGTTTAATTAGAATGAATGTAGATGTTGTTAGTTTGATAAAAGTGTACTGTTGTTAAGAGTACATTTATCTATTATTGAGTTTTCTCTGGTCACCTCTACTTATGTTGAGCAATTAAACTTTTAAATTGTCTTCATGTTGTTTCAATTGGTTGTAGCAATCATGTCATCAAACAATCGTATTACTCTGTCAGAGTATCTCATCCAGCATTCAATGCTGTAAGTTCTCAATGATCGTTTTATATCTGGAAATATTGTTCAAGTGATTTTGATCTTTTAAGAAATCACCACCCCTGTAATTACATATAGTTTAATAAAAAATTATCACTAAGCAATTGTAAAAGGTTTTATATTGTTATATTTTTAATGTCATTGTGATTTTTATCTACAGTACAATTTGATTTAACATCTAAAATCCCAGTACCGTATAGGTTTTATTTTTCTTAACAGCGTTATTGCGACTGTAAAAATGTGCCTATTGTTACTAAAAAGTGTCTCACTTGTCAAAAAATTTTACCTGTTCTTGTTAACAACTTTTAGTTACTAGAGCTTGTTTTAAACAACTATTGTTATTAACGAGACTTCTTATAGGTTTGTGAAACGGGCCCCTGATAGTATCGATTGTATTTCGTGTGTTTATCAATTTGTTAATGCTTTCATGAACTATTTTCAAATTTTCAATAACAATTTCTATTTTTTTTTTTTACTATTGAAAATTTTCTTACTCGCTGAATTAATTTAATGATTAATTTATGATTTTATATTAAATTAATTGATTTTATATATTAATTGTATTAAATTAATTTATGATTTTGACAGGTACCTATGATCAAACCAATGGAACTGATGGTTGAAGCATCACCTAGACGAATTTTCGCGAATGCACACACATACCATATAAATTCAATAAGTGTCAATTCGGACCAAGAAACGTACCTGTCTGCAGATGATCTTAGAATTAATCTTTGGCACTTGGAAATAACCGATCAGAGCTTTAATATAGTAGATATCAAGCCAACAAATATGGAAGAATTAACCGAAGTAATAACGGCAGCTGAATTCCATCCGTTGGAATGCAATTTATTTGCCTATAGCAGCAGTAAGGGTACCATTAGGCTGTGTGATATGCGAGCAGCAGCTTTATGTGATAGACATTCTAAGTGTAAGTATTAATTGTCTATTCTTAACTGATCAAAGCATGTTTTTTGAACATCAATTTACAATTTAATTTTGTTCATTTCGAATATTGAGGTATGAATTCAAAATAACTGTGTAATAGTAGTTTCTCTTTTAATGTAAGATATTGCAAGCTGCTCTGATTCATGATTCTTCTTTTATTAGCATTTTATAAGCACATTTAGCATTTATAAGCACATTTAGCATTTATAAGCGCATTTAGCATTTATAAGCACATTTTTTTATTTATCAAGATCCAACATATTTTTCCTCAGATACCATATATCTTTATTAAAAATCAGTAACAAACTTTTATTGAATTAATAAATTTGCTTCTTGTGTTACAAAGTAAATTTCACTTAAATTTTGTTTATTGAACATGTTTATTAGTGACATGTTTCAGGGGTGCCCCCCCCCCTAAGCCTCATGACGCACCCCCCCCCCCCTAAATTCATCACCAGACCCCCCCCCCCCCCATAAATTAGGCACACCCCCAAGCCTTATGATACACCGCCTTACATTTAGCACCAACACCCCCCCCCCCCCTAAATTAGGCCCCCCAAAAAATGTGAAAAAGTAAGCCCCCCGTATTCTTTCTAAAACTAAAAGAAGATTTATATAGCTATTGAAAAATTCAAACCCAGTCTATAATATACAAAATGTATGTATATTTCTTGAGATTCTTTACAAAAAAAATACATAGGTAATATAGGTAACATTTACATAGGTAAGATTTTTTTTGTAAAGGTAAAAAAAATATAATGAGATGAATATATAAACTTCTGCTCAATAAACTTGATTGCAAAATACCTAAAAAAGAATGAGAACCTAAATGGTTTTTATACAATCAAATATTATTACAAATACACAATGGTTCAATAAAATTGAATAAATACTTATAAGTTTAAGTTCGGTGTACCAATTACATTAAGGTTAAATAATTCTACAAAGTTGTTCCTCTAAAGCAGTGGTTCCCAAACTTTTTTGCCTCATGGACCCCTTGCCATGATTTTTTTTTAAAGGTGGACCCCCTGCATAAATGTCATTAATTTTTTTCAAACTATAAGTTGAAATGTGTTTTTAAAGCTGATGAAGTAGGTCTACTACTGCTCACAGTAACCAATTCAAATTGTGGTGAAGAAAACATTAAAATGCACGTAAATTTTTGTAATATAGTGAAGTAATCAAATAGTATGACATATTGTTTTTGGTTATAGTGAAATAGTATTATTGGAACCCAAGAAGTATAACAGCCGGTATTTTATTATCAACATTGTGTCCTTTGTAGTAATTGCAACATTCGCATCTATTAAAATCAGCAAGGCTGCTCAATGTGGGCAAACACGACACTCATTGTTAATGAAATGTGATAGAGAGAGAATTGAGGAGAGGAGGTGGAAAATAATAACATTGAATATAATTCACCTTTTTTAGAATATTGCATCAAATTTGTGACAAAAGGGCGATACAGATACAGTAATCAGTAGCGTAGTGAAAATCTTTTAATGGGGGCCTTTGCCCCCAAGATTTGGGGGCCACCGGGGGATCTTGAGGGATGGAATACTCCCTAGGGTGAGGGGGGCCCGGGGATTCTCACCCGGGAAAATTTTAATAAGTAGTCCCTACAACGTAGTATTTCAAGAGTATACTACTCATGTCTGGAAAAGCATTAATCCATTTATTTTAGTCCACATTATGGAAAAATTTTTGAATTTTCGATGCTGAGAGCATGATTTGGACTCAAAATCAGTAATTTTATATGGGTAGCCATGGAGTTTATAAATTGGGTTAAGTGAAAGCTTAAATTCGATAAATCACTGCTTTTATGAATCGTTTGCCTAAGAAATTGAACCCACTTTTCGTTTATTGTTAGTTAATTTATTAGATGTGAACAAATTTTAATGTATAAAATCTAAAAAATACTACTTTTATAAAGCCAATTTAGCAATTTATAGTGATTTCAAATTATTATTACAATCATGGCCACCCAGAGACATTTTAGTGGCCCGGGACAGAGTTGAGGCTGGAGGCTCCCTTACACCTTCACCCTAAACACCAATTTTCAATTTATAACTCGATTTCCCAACTAGCATTGCTCAAGTCTTTAAGCTATGCCTAGTTGCCTTCTGTACTCAAAAAAATCTGTATAACTAATTTGAATTTTTTCTTCAATTTAAAGATAAAATTCGAATGTAAGCCAACTGATAACCATTCGTCGAAAAAGCGTAAAATGTGAAAAATTATTATGACTGAATGGAACTTGGTTCAACTTGCAAAGAGCGAATGAATTAATAACACATCCAATTCCAAACTTCAACTTATAGTAATTTTGTAATTACATGAATAGATGATGGTGACAGAACCTCAAAACATTGGGATTCTGAAAAAAATTGTTTTCAAGTTCTTGAAAGTGCAACTTTTAGCTTTTTTTATGGCTATCAACCCTCATATTATTTGTTGATTGAATCATGGCGTGACAAATTTCACGATCACAATAAATCTCTTTGGGGTATTAGATGTGAACAGTAACAGTAATCAGTATTTGAAGCCCGTCTGCCAAAATATTAAGAGACCTTTTCTCCTTCCAAGCCTACTGTGTCAACTTCATTCAAGTGGTCTGGGAAATTCAAACCAATGTTTGGGGCTCCAAAAATACTGGGACCCACCAGCATCGAGGTCTTTAAAGGCCCAAAGCCGAGGCAATTGGAGGACTTTCATTCATAAACGTTGAAATTTGAAAATATTCTAGATGCAGCCTACTTGAATCTCTACTTCGCATGACTATACTGGCAATAAAAACGGGCCCGTGGGCCCGTAGGCTCAGTTTGTAAAAAAGAGGCCCTGGAGACCCTCTTAAAAGGGGACCCTCTTAGAAGGAAAAACGTTCCTTTTTGAAATATGATAGAATATCATTCAAATATAAATACGAGGCTCCTTTTGTTTATAACTTTAAAATATATGAGGCGACTTTTGCTTAAGGCAAACAATATTGCTGAAAATAGCTTGAAATTTCAAGTACCGGACTTGTTTAGTGACCTACCAGTAAATGTTAATAGTTTTAAAATATAATAGAAGATAATTGAAGGGTATGGGACTTGTTTTTCTCATATTAATGCAACTAAAGACGGAAATTTATATTTGGTAAACCTGAGCTGTTTAGTCACCTACCAGTGATCTTATAATTTTCAAATATACGAAAACTAAGTATGAATTCTCTGATTTAAAAATGTTTTTATAGAAAGCGCTATTATTTCAAATAGATATAAGTTAATGCTAGCTTGCATGTACGTATAACAGTATTATACAAGTACATAAGTAGCCTACTGGTTCTCTGTGATGTTTTCCATTACGAAAAACTTGATGAACAATCTAATATAAAAAATGACACTGCATTCCTATTTAAATTATGATTTTTACTCACGTATACTTGAGATATGAGAGGGATGCATTCCACTTTTAGGCTGATGAAGATTCTGTTTAGAAGTGAAATGCATACTTCCAGTATCTCCAGTATAAGTGAGTAAAAATCCTAATTTACAAATACAGTGTCAGTTTTGATATTAGATTGTACATAGCATATATCAAAGACATTTTCTATTGTGGACCCCCATTAACATATCATGGACCCCCAATTTTATTTTCCACTGCCATGGACCCCCTTTGGGAACCACTACTCTAAAGGATGTGAAAACAATGAGTTGATAACTTCATTTGTAAAACACAAAAATTCAAAATACCAAGTCATTTATGCTAATATTTATTGGGCAGTAGTTAAACAACATGTTATTTACTTAGTGTAGTATCTTGGGAAAATTTATGTATGGATGAAGTACATAAAAGGCACAAATTTCATGTATAGTTATTTACAACAGACAATCGAAAGAAGCGTCTTTCAAAAACAAAATAAAAACATAGTTAGGCTTATCAAAAATTACTGTATTTTAGTATTTACTTGGTAAATTTCGCTATAGCAGTTCTTACTTATTAGTAAATAGTTATTGTAAAATACATGAAAAACATCAACAGTTTGAAGTAAACACTTTCAATTTGTAGGCTGTGACCATCTATGAGTTAGCTAGGCACCTTCTAAGCTTGTTAAATCTATCTCTTTAAACCCTACAAAGCAGTTTTTGTCTTTGGGATGAGGAAACAGAAAACATTTTAATTATTTCTTCGTTAGAAATAGACTCAAGTTCATATTTTTCTGCAGCTAGAACCATTAGATTGGACAACCATGAGTCTCCCAAAGCTGATCTGAGTCTGTTTTTAATAATTTTAACTCGACTCATTGCTCTTTCCGCTAATCAACTAGTAACTGCTGAGGAGAGTGAAGTTGTATAAACCTCTTTCAGAGCACTCGCTTAGCGTCTCGTTAAGCTTGAATAATAACTTCCTGCACAAATCCTAAACAACTATTTTAACTAATTCATATTCAATAGAAAAGAAAAATTATTAATCTATTGTCATTAATTGGTATTCTATCTGGTCACTTCGTAATATATTTTTGAATATCGTCACGTTAAACACGGTTTTAATCAACTTACCCCCCCCCCCCCCAAAACCCGTTTTTTGGAGCCCCCCACCCCCCCCCCCCCCCCCCAAGAATTTCAATGACGCAGTCTGCGTCATAGCCCCCCCCTGTGGGCACCCCTGCATGTTTACTATCCTGTGCTGTGTGGAACTTCTTGACTTTTTTGTGTTATTTTTAGCCCGTGAACCATCTTGAATTCATTTTTATTTGTTTCAGTATTCGAAGAACCTGAGGACCCAACGAATCGTAGCTTTTTTTCTGAAATAATTTCAAGTATATCAGACGTGAAAATTTCAAATTCGGGAAGATACATGATCTCTAGAGACTATCTATCTGTTAAAGTTTGGGATTTACACATGGAAACAAAACCTATAGAATCATATCCAGTAAGTTTGTCGAATACTTTATCTGCGTCATTCATCGCGTATCTGTGTTCGATTATTATTCCTACATACTGTATTAAAATATTCAATGTCATTTGGAATTTGTAATTTGGACCGCCTCAATGAGCTGAGAAGAATGAGTTGTCACGCAATAGAGTGCGATTGACCTTTCAAAGGGATGGAGGGTGTTCACCGTTGTGACGAAGGGCACCCCTTCACCCCTGACCACATTTTGGAGTTCCAAAGTTCAGATTCAGACTCTGCGTCTAAAAATGCATGAAAAATCTAGTGAGAAAAGAACTACTAAATGCTTTTCCTGATATCACTTACTTAACGAAACTTGGCTACTGTACTAATAGCGCTATACAGTGGTTCAGTTTTTTTGCATATCTTAGAAGCAGATTGGCTAAATTTTCAAATTGGGGTCTTCTGGAAGTAATTTATTTATACCAATCTGCTTCTAAGATATGCAAAAAAACTGAACCACTGTATAGCGCTATTAGGACTAACCAAGTTTCAATGATCTAAAACGTCTTCCCTATAACTTTTTTATGTTTGAGTGAGCATTTACAAGATAAATGCATCGCAACATGAAGGGAACTCATTTTTAAGGGGGTTAAAAGTACCTGATTTTTGAAAATTGATTGTGAATGAACAATTGTACCGATTTAATATTGTTATACATCAATCGACGTAGAATTTAATATTATTCAATTCCGAATTGAACAATATTTTCAAGTGGATGATAGTTTTCGAGTTTTTGGCAAAAAACTTGAAAAAGTGTCAAATTTGGGAGGGGGGGGGGTTGCCTTCCGAAAGATATACACAATCCAGATTTTTTCGCAAACTTGGGGGAATCTTTTATGAGAAGCATAGAGTAGATTTAAAACAACAAACAGCTTTTTACAATTTTTTGCCCACCAAAAGTCTAATTTGCCTGTGCTACAATGTATTTCGGTGGAAAACAAGCTTGATGGAATACTTCGAGAATCTACTATCTTACTCTCAAAAAGATTAAACAAGCAAAATAGCATGTCCCCTCTCGTTCCCAATTATGTTTTTAATTACTTTGAAAAATAACCCATCTTGACAATATAATGAAGACATAACGTTATCAATACAATGAAGCATTGGATGGTATTTTAGAAATTGATAATAGCATTGTCATTTACAGGTATAAATCTTAACAGAGTATTTTAATCTAAATTTTGACTAAAAACCATTGAAGGAATATGAAAGGATATGAATTAATTTAAAATGGGTTGCTCTTAGTAATCAGATTTGGGCTTGGAATTTTTCTCAAAAAATGGTCTTTATTTCATAATGAAAATGAGTTATTTGCTTTATTCATGAACTGTTGTAATATTTTTTTGAATCATTCCACTGCTTTAAAGATTGTTTTCTTTTTGCTTATTTCAGGTGCACGAGTACCTGCGGTCAAAATTATGCTCACTCTATGAAAACGATTGCATCTTCGACAAGTTTGAGTGCTGCTGGAGTGGCAATGACTCAGCAATCATGACAGGATCCTACAACAATTTCTTCAGAATGTTTGACAGAACCCACAAACGAGACGTCACACTGGAAGCTGCACGTGAAATTGCCAAACCTCGAACTGTCTTGAAGCCTAGAAAGGTATATTGTGTTCTCTTCTATCAATTATCGTAAGCTTACCTTTCTATTTACTGGTGACTGGTAAGTCAAATAAAGTTTCAGGTGTCATCATTAAGAATCAATCATATAAAAGTAATGGTAGTGATGTAAAATACCCGGGAATTCAAAACTCAGGGTAAATATTCTGGGTATTTACCCGGGTAAATATTCTGGGTATTTACCCGGGTAAATACCCAAAATTCATAAATACCCGTGTATTCTGGGTATTTATGAAATCGAGGAAGAATAATTGATGTTTACCCCTGAATATGTTATTATATAACCCCTGAATATTGTATGATTTATTATTATTGCTGATGATGCCCACATGAGTTCGAGACTTGTGCGTGGGTAATAAGGTGAATGATAACACATAGATGCTAGACGGAGAAGCGGGATTCGAACCCACGACCGCTTAAACGACAGCAAGTTGAAGTTGCGACGCCCCAACCTAGTCTATAACAACTTAATTTACCATTTTTTCAATGACTAATTATTTTTTAATATTACCCAAAGTTTGTAAATAAACAGGATTTTTTGTGTCTAAAATGGGCATAAAGAGAAGAAAATAGGTAAATAAGAATAATTCTATTGGTGAGACTGCGACACACAACATACAACAAAAGACTTGTTGGTTTGGAGGAGGGGGGTAGGCAGGTGGCAAGGGGTGCAGTGAAGCAAGCCAGTGATGCAATCCTGGAATGCTCAAAACTATAAATTCCCTGTGATATGAAATCAAAGACAGTACCACGTTAGAAAAATAGTGAACATACTTCTACTGTTATTAGTTATGTTATGTGTTTTATTTTAGAAAATGGATTGGAAGAAGCCCTAACTGACATGTAGGGATAATATTAAAAGTAATAAAAATGTTCAATGTAGATAAATATACAGGTATTCAGTGTAGCTTCTTAGCTCCAATCTGGATAAACCTATTTTGAAAAATTCCTTCTGTCTTTTGTTATAATTTTAATTTTAAAACTGTCAGAGTTTATGTTTTGTATTAGTTTAAGTATTTTTTATTTTAGTACCAAACAAAAAATTTTGAACAAAAATCCTTTTAAAGTTATTGTTGAATCTTACCATCCTACAGACTGAGTTTTTGTTATTTCCTTGGGTTAGTTTACACATACTAGGTCAAATTTTCCTATCTCTAAATAATAATTATTACTTTTATAAACTCTTATTGTAATTTTCAATAAAATCCCCACCAAAAAAACGAAGAAAATCATAAATACCCAGGACCTGGGTATTTATGTCAAGTCATGCTCAGAAGTAAAATGGTAGTAGTGGAGACCATATGAAAAATTGTTGAACACATTTTATTGTCATTTTACTATCTTTACAGGATTCAATACAGTTTTTGGGTATTTATATGGGCCTGGGGTAAATACTCAGTTTATAAATACCTACCCACTGGGTATTTACTCGGCCCTCATCACTAAGTAATACTATTCATATTCTACTCTTGAAAAATGGAATAGATTCAAAAAATTTCAAGTAAATTATTAATTTGTCACGGTTGATGTAAAAAGAAAATGAAGCTAACTTTCCTATCTCCTTCAATCACATATTCCCATTACATCTCCCTGCTTGAATTGCTCTTCTTAATTTAGTATATCATTTTTTCAACATTCCTGAGGATATTACCCATATCCAAATACATTGTTGTAATATTGCTGCTTAATTCAATGTTTTTCGCAATGTTCAGTACATATCACTGGATATGCTAAGAGGATCACACTTGTTGTTTGGCTAGTTTTTTCTATTCATTAAATTTGGTATTGTATTGACAAGAAGCTACTAAGCACTAGTGTCTAGTACTATTACGTCATAAACTTATATGCATATTTATTATTTCATTCATTTCTAATTTATTTCGTTCATTTCTAATTTAAAAATGGCCGCTTGTATATAAATCACACACTCTAGTAGTGCTGGAATTTACCTACAATGCTGGATGAAAGTCGAAAGACGATTTTACTACTTTATATTTCTAATTCAATAGGTAATAAATTCATCTTGAAACGGTATATTTAAGAAAATCATACTATACTTTGGTTTTAATATTATATTTAATGATTACTCAGGATGAAATCAAGTGAGTATTAATTATCTTCACTTAGATAATTCCAATTTGTACTAAAATTCTGCTTTTGAAATGTGAACGAAATTGTAACTTTGCAATGCACGTTCTGGTTGTACAGGTTGGCACTGGTGGCAAGAGGAAAAAAGATGAAATCAATGTAGACTGTCTAGATTTCAATAAGAAAATTCTGCACACAGCCTGGCACCCATCGGAAAATATAATTGCGGTTGCTGCTACCAACAATCTATTCTTATTCCAGGATAAGTTCTAGCCTCTGCCACTTCCTGTTGCTAGATTTCTGCTTCCTATGGGGTAAGCTAATAGTTTTAAGCTACGACCTTCGGTTGCTAAATAAATCATCACCCTTTTCAACCAATATATTTTCTTGAATTAAACACCAGAAAAATGTATTACAAAAGTTTAAGAATGGCAGATTTTTTTATTTCACATGGCTCAAAGAATTTTGATGAAAACCTTTGAATTATTCTTATCCTTATTGGGAAGCTTGATCAGCCACTCTCTATATAAGAACCTCACTAGTAGATTCTATTCCAAAACATTAAGAATACTGTATTTGAAAAAATATTGGATACAACTAGCTGTTATTTGGTAACAAAAATGATCAGAAGAAGATCATTCTATCATGCTGGCATTTCTTGTGTCAAAAAATTGCAAAAATTGCACACAGCCTGGCACCCATCGGAAAATATAATTGCGGTTGCTGCTACCAACAATCTATTCTTATTCCAGGATAAGTTCTAGCCTCTGCCACTTCCTGTTGCTAGATTTCTGCTTCCTATGGGGTAAGCTAATAGTTTTAAGCTACGACCTTCGGTTGCTAAATAAATCATCACCCTTTTCAACCAATATATTTTCTTGAATTAAACACCAGAAAAATGTATTACAAAAGTTTAAGAATGGCAGATTTTTTTATTTCACATGGCTCAAAGAATTTTGATGAAAACCTTTGAATTATTCTTATCCTTATTGGGAAGCTTGATCAGCCACTCTCTATATAAGAACCTCACTAGTAGATTCTATTCCAAAACATTAAGAATACTGTATTTGAAAAAATATTGGATACAACTAGCTGTTATTTGGTAACAAAAATGATCAGAAGAAGATCATTCTATCATGCTGGCATTTCTTGTGTCAAAAAATTGCCTTTCTTGATCAGTTACGTTTTCAGAATTCTACACCGATAACCAAATACCAGTATCACAAAAATTGCATTCATATTTTGAAATATGCCTTTCCATATAAGTATTTCCAAATTAGACTCCCTAAAATTCTTAAAAAACTAGATTTTCAAAAGTTCTTCCATCTTGAAGTGTGAGATTCGGGATTTTGTCTGAGATCTGAGAGTATTGGGTAAACAGTGACCCGCTTATTCTTTTCTCTATTTTTCTTTGTACTCATCTTCAGTGTCTTATTCTCAACATCTGCTACCACCATATGATGTTTCTTTCCTACTTCTCCATCTCCACCAACTGTCTAGTAGATGGAAAACATAGTTGGTTTAGGTGTTCTCTCTCCTGCATACCCCACCACAGAGCCATTTGTTAATTTTTTCCTGTATATATTAATTTAATTGTCAAAATTTTTGTTCATATTTTGACTGAAAGAAAATTTGTGTTATTAGGAAAACGCGGATGTAGAATATTTTTTTGAGAGTGTGCTGTGTTGGAAAAATGATGAAATTGTAAAACTAGAATTTGTGTTATGTTTTTAGAGCGGTGTCCAAGTGGGAAGAGCTAGATGCCCGCATCGTGCGAAGCCTTAAGAAGTACACTTTGTGGTGACGAAAACTTGGTCGAATCGCGTCGCTTCTGGCTGCGGTCTCGCTGCAGCTGCAGCAGCCATCGGCCTTTCTCTCCTCCAGCAGCAGCAGCGACTGCGAATCGGAATCATTGCGCGATTAAATATATTGAATAATGCCCGGTCGAGTCCGCCTCCTCGCCATTTGTGTATGATAAAAAAGTTCGATAATAAAGAAGCCAGCTAGCGTTGTTGGCTGTGCAACCGATGAGCTTCCTCTAGGTCTATGTATTCCATTCAGTGGTGACGGCTGTCATACGCAAATGAATAGTTCAAGTTCAAGTTCCGTTTTGAGGGAGTTGTAGTCATGCTGTGATCGTCTGTGCCATCCAGTCATTTATCATTATTTAGGAATCAGCACATCAACGTTGTTGAACAATTGACATTTCCTTTTAGTTCAATAATTATTTCAAACGACTCCTTTTTTCAAGCTGTAAAAATGGTTATCTCAATAATTGTGTTCAGTTTAAAATTATTATATTTCTCTAATATATTCGAAATTTCGGGACATTGTCATTGTAATTACTGTATATTTAATATATAAGCATATACAACTTTCTCTCAGTTGATGAATCATCAATTATTGTATTTTTATTCGTCTCTATTGTATTATTTTTATATAACCCATCTATAAAGAGTTTTAAACATTTTTGTTAATTTTTTTCCGTATAATCGAGTAGTTCATAAACAGTTATATTTTGCTATCATTGGTTCTAAGAAGGAAGTTGAATTAAAATGTATGTAGTTTTATATATTTGAAAATTTTATACAAAGAATATAGATTATTTTAATCGGTAACACAGTTTTATGATTAAAATCATGCTAGAACTGATAATAATTGGTTAGTAGTACGAAGGACCCTCATTTCGGAACTATTAAGTGATAAATTAACCTATTGTATCATAACATGTGCAGAATCAAAATGAAGTAAATGGTTTGAAAGGAAATTGTATGAATAATTTGAAAGTGAACTTATTTTGACTACTCAAGCCGTGTTGTGTGAGTGAAATAGAGTGACTCGTGTCTGATTCAGGTGCTGCTGTTATTGTTATTAATAATATTATTATTTATATTATCATCAATCATCTGCATCTTATCATTACGGTGTAACTGGGTAGATAATACATTTGTTATAAAACGCTTTATACTATTTTTAACATAATTCATCTGTTTACCCTGAATGTTTGGACTAGCTTAAAAAACTGAACCAGATCTTTTATAGTCATTGAAGCTTCTCTACTCAAACATTGGACATAATAACTCTACATACAAGTATCGTTATATTATAATGTATGCTTATTTCCATTATTTTTCCAATTATTTGTGATAATTGAACAATAACTAAAGTTTCTTTGAATTCCAATCAATAAAATGTACTATTTATTTATGAAAAACAGTTATTGTAACTGCCCGTGCTTCTTTTCATTGAATATTTGTTTGCAAGCGAATGTTGGAGAAAATTATTATGACAAAAAGAATAGCTGTAGATATGCTGTTCAGAAAATTCCTAAAAAAATCAGCTACTTAAATTATACTTTTGGACTATTTTTTAATAAATACAAGTGAACTTCACTCTCATTCTATTCATTCAACCAAAATCTGAAATGTTGCGAATGATCTACATTGTTGATGGTTTTCATTATTACTGATTGGCCGTAGCCAAGTGGGTAAGGCGGAGGCGTCCTAATCCAAAGGTCCGAAGCCAGACTCGTGGCCTTGAAACTCGTGACACGATATTATTATTACTGTACTAAGAGCCATTTGAAAGAACTTTGAACATGCGCCTCCATGCAATTCTCCAAGTTTATTAACTTTTATAGTTGTAAAGTTGAAAAATCGAAATGTGAATGTACGAGAGCGAATTTTGAGATCTTTCTGCACATAATGATTTTCAAATTTTTTGGATGACACAACTCTTGAAACAGTGCAATAAAAACACTTGTTTTTGTCTTTTCATTGCCAGCCCCCTCCCCCCTGAAATCAGACTTCTCCATAGCAGTTTGGCAGACGCGTTACAGGGCCCAGAACACTGCATTTGTTATTGAATTGCAGTAATGCCTATTCGAGCTCTGTATTGCGTCTTTTTGGGCCTTAAAAAACAGTTATTTTGTCACAACTGATTTCAAAGGTATTATGGTATAAAGGTTTTAAAGGCATTTGAATAGAAACCTACAATGTCTTGGATGGAATTTTACAATCATTTTTTAATTTGCTCGAATAATATGAAAGAACTTGATTTGGATTATCTCATTCAAATAACTTTCACTTATAAGCTGCATTATTCACCTGAATTTGGTGTTTTTAAGATGAAAAATATGTTGTTACTAGAGGGCACAATAATCATTCAAATAACTTTCACTTATAAGCTGCATTATTCACCTGAATTTGGTGTTTTTAAGATGAAAAATATGTTGTTACTAGAGGGCACAATAATCGCTAAGTTCGCATTATCCCCTTCTTTTGAAGCTAGGATCATAAATAATCCTTGATACAGCTTGTCAACTCGTACTTGCCAGTGCGCAGAAATTCCTAGTGCCGTATTAATGTTTCTTATCAAAGAAAGACAGCGTATGGCTTAGGGGAGACCCTTAAGGGTAGTTCCACCCCGCCGTTTGAACCATGTTATGGGAAACATGGTACAAGGTTAATAGAAACATAATAACCTTGAACATGGTAGACCAAGTCATTGAAAGCACGGTCACCCATCCAAACGCAGTTATGAGCACACGTGACTAAACATCACGATCCCATCGAATTTTGAAAAAAAAATGGACACCACGCTCACCGTGTGACCAATCACCACTCAAGTCTTACTTAGCGGCGATAAGTTTTACACTTACAAGTTCACGGAGTGAATCACTTGCTGCACACAGTGAAACACAGCTGCTAAAAGCCAACCCAGCTCTCCCAACAAAAGCCTATTATTTACACTAACAATAATTTACATTAAACAACACTAACGTACACTAAGTATCGTAGGAACAGCTGGGTCGGCTTGTAGCCTGACTTGTCAGCTAGTAAACTCGCCCAGTATCATCAATGCTTCAACTGAATTTCGTATTTTAGAACCTTACTATATTACCTTAAGTTAAAAGTCAAGACGTTCATCAAAATCACATAAAACCATACATTCAATGTTCACCATTGCAATGTAGGTACTTAACTGTATTGACCTAATAAAAACATTTTTATTGTTTAAAAAAATTGATTTCTAATGTATCAATTTTGAACTGCAGCAAAATCAAAGCTCTGGTTTACTGTTAGATAGTGGTCACTACGGGGATGTTTCACAGAGACAAGTTGTGCTTTTAAACGATAGTAGTGTCATAGGGACAAGGTTTTGTAGAAGCAAGTCGTTCTAAAAGTGGCAGTGTCACAGAAGCAAGTTCTCTTAGAGACAAGGTGACAGTTTTAAAATTATATGCAGTTTCATTGGGACAAGTTCTCATAGGAGCAAGTTCGCGTGGCGTGTTGCCTACATCTGAACATGAAGGCATTCCATTTGTTTTAGTAAATTGAATGTCTGCTGTATTTTCATCATATACAGAGTGTTTCGGAACTCTCTACCAATACTTCAAGGCAGTGTTTCTGGACCACTAACAAAAGTAAATATTGTAATAAAATTTTTCCAAAGTCCCCAGTTACTCACACAGCAGCCATTTTGTTTTTTCAACGCATAATTTTTTATTCAAACCATTGATTTTATAATTTTGAAATTTTGCATACAGCTTTATAACAATTAAAACAATCTAAAAAAAATTAATCAAAATTTTCCGACAATAAAAACCAAAATGGCGGCCATTCAAAATCTTTGAACAGGATTAAATTAATAATGGCTAATGGTATCGAAATTTTAAAAGAATAACGTTTTTTTAGATATTTTCATTTCAAAGCTAACGATACCTCATTTTTCAATATTGGTCAACAATTAACAGAGATATGCTACTTTTTAGGGTGTTTGGTGGTTGGAAATGGGTTGCAGTTCTTCAAACTGTCATTACACGTTTTTCATTCTCATGGTTATTTATCTACGGTAAATAAATTTCCATTTTAATCGTTATGTAAGTTATTCCTTGTTTGTTCGTAAAACTGCAACCCGCTTCCAACCACTGCACACCCTTAAAAGTAGCATATCTTTGTTAATTGTTGGCCAATCTTGAAAAATGAGGTATCGTTAGCTTTGAAATGAAAATATCTAAAAGAAAATTTATTCTTGTGAAATTTTGATACCACTAGCCATTATTAATTTAATCCTGTTCAAAGAATTTGAATGGCCGCCAATTTGGTTTATATTGTGAGAAAACTTTGATTAATTTTTTTAGAATGTTTTAATTGTTATAAAGCTGTATGCAAAATTTCAAAATTATACTTTCAATGGTGTTTGAATAAAAAATTATGCATGAAAAAACAAAATGGCGGCTGTGTGAGTAACTGGGGACTTTTTTAATTCTAATTAATTCTTTTTAATTTTTGAATTAAAAATTTTATTACAATATTTACTTTTGTTAGTGGTCTAGAAATACTGCCTAGAAGTATTGGTGGAGAGTTCCGAAACACCCTGGCTGGATTGCAGAACGCAGTGGCTACAGTCACGGCAGCCGGGTCTCCATTGGGTAGCCGGCAGATAGATGACTCATTTACTTTGAACATTTGCGCCTGCACCAATTCTCCTTCTCTTTCTCAACCGATGGGTGTATACTCACTCCCGTAAAGCCAACCTCGGAAAAGTGGTTTCCTAACTTTATTGTGCCTAACCTGTTTCCCGATAAACATATAAATACTGAAATTAGTTTGCATTTGCACTGTGTTCGGAGGCGGTAGTATTTTGGAAATGTTATATTCACTTGACTTATATTGTCTTATGGTTTAGAGCTCCTCATATGTTTGCAAATTATGAATTTTTCAAATAAAAATAGAAATTTTATAGAAATTTTTTATAAATTTTAATTTTCTTTATGAATTTTTCAAATAAAAATATAAATTTTTTAAATTTTAATTTTCTTAATTATAAATTTTTTAAATAAAAATATAAATTTTTTATAAATTTAAATTTTCTTGTGAGAATATTGCGACCCCCAAAAATGTCAGTTTATTGCTTCTTAGGGTGTGTAGATGTCACAAAAAAATTGTTGGAAAATTCGAATTAGTCCAGTGCGCTGTTGAGAACAAAGTTTTAGCAATTGAAAAATACAATAATGTGAATTACGAGTTATCTATCATTCACTAACAGACTGTTAGACATACATTTTTAGTACGGTAAAGCATAAAAGCCTTGAAAAGAAGACGTTATTCTCTCTTAGGGGTTTCAAATGTTGAATTTAAAAGAAAAAAAAAAGAGTGTTCAATATGGTTCTTTTCCAATGATGCATGAGGCTTCATAGAAATAATGATCTCTAGATTCTAGGAAAGCGCGAATGAATGTAATAAGCGGTATACTGTGATAATCAGAAAGTATATATTATTGCACTGGCATTAAATCTGCCATTCTAATACACGTAGTATTCAGATACCGGTACTCTACGTCAATATATTAATTTATCCCACTCTAATATAATTATGCTATATTTATGCAAGCTACGTTGGGGTACTGAGCCGTAACCATCGTACAGAGCACTGACATTATAAATAGCAGCGCATGCGCAAATGTTCAAAGTAAATGAGTCATCTATCTGCCGGCTACCCAATGGAGACCCGGCTGCCGTGACTGTAGCCACAGCGATTGCAGAAACGGTGTCTACAACCAATGTCTAAACAGTGTCGGCTTAGACACTGACTAAGAAGGAACTGCTTTCGGCTTGCTAAAACGATTCCTAGCCGGTGTCTATGTCGAAACCATTGATATATACTACTAGATGCGTAACTCTAACGTTGAAGGCTATGGCATAGTGAAGCCACTTTTTTCTGGCGGGAAAAGGCCAAATCGGGCAAAAGTTCAAATTTAACACAGGCTCTTATGGGAAAAAGTCAATTTTCATTTGAAGATTTCTCGCAACTCCCTTGATGGATTTCAATAATTCTTTTTTTGAAAGATAGCCCATGATTTTGTCTTACATATAGTAGTAATAATTTAACATTCCAGATTTTTTCTGGCTCAAGCCAATTTCAAACTCAGAGCAGTGCATAAGCAGTATCATAGGTATGTGATTTCAAGAAAAACATACAGTAATTTTTTTCTCAGCGTATTCCTATGTACTTTGACGCACTGAATACGAATCTGAACTCTCGCACCTCAAAAAACGCTCGCTTCACGAAATATTTCCAAGATGGCAGCCAAAATTTCATAAGCTAATTTTCTCAATATTTATGAAGAAAAAATTCTAGAGTAATATTATTTGTGGTCTGTGATTCCCTGATTTCGAATGCATGATTTTTATTCTGAGGAAATTCGGGAATAAAAGATATTTTAATAGAGCAAACATCAAAGTCTAGCTTTTTCAAATTATGACTAAAATAACAATAATAGGCTATTTTGTGGAGCAGACATACTGAATTATAAAAAACATCATAAACTTGATTCAGCAGTAGGCCTCCAGTTGTGTCTGAGGTAGCATTACAACAATGCGAAATTGCCGTCACACAAATATGTAAATGTTAAACTCTTTAGTGAAGATTTTACTTTATTTCATTAACGTTTAAATATCAAGTGATAAAGTAATATTATGGAACTGCAACACCAAAGGAAATATAAATTTACTGTATGAATAAATAAATATAAATATATATATATTTTTAGATACCGCATGCTTCAAAATTCAGTAGGCTCATATATAAATTCATATTGAGAATACCAAGAATGCTCACCATTGCAGTTCAAGCAAAATCGTTTGATTAAAAGAGTTATTTAATAAATTACTGTATGGTATATCACGAGTAATTGATGCTTAAAAGAACAAGATTGAAGTGGTGAATATGGTAGTACATTATTTCTAATTAAAAAAAACCCATAAAAGTGAGGAAGCAGAAAACAATCTTGTAAAGCTACGCTCGCACATAGACAATAAAAAGATAAAATTACTTGTTTGAAAATAAATATTTCCACCAGACTTGCACTGATTGGTACATCCATAATCACTACATGAAATGATCATGTTAAAAAATCATTTAACATCATAAAACAAGTCATTTGAGCACTGACAAATACGGGTTTTTTCCATTACCGCTATACAAATTTTCGTGGTTTTGCCCGATTTAGAAGCGGGCGATGCTAGCGCTGTGACTTCACAGCGAATCCCGGAGTTACGCATCTAGTAATATATATCAATGGTCTAAACTACGGGTGACGTTTGGCAACATTGTAGAGGCTCTCAGTGGCTGTTCTCTGATTGGCTTGTAACTTTTCAACAGCAACTGGCGGCTCATATGAAATTACTGAGCCTGGATTCTGGAACTCATTTCCGAATATTCATAATGATTAATAATAACTGCCTTCACTTATAATTTGTGTTGTGGAGATTCACTGAATTGTGAATTGAAATTATATTTTGATTTATTTCAGGTTGATCTTTGTCTCCCTAATAATTATTATACAGCGTAAGCCATGATTCTGGGAAAGTTAGGTTTGGTTTATTATTGTATTGATTACGGTATAAGTAGCTTTAAAAATTAATATGTATAGTATCATTTTTTATTATCTGTTCAATGATTTGATGTATAATTCTTCAGAATTGAAGTTCTGGTTTAGGAATTGAGCGGTCTGTTTATGGCAATCATCAACTAAATTTTAGTTTTGAGGTAGCCTAATTTGTGCAAACTTCAGTCGTTCAATCCAGAGTAGGTTACTTTATCGTCCTTGCATCCTTTCTTACAATGAGTTTTGAGGCTGTTGACAGCAATGATGAAAAGAGTAGAAAAGGTTAGCGTGAGAACTTTCCTATAATCGAATCTAAAAAGTACCGTAGCTATAAATTAGCTATGAAACTGCACAAAAAAAGTTGGCTTGGGGGAGAATCCGAGAGCTTTTTAATTCCAGTTTTTCAGGTGTGTCAGCACGAGACGATAAAGCATTACAGTTTTAGGTGGGTTCCGAACCATCGGGAAGTGATTTTACAGCAGAGAACAGAGTATCTTTTGCTGACCAATCCAATCGGTCACCCTTACAAAGAGCGCCCAGTAGTTTTGTAGCTTATCTCTGACTGAACAGATACCTGCTACAGCACTCGGCTATCACTTCCCAATAGCTCAACTTAGTAACAACTAAGGCGAAATTCATGTGAATAAAACTGTGGAGGGTAAACTCTGTAGTAAACTCAGATTTTTCCTAGTCCACACTGGAGCAGAGCGTACCGTACTATGTTTATTCACTCTCTGAGTCGAGAGTATACTCTACGGGCCATACGGGCGACTTATGTTTACTAAGGAGAGAAGACTCAACTATGAATACCGCACTAATTAGAGTATACTCGTATTATTCACTCGTTTTTCTTCAACTTTATTCTATAGGCACATGCTTATGTATGCCCACCTGCAAAGGTTTATCTATTATAATTTGTAGTAGGAATATTTCAAGATAGATGTTACACGCGACGACTACTTGGTTTAGATTTATATGTCTCACTTATATTTCAACTAATATAAATTACATTATGAATCACATTAATATAAATAAATTGAAGGATCATAAATCCAATTATCCCTGCCGTTGATGATAAGGTTTATAATGGATTGCAGAAACGATACAAAGTATCTGTCAATACAGATTAATTTGACCCTACCCCTATATATGTATGTAGAACACACAACACAGCCTACAACCTACAACCAGAAATGAGGTTAAACACGATTTAAACAACCTACTGGCGAGTATCTAAAAATGGCGGCTTTCTTGACGGAGATAGACATCGTTTAGACAATGGTTCCTCTAAACATTGTTCTTGCAAGCCGATTCGGTGTTTAGCCAGTGTCTGATCATAGACAATGTTTAGACACCGTTTCTGCAATCCAGCCTAGGTTGTTTAAATCGTGTTGTTTAAGGTAATCATGGTGTTTAAGATAATTTTCAACATTTTTTCCAACATGAATTAGATTATAAAAAATATATTGTGATTTTCTAGTTTATTATTGAATGAACTCCATATTTCAAATAATCATTTTATTTGACATCATCTAGTATATTATTTAGTAAATTCACAATATACCTAAATCACTATTTTTACACTTCTCCCAATCTAACTCCCAAAAACATACTTGTTTTTCTCTTGCCTCCCTTGGCAACCATATTATTTTCGTTTCATTACAATAAGATGGCAGAGTTAAAATACCAAGTTTTGTAAAGTGAGACTTACATGACTCTGGGAAAGATTTAGTATAGCTCTAATGGCCTTTTTCTGCCAGATAAATACTTTTTTGTTCCATGAGCAGTTACCCCACATTCTTTTGCCATAACTTAAATAATTAGTATGAAAAATACCATAGTAACTCATCATTAGTATTTTAAAGCTGTCCGATGTCTTTAGTCGCTTAAAAAGGTAAGCTACTCTGACAGGACGTTTACATAGATTCATTAGAATATAGTCTAGAGTATTTAGTCTACAGTCTAGACTACATTACAGTCTAGATGTATTTCCATTACAGAGACTCAACTGAACAAAAATTCCATATTTCAATCTTTGGCTAAAAATTCGAAATACGTCTATTTCAGGTGTATTTCTGGCATATTTTAAAAACCCTTTCTTAGCACACATCCAAGGCATCAACCTACCATTTTTACCAAATTTAAACTTTTTTGGCCATGTGGTTTTCAAGAAACGGTGATGAATAAGTCAGTGGTAGGCTATTTGGCTTTTATATATTTTATTTCATATTAGAAACATATTAACATTATTCTTTCGGTCTACAGGTCGAATATATACATAACTAGCCGGCAGACTCGCTTTGCTCGCCTTAACCATCTAGCCAGGGGGGTCCAACTAATTTCCATTGTGACTAGATAAATTTACAGAAATAGGTGATTTTGGGAAGAATTTTGATACCATTACTTAGTATGCATCTAGGGTCTTAATCAAACATATACATTATATCATATTTCACTCCATGTGGCCTTGAGGTTCTTAAGAAATTATTGTGATCAACTGAATTCCAAAAATCCTAAATTTTGAGATGAATCATGTAACCCTATTTTTCACATGTTTAGCACCCCAGCTGAAAATTTGAACTTTTTTGGCCTTGTGGTTCTTAAAACAAATTATTATTTCATTAATAGACCTAACCTACTGAACTTGCCAGCCAAACAGCTTAAATGAACAGCTGATAGAAGTCAACCGTTTTTATCATATGGCAGACCCCTTAGCAGCATTATTTACACTGTCTTTGAACAGCAAAAGACTTTGCACTTTGCATGTAGGCTAGCATACAGTCGGAGCCTTGCAATATGTGGGAAACATATGACTGGGTATGATGAAATGTAATTATGCCAGGTTGATTACATCTGTTAAGTACACGTCTAGGGCCTCAACCAAACTTTTCAAAAATCGTCGATTTTGGGCCCATTTTGGGGCTAATTTTGAAAATTTTTTCCAAGGTACATCTAAGGCTGATACTTAACATGAATACCAAATTTTATCTGATTTGACCCTCGCTTTGCTTGCCTTAACCGTCTAGCCAGGGGGCTCTGCCCCCTGGACCCCCGGGGGGTCCAACTAATTTCCATTGTGATTAGATAAATTTACAGAAATAGGTGATTTTGGGAAGAATTTTGATACCATTACTTAGTATGCATCTAGGGTCTTAATCAAACATATACATTATATCATATTTCACTCCATGTGGCCTTGAGGTTCTTAAGAAATTGTGATCAACTGAATTCCAAAAATCCTAAATTTTGAGATGAATCATATATGTAACCCTATTTTTCACATGTTTAGCACCCCAGCTGAAAATTTGAACTTTTTTGGCCTTGTGGTTCTTGAGAAATTATAATCACCTAAATTTTCAAAATCGTTAATCTATGGTTCATTAATTTCACAACAAATTTTTTGTTGATTTTCTGATCAATACCCATTTTCACAAAAATTCTCAGGCTCATGTACTGTTACAAATAGTATTTCGTTAATTTTGGGGTTAATTTTGAAACCCTTCTTTTGAAACTCATTTAGGGTCTATACTGGACATGCATACCAAATTTCATCTTATTTGGCTCTGTGGTTCTCAAGAAATTATAATCACCTAAATTTTCAAAAATCGTTAATTTTGGGCCCATTTTGGGGTTAATTTTGAAACCCTTCTTTTAAAACTCATTTAGGGTCTATACTGGACATGCATACCAAATTTCATCTTATTTGGCTCAGTGGTTCTCAAGAAATTATAATCACCTAAATTTTCAAAAATCGTTAATTTTGGGCCCATTTTGGGGTTAATTTTGAAACCATTCTTCTAAAACTCATTTAGGGTCTATACTTTTTTTTTTTTTTTTTTTTTGAGGATGAAGCCCACATAGGTCTTAGACCTGTGCGTGGGTAATGAGTTGGATGATGGTGATTGATGAGTTGGACCTACAGTTTTAGGTGGGTTCCGAACCACCGGGAAGTGATTTTACAGCAGAGAACAGTGTCTTTTTTGCTGGTCTATTTGGTCACCGTTACAAACAGGTCCTACGAGAACGCAGCTTATCTATCTGATTGAACAGATACCTGCTATGGCTCGCGGCTATCACTTACTGGACATGCTGGACATGCATACCAAATTTCATCTTAAATAGGCAGCATTATTTTGGTAGCTCGGGATAAGATTGCTTTGTTTGAAACAAATTAAATCTTGAGATTATTCATTAATAGACCTAACCTACTGAACTTGCCAGCCAAACAGCTTAAAGGAACAGCTGATAGAAGTCAACCGTTTTTATCATATGGCAGACCCCTTAGCAGCGTTATTTACACCGTCTTTGAACAGCAAAAGACTTTGCACTTTGCATGTAGGCTACCATACAGTCGGAGCCTTGCAACATGTGGGAAACATGACTGGGTATGATGAAATGTAATTATGCCAGGTTGATTACATCTGTTAAGTACACGTCTAGGGTTTGGTTATCACCAAACGTTTCAAAAATCGTCGATTTTGGGCCCATTTTGGGGCTAATTTTGAAACTTTTTCCAAGGTACATCTAAGGCCGATACTTAACATGAATACCAAATTTTATCTGATTTGACCTTATGGTTCTCTAGAAATTGTTGTCACCTAAATTTTCAAAAATCTTCAATTTTGGGCCCATTTTGGGGTAAATTTTGAAACCCTTTCTTAGCACGCGTCTAGTCCCCCTACTGAATACGTGTACCAAATTTTATCGTTTTTGGTCAAGTGGTTCCTGAGAAACTGTGATGAATGAGTGAGTCAGTGGTATTTCGATTATATATATATATATATAGATATAGCCTATATGATTAAAATACAGCAGATATTCAATTTACTAAAACAAATGGAGTGCCTTCATGTTCAGATGTAGCCAACACGCCACGCGAACTTGCTCCTATGAGAACTTGTCCCAATGAAACTGCATATAATTTTAAAACTGTCACCTTGTCTCTATGAGAGCTTGCTTCTGTGACACTGCCACTTTTAGAACTACTTGCTTCTACAAAAACTAGTCCCTATGACACTACTATCGTTTAAAAACACAACTTGTCTCTGTGACACGTACTCGTCACTACGCTACATCAATCATCCATTCAAAAAATAAAACATCACATATTGATATAAAAACTATTGGCTTAGTAATAATTATTTTTTAGGATAAAGCCCACAGTTACCTGAGACCTGTGCGTGGGTAATGAGCGGGATGATTGTGATTGATGAGCTGGAGCCAGTGGCGCACCCAGGGGGGCTTAAGCCCCCCCCCCCAAGAACCCGAGCTCCTTAAAAAATTGTTAATAATTTTAAAGAAAATTTACTATAGAGAATATGTGCTGCAGGCTAATTAGTGTTGATACAAGTTAGTGTTAGTGTCGGGCTTGAGCCCGAAAGTCCCCCAAGCTACTAGTTAGGTTATGAACATAATTCTACTTAAAAAGTGTGAATGCATGACATGTACCAACACTAATTAGCCTGCAGCACATATTCTCTATAGTAAATTTTCCCCCCTCAGGTCCTGAAATACTTATGTTGATAATTTTCAAGCGAATTGACTGTGCAATATGAACTCTAGGCTGTACATTTGAAGGCTTCGGGATCTGTGGTGGGTCCACATTTATTTTCTACCTGAAGTTAGATGAAGCAACAGGTTGATGGGATCGGAAAGGGTTGTCCTATTGTTTGAAAAGATGGGAATATTCCTTCCTTCATCCTCTTTCTATTGTTCTATAATAGTTTGAAAGTTTGACCAATTTGTTGATTTTGAGCCTTCCTTGTTGGTGTTGACTATATAGAGCGCACATTTTGGAGTAGATAATTTGTGGAGTTGTGAGACAAAAACAGTTGTGTAATCAATCTAACTTGTAAGTATTTCAATGTCCTTGCAGGTTCTATGGAATGGATAGGTAGGAGAAGAAAAATAGTCTACTAAGAATAGTTCACAAAAATAGAAAAGCTGTATCCAGTAGCATAGTGATTTGGTGGGGTCTGGGGGGTATTCCATACCCCCCATGGCGAGGTGTATCCGGGGTTCCTCCTCACGGAAAATTTTGATAAATAGTCCCTCTAAAATCGTATTTCTAGAGATTTTAGGCTCATATCTAGAATAGCTTAAATCCATTCATTTTAGTCCACATTGGGGAACATTTTTTGAATTTTCTATGTTGAGAGCTTCATTTGAGGCTTAAAAACAGTAATTTTATACAAGTATTTATTAAAATGAAGTTTATAAATTGGGTAGTGAAAGCTCAATAATTCATTGCTTTTATGAATCGTTTGCCTAAGAGCCCACTTATTGTTATTGTTAGTTCATTAATTATTAACTGTGAACAAATTTTAATGTATAAAATCTAAAAAATACTACTTTTATAAAGCCAATTTAACAAGTTATAGTGGTTTAAAATTCTTATTACAATCAAGGCCACCCAGATACAGTTTAGTGGACTGGGGCAGAGTTATGGTTGGAGGCTCCCATAGCCTATATTTTCATCCTAAACACCAATTTTCAATTAACGACTCGATTTCCCAACTAGCATTAATTAAGTCTTCTTCTTAGCTATGCCTAGTTGCCTACTGTACTCAAAAGAATCTGTGTAACTGATTTGAATTGTCTTTTCAATTTAAAGATAAAATTCGAGTGTAGGCCAACTGAAAACCATTTCATGAAAAAGGTGTGGAAGCTAGGGAAAAGGGCAATGAGTGGAACCAGAGAGAGCAATAAACTTCTCTTCTATTTTTGTGTAATCTCTTGAATTCGCATTGAACAATTCACTAATAATGGAATTTATAAAATGTGTAAAAATATGAATGGAACTTGATTCGACTTGAAAAGAGATATTGAATTAATAACAAACTTTAACTTATAGCAACTTTGTATTTACATATAGATGGGGATGGAACCCCAAAACATTGGGGATTCCATGGGTTCTCCACCAGAGAAAAATTGTTTTCCAGGTCTTGGAAAACAATCTATATTCAGAATATTATTTTAGAAAAAACATAATTTATCAAGTAACATTTTTTTCAGAATTGAATTTCAGTGCTAGGTCTTGGAATTGTGTCAAAGATAGTGGAGGGGGGGGGAGAGGAGTAACCACCCTTGAGGTAACTAAATCTATAGGAAATATTAACATCTAATATTAAAATTGTATTTGACATAAAGTCTTTCATATTTTGTTTCAATTCAGTTACAGAGATACTCTCTGTAAATTCCTGAAGTAGGGTATATAAAGACAAAATAATCGCTTACAATTTTCACTAATAGAGAATCAACTCTCAAGCATTGTCACTTTATTGAGATTTTGTTACTCTGCATGTGTAGCCCAGTACTCCACATTACTCCAAATCATGCTCTCTTCAGATGGCAAATCACCTTTGGGTCCACTTCTCATACTAACCAACAATGGGCATTCATAGATCTAGGAACAATAGCTGTACTCTCTCACAACCCAACCACCTGTTGCCCTGTACACTGCAGGTAGAAAATAAATGTGGACCCATCACAGATCCCCAAGCCCATTTGAAGCGTGTTTAAATAGGATGGTATTTATAACAATTATTTACAATATCGTTATACTATTAAAAGGAACATTATGAGTGACTACCATAGGTGAAAATAGAGTTTGTAGCCTGGCAGAATTAGATTCGACCTGGCGGCTGGGTAAAGATAATAAAAATAGTTCGTTTCACTCATATCAATCTGGCAATCATTTAACCAATAAGTACAGGACCTCTAGCCTCTAGAATCTCCTAAACCTGTAAATCATTTAACGTTGCAGTAATACTGTAGTTTTTTCGGAAGGTGAAGCCCAGATAGTTCTGAGACCTGTGCGTGGGTAATGTGTTGAATGATAATGGTTGATGAGTTGGACTCACAGTTTTAGGTGAGTTCCGAATCATCGGCAAGTGATTTTATAGCTGAGAACATTCTTTTTTGGTGGCAATCCATTCGGTCACCCTTACCCTAGGAATTTGCAGCTTATCTTATCTGACTGAACAGTTACCTGTTACGGTTCGCGGCTAACAATTTGCTTATAAAAGTTTACAGGTTTTTGCGGAAAAAAACTTCAATACGACTGCAAAAGCTTATTTCTTCGAAAACGCTTCAATACAGAAATAAATATAGCGGAAGTGAGTGAAGCTATCATTTTCAATAAGAGATCAATAAATAAGCATTCATTCAGAAAACTTTAAAGCTTCTAAAGCCCCCGTTTAGATGCTGAAATGAATGCATTCGTTGTGAAATGAACTGTAAAATCACATAAAACATTAACTTCTGCGATTATTGAGTTATTATATGAAACACGCAAAAAAGGCCAAATGAAGGCGTGTTTGAGATTGAAGGGTATGAACTTTGTTATTGATTGCAAATAAAGCACCCAGAATTTACAAAAACAGAATTTAAATTGGATCAAAAAACAGAAGAATAGCAAGTGAAAAGCATCTGTGCAAAATCAGTATGCTTTGATTCAATAAAACTCGACTTTATATAATAACTAGCCGGCAGACTCGCTTCGCTCGCCTTAACCGTCTAGCCAGGGGGCTCCGCCCCCTGGACCCCCGAGGGGTCCAACTAATTTCCATTGTGATTAGATAAATTTACAGAAATAGGTGATTTTGGGGAGAATTTTGATACCATTACTTAGTATGCATCTAGGGTCTTAATCAAACAGTGGTATTTCGATTATATAGATATAGATTTCACTCCATGTGGCCTTGAGGTTCTTGAGAAATTGTGATCAACTAAATTCCAAAAATCCTAAATTTTGAGATGAATCATGTAACCCTATTTTTCACTTGTTTAGCACCCCAGCTGAAAATTTGAACTTTTTTGGCCTTGTGGTTCTTGAGAAATTATAATCACCTAAATTTTCAAAATCGTTAATCTATGGTAAATTAATTTCACAACAAATTTTTTGTTGATTTTCTGATCAATACCTATTTTCACAAAAATTCTCAGGCTCATGTACTGTTACAAATAGTATTTTATTAATTCCTTAATACTTATTTGTAAACCTAACTATTGATAGGTAAGAGTTCTTATAAGAACTGATATTTATTTGATTTGAGCGTTGGTTGAAATTCACAAATACTCGGAGAACGATGTTAGCAGTCTGATCTGATCGTGAAAGTGAGTGATCGTTTGAGGTAGTAGGCTACGCAATTGAAGTGGGAAGGGGTCAGCCTACTGGCAGTACAGTCAGGTTCGGAACGGAATATGCAACTACAATGAGCATTCTTCATAGGAGAAAGAGACAGCATTCTTCTAGAAAGAGACAGCAACGTCGAGAATACGACTATACACTATGCGGATGGGAGTCGAAATGCATAATATGCATGCGTGATTAATCAGCTCCAGCAAAGTTGTACCGAGCAATATTGTACTAATATTAAAAATTATTGTACTTGACCTAACAGGCAGCTCGGCTACTTTTTTACTTTTCATAAACGTTGGCTTTTAGCTATTGAAATATTTTGGTAGCTCGGGATACGTTTGCTTTGTTTGAAACAAATTATTATTCATTAATAGACCTAACCTACTGAACTTGCCAGCCAAACAGCTTGAAGGAACAGCTGATAGAAGTTAACCGTTTTTAATCATATGGCAGACCCCTTAGCAGCGTTATTTACACTGTCTTTGAACAGCAAAAGACTTTGCACTTTGCATGTAGGCTACCATACAGTCGGAGCCTTGCAATATGTGGGAAACATATGACTGAGTATGATGAAATGTTATTATGCCAGGTTGATGACATCTGTTAAGTGCAAATTTCAAAATATTTGGCTGTTTATCACCAAACTTTTCAAAAATCGTCGATTTTGGGCCCATTTTGGGGCTAATTTTGAAACTTTTTTCCAAGGTACATCTAAGGCCGATACTTAACATGAATACCAAATTTTATCTGATTTGACCTTATGGTTCTCTAGAAATTGTTGTCACCTAAATTTTCAAAAATCTTCAATTTTGGGCCCATTTTGGGGTAAATTTTGAAACCCTTTCTTAGCATGCGTCTAGTCCCCCTACTGAATACGTGTACCATTTTTTTTATCGTTTTTGGTATAGTGGTTCCTGAGAAACTGTGATGAATGAGTGAGTGAGTCAGTCAGTGGTATTTCGATTATAGATATAGATATAGATTTGGGACCGTTCTTGACTATTGAGTACATTCATATTTCATTTCAAAAAATGATTTGACAAGTTTTGAAGGAGAAATTGAACAAGATGTTTGGTTCATTGGTAATTGAATTGGTTAACCACCATGCCAACAATAAAAAAATCATGATCACCATTTCATGATAATTTAGTGAATTTTTGTAAAACATCCCACCAATTTAAAGATTTGTTAATCTCGATTCGCGTTCAGACTGGCATTTTTCGTTCACTTCATCACCAACGCAATAGTCTCATGTGAGCATCATAAAAATTTATTATAGTGAATCTAGTAGCACGTTTCAGATAATTTTACACTGATTCAATTTAATTCACACCATCTATATGAAGAACTTAGTCATTTCTGAATGGATGATGGAATAGCTGTAATCTTTCGCCCTCTTCATTTCTGTAACAAAGCGTTCCGGACCTATTCCGGATTCATTCTAATTTTTTTATCCTCGAGAGAAGTTGCTTATGCAGTCTGGCAGAATCATTTTGAACTCTTGAAACACTCTGTATAAAAAATACTCATGATGAACACATTTTCTTTCCCCATAGCTTATTAACTAATACTCTTTAAAAAAAGAATCCCCTTTAAAAGTAATGAATCCCCGCCCCCTCAAAAACTTTATCGGGCAACATTCTTGTAAAAAGAGCTCTGAAAAATCCCAATTTTAACCTCCCCTCCCGTCAAATCTTTCCTGGTTGGACGGGTAAGCCCCCCCCTCAACCAAAAGTCTGGGTGCGCCCCTGGCTGGACCTACAGTTTTAGGTGAGTTCCGAACCACCGGTTCAGCAGAGAAGTGTCTTTTTTGATGGCCAATCTAATCGGTTACCCTTACAAAGAGTGACCAGGAGGACGCAGCTGTAACAGTTAATGTAAATTTACGTACGGTGCATTATCTTTATCTTATCATCTATGCTACTTTGTTTGTCGGTGTCTTAAATTACGCTAACTTTTATGACCACGTTCAATGTAATTAAAGCCTTTTCAAGTCGTACTTGTGATAAGTGAGCTTCAAGTTTCGTTCATAAATACGGTTCCTAATCTGTTCTCTGAGTAGGAGTGGCAGAGTTGCAGACAGCGGGAGCGGCTGTTCACACCGGAGCAATACAATAGGTGATGCGATAAGCGATACGAGCCCGAAAACGCATTGCTTATTATCAAGTTTAGCGCGATATCAGAGCAACACCTAGAATAATCATTACACAAGTATTCACTTGTTTGGTCGCTCAGGCAAGTAATGCTCTTGATGAGCAATGCGCTGTCGGATCTGTATCGTATCGCTCTGCCTCTGGTATGAAGTCCGGATGAGAGATAGCTGACCGGTAGGCCAATGTTTCGGCTTTTTTATTAGCCTCTGTTTCTCGAAATGACTGTAAATAGATTAAAAATAGTATTTATGCAACGATTGACCCTGCCTTTAAGCCACAAGTGAGATAGCTCGTGCCTTAAACATTTCACGAGTAAGGAGCCACTCATTTTTAAGCAGCCACATTTTGTGGGAATGGTGCTTGGTGGCGAGTGGATAGATTAGGAAAACTGGCGAAGGATACGAACACATTCTTAGAATGCGGTTCTATCGAATTTACGTCTTAAGCTACTTGCCTTGCAAGGCTTTAGGCACAGCCCTTTCTCGAAGCTTAGCGCAGTGTTGATGGGAGCCTACGTGTAAAAGGCTGCGCATAAGCTTAAGGATGCCCGGTCACTGAAATTTGTGTTGAGTTGAGCTGCGCAGTACCACGTCAGCTTTTAAAACCAAAGCAATGGTTTTCAATAAACGCCCGGAAACTGGCCCAGCGCAACGCAGCACAACTTCCAGTGGCCGGACGTTCATTGAAAGCCATTGGTTTGGTTTTAAAAGCCGACGTGACATAGTGTGCACGCATCTTAATAGAAGGCATGTCTACAAGAATGCGTTTTCATCAGTTCACGTCTGATGGAAGACAAAGTGCAATAATTGGGTTGACTCATTCGAGACGAATGAAGCGTCACAATTTATCTCAAACACTGTCCTTGAAGAATTTTCATTGACAAATGACGTTTTTTTGGCGTTGACAATGATAATGTTTGGTCGTGGCGCCAATCAGTATATTATTTATCGTAGAGATAATTAAAAATAATGAAACAATTTTGCTCCAAATTGGAAACTTTATTGAAATAAAAATGCGCATTACAATAATGACCTTCACTTACTGTATATAACTGAAATAACAAAAACATACAAAAATACAATAAGTCCTATCACAACAACAAATGCTTCAATCAGTCTCAGAAGTAAGCTCCTTATATTTTTAATAAAAATGGAGAAAATTGAAGAATTATAATTATGAAACGTCAGTCTCTCACAAGTAGATTCGAAAATCATTAACAATAGTTCCTTTTGGTAATTAATAGAGGCGCAAAACTGACATTAAGGTTAACAGTATCTTATAAATAAATGTCAACCCTACTGCATTGAAATTATTTCTAACAAGAATGTCTCCAAACTAAGAAGTTATTAATAGAAAGCTTTCAGAACGTTAATTAATGTGAAATTTTAATCAGAGAACATTTGTCCGATAATGTATTTTATATTTATGAAGTATTTTACGATAATACTTATAGTGGAACGATAATACTGTTTTATGGCTCAAATTAAATTTGGTAGAGTACGGTAATAACAGGAACAACACAACAATGCACCGGATAAATCGTCTAGTCTGAGTAGCAAATTCATCTTATTAAAGGTAACTTTCACAAAGCATAGATAGGATATAAGAACAGGCTCAATTCTAATTGAGTTATTAGTTATTTCCTCAGTCTTAAACAGTCATTATTTGATATTGTCTCAGTACGTTTTTTATTGGAAATACAAGATAGTATTGTCTTAATATAAAAAGCAGCATAGGGGAAAAATTTTAAAAATTCAACACAATTGCGATATGATTCTAGTTTAAAAGGCACTTCTGGAGATTTACAAATTATAGGTCGAAAAATTTTCGATTGTTTGAATATATATTATATCGCAATTTTTCAGAACATCATATATATTTTTTGCACAACAGAAAAAAACTTCAGACTAAAAAAACCGATTTTGATACTGTATGAGATTGAAGACAATCAGGAGCAAAATAATTATGCCTCAAAACTAACATTTCCACTTTGGTTAAATTTCTAAATATCTTGTACTTACTAGCAGACCGCTCATTGGCTTATCCGTCAGGGCAGAGCTAAGTGACTCAAATTTGGTTCAAAAATACATTGAGTATAGAAATGGGAAATGCTTATAAATATATTTTCAAATAATTGAATGAAATTGAGGAATTGAAAATGATGAATTATTATTAATAATTGATTGGTAGCAGTCATCAACTGACAGCACTTTTTGGATACCGTACATAATGGAGTTATGCAACACACGTCTCCCGTCAAGAACTGGAATATTAATATTGTAATAGATGACAATATCAATATTCATGGTGAATTATTTATTGTTATAAACATTTAGAACTACAAATGTAGGTAACATAATTGCCATCATGTGTAGCATTAATTGCTGAGAACAATATTAAACGCCAATAGCAATAATAATAATAATAATAATAATAAAATGTTATCTATGTCATGGCACATTATGGGTTCAGGGAGATGCGGCGGGAATTCTAGAAGTTGTTTCCTGTCAATTCTACCAAAATCTAGAAGGTAAATTAAGAAAAAGGTGTATGATCTTTCATTAAAAAGCATTAAAGTTGAGGATAGACGTTCATGATGTAACGATAAATACGAGCACAAATATTATTTTGTCAACGATTGATCTATAATTTTACTACAATATGAAGTGAACTTCAACTTTTATAAATAATGAAACTATTGATGATGTTTGCAATAGATCAGTTGATCAACAAAGCAAATAAATTGGGAAGTTTAACAAGATAATTAATTGATAATATTAGATAATTAATTGCTTCAATAAGATAATATTAGATAATGAATCGCTTCAATAAGATTTGGAAACTATACTTGATATTATCATCGCATGTAGCTCTGAAGGAAGAGGTCGATTTAATTTTCAGAGTAGCGACTGCTAATGGAAGAATAATAATATTATATCAAACGTCAATTTCATACTAACTATTCGTAAAATTATTCAGTCAATTTCAGGAACATATGCATAATGTTTGTGGTAAGCTCACCTAGAATAAGAAGACCATAAATAATTATATAATTAGCTCATTTTCAAGACACACAATATTTAGTTAGGAAATAGTCTTATTAATGCTCATCTGCAGAAATTTATGGTAAAGATGCAAAAGTTTCATAGTGTTGTCTCATTTTACAGAAATATTCATAGAAAGGTTACACCCCATGAAAAACAAAGATATTTTGCATGCAAAACTTGTTATTTGCTAAATAATACTACTGAAATCCGAGAAACTATTTCATTATAGAATTTCAATTGACATTGCAATGAATTGGTAATCGTTGTAACTAATTGAAGCTAAGTAACTTATTAAAAAAATGCATAGTGAATCTAAATCATCAAACGCAATAACATGAACGATGATGTCATCAAGCAGTTAAATTCAATCAAGTCACGAAGAATTGATAAAAAATTAATACTAGAAAAAACGTGACTTAAAAAACTGGCCACAGAGTAGCATGCGGAAATACGAACAACATTTTTCAGCAAAGTTTAGCATTAGCTACTTTCTCCTAGTGACAACTCCTTTGTGAGTCATAGCGATTCCTTTTTGATTTGGGATGTGTGGTAATGGACATTTTTTGTCTAGTTCGCAAAAACCAGCTGTACGCCAACGGTAACATGCCAGAGGCTTATCCGAAGCCGTTTTGCTGTAAAAAATAAAATAACAAAGATAAAAGCTCTTATCTTTTAATTATCAAGATAGAATAAAATAGCTCATATTTTTCAACTATCAAGATAGAAATAAAATACCTCTTAGTTTTCAACTACCTAGACAGAATGACTATTACTTTTTAATTTCCTAATTACATTAGAACTTCGATAATTCGTAGTTCACGGGACCAAGGATTTATTACGAATTATGGAAGGTAACGAATTATGGAAGCTATGAATTAATGAAGGCTGTGAAGAAAAGAATACGAATTATAGATGCTGTAGTCATATATTGGAAATCATCTCTACCAGTTTTTCTTTCCACTCATTGCATACACCTTCTCCAACATTCGCGCTCTCACCGCAAATTTTGTGAAACTTGATGGAATTTCTTCTTTTAAATTTGTCTAGCCATCCGCCACGTGCCTTGAAACTGCTGATTCCCAATTTTTCTGCAAAAATTTCGCATTTCCTTCAACAAAGGGCCTCCAATAGGAACATTTTTAAATCTACATTGAGTGAACCATTCTAGTAGGCAATGTTCAAGTTGAGGGTATTCACTTCGTTTTTGTCTCTTCCACTGGGCGTTCGATGAAGGAGCAGCTAGCACATCTTTTTTTTCTCTTGAGGATGCTAGTCAATGTAGAAACAGGAATACTGAAATGATCTGCCATATCTTTCTTTTTCACTCCACTCGCGACAGTTCCTATGATTTGTTTTTTCTCGAAAACTGAGACACTTATAGTAGCTTTGGACTCATATTCGGTAACTGATCTACGCGAACTGAATTGTACACGATAGCGCTTAACTGGCAGAAATGCAGTTTAACCGAACACGAACTGAATTGTACACTGAACTGGAAAAAATGCAATTGATCTACTTTTAGATTATGACTATAGGCAGCGTTGAAACATCAATCGAAGCCGAGTTAACATTAGACTTGATGATGGACAGATATGAAAAAAATCATAGCTCATACGAATTATAGCATGTTCTCACCGACAGAACTACGAATTATAGTGTGACGATAAAACCTGGGCTGCAAAATTAATATGAATTATCGAGGGGACCGAAATTCATTGTTTTACTACGAATTATAGAGGTTATTTCAAGGGGCTGAGCTTTTACTAAGAATTAAAGAGAATTTCGAATTATCGAGGTCCGAATTATCGAATTTCTATTGTATATTATTATTTCTGACAGTTCAAAAATCTTCAACGAGAGATATTAAAAAACTGTTCAAAGTTCAGAAGGTCAGACAACGCATGACATTAACTTGACTTTTATTCAGTTTTGAGTTAATATGAGACATTCGAAAATAAATGCTTGAAGTTGTTACCTTTTCTGGGTGTTGTTGGCGATGGCTTTACTTGGATACTTGATAATCACCGGCAAAGTACCGGGTAGAAGACTCTTATTTTGAAGAAAGCGCATAGCATTTCCTGCATTCCGTCCATTCTCAAAATTTATGAAGGCACAATTCGAATCGGCGATGATACGCAGACTGATAACTTTTCCATACCTGAAAAACATAATACTAGTAATTTAGTGCCCTTTCGCCCTAATAAGACAATGTCGAACGAAATTAAACCATTCCACATACAAATAGTTATTATGTGCTCCTTTCAAACTGACATAATTTTACATTAATTTCTGTTTGCCAATTGAAGTTTTACTTTGGATAAATGCAAATTGTTGTAATGTAGCGCAATTGAAAGTCTTTCAAATAGTTAACTATCAAGATAGAAATAAAATAGCTTTTAGTTTTCAACCACCTAGACAGAATGACTATTACTTTTTAATTTTCTAATTATATTATTATTTCTGTCATAACTATTCTTAATTAATTAAAGGTTGTGATGAACATGAAAAATAAAACTGACTTTTAAAATATGCATGAAGTAAGCATTAATTAAGTAAAATAAAAGTCCAGTCTCAGCAAATAAATTACCAGCAAACAAACCATTAGATTTAAATTAATTGAGATGCATTTCCTTCTTTATAGGATTTCAACTTTACTTAAGCTATTTCACACTAGTAGTAATAATTATGTGTACTGTTGCTACTACATGGAACCATAGCAAACCTAAATTAGAACCTAATACATGAAAAATATACAGGATGTATATTACGGGAACATGATTCCACTGCGATCAACGTTAACTCGTGCTGAACAAGTAGTGTTTTTTTAATAAGGACGCAAGCCTACGTTAAACAAATAACCAATTTATAAATAACAAACTTCTAATTCAACATTCCAACTTTGTAGGTAGAATAGACCTGAGTACACTGTTCATATTATACCGATTAGGGAACAAAAAATTTACTACTCATGGTTGAGTAACAAATTTATTACTTCTACCATCTTACAAGGTTGTGTCCTTCATCCGTTAGTAGTTTCATTGAACTGATAGAAATATTTTTTCTGTTTATTACATGTTTTGCATTAGCTAACATTTTTCTAAGAGAAATCAAGACTTCTTACTTATTTTGCTCAATGGTTTCATAGTATGGTATTATTTGTAAAATAATTTTCTACAAAATTACAATCGCATATCAGATTAGTTTACTCCTTAATGAATTCTGTTTTATCAAATTCTAAAATTCTAATCATTGCAATAGATATGATTTAAATTATAAAGAGCCATTGCAATCAATCACTACCTGCATTATCGTTCGATTGATGACGTTAATGTCGCTGAAGTAATAAAAATTTTCTTTACTAAGATATATTGAGTAATTAATTGTGTAGTTAAGTAATTAATTAAGTTGCAATTCATATATCAAGTGATAAAATTATCTAGTAAATTGTAGTTTCATTAATAATTCACGTCATGTAGTTTCAAATCAAATAGAATATTTTTTGAAAAAGTACCAAAGCTATTACATGAAATATTTTCTTACTTCGAAAAGCTATCCAATAGAGTCTTCTCCTTCACCCTGCTAGAAATATTGCCCACGTATAAAGAGCTGCAGTTAGTTGGATTCGAAGGACTAGAAAACAGAAAAATATTATGATTTATATTATAAATTTAATATCATATAAGAAGCAACAACATTTCCGCAATTGGATGATAGAAGTATGCTTATCTAACATGGAATAGATAATAAGATTGGATACATTTAGACTTGTGATTGCTTTCCAACCTGTCGAATATTGAGATGAAAATTGAAGTTGAGATTGAGAATGAAAAAATATTAAAAACGTTCTCTCGATAAAATGAATGCGTTAAAGATGAAAAAAAGGACGGCAACATAAGAATATAATTAAAAGTGAACGAGTTTATCATAATCTTATAAATTTTAAACATAGTCACGAATTCATATTATTAGGTTCGCCTTGTACTTTTTAAAAACTTAATCTGTTTATATAGCACAGTGATGATCTGTATAATTCAAATACCTCTTCAGCTCACTACAATATACAAATTGAATGATCAATAATTATCATCAATTTATCAATTATGACAGTCTGGAGTTCCCAATGCCTTATTAATAATCTAAAGTACTACAGTGCGTTCAATAAGTCGCGCGTATCCAAATTAACAAGTCTGTAAATAGTAGGTTTTTTATATAACTTTAGTGGCTACTGCAAGATAGCACCACTGGTAATATAAACAACTGATGTAAAGCTCATTATTGCGTGTACAGGTTACAACAGGTCTGCAGTATTATTTAGATTACGATAAGGTAAACATGTCGTTTTCCCAAGAGCAACGAGTGTTCCTTCTTGTACAGTATTTAATGCCTCCAGATTTTTTCCTGTGGGGTTATCTTAAAGAAAGGGTTTATAAAAATAGGCCTCATACACTGAATGAACAGAAAATTAACATTACAACGGAGATTAACAATATTAGTGTAGGCAAACGTGCTAAAACAAATTCTTGCGTGTATTAATGAACAAGGCAGCCATTTTGAACATATTTCATAAGAAAAAAAATGTTGGAAATGAGTTTATATGTTATTATATAAGTATACATGTTTATAAAAGTGATAACAATAATAAATGATGCCAAATAAAATACATTACTTCACAACCTTTATGATGTGCACGACTTAATGAACACTCTGTATTAACCTCAAGTGAAAACAATTGACGTGTTTATTCATGACATGCACCTGTTTGCAGCAGAATGCCTCAAACACAAGATGAATTCCTCTAACCTTACTGGAAAAAAAGCATTTGAAGTTGGAAGCAAAAATTAGCTTGGAATGCATACGTATAACTCACTCTTGGGTGGGATTAATCTTTGGTGACCTTGGTTTTGGAAAATGACCTTCATATTCAGTACGAGATGATTTCATTGACGATAGAGAAGGCGTGGGAGATGGCGGAGGCATTGTTTGACTGCAGAAACTTTTATCTGTCACTTTCATCTTGTTGGGTTCGGTTTCATTCCTGAGAATCATAAAAGTTGGAAAAAACTTATCCAAGCAAAATATAACTGTAATGAAAAGCACGAGTGTTTTCAAACTTTGAATATTACATACACAATACAAAATTCAATTATCTTTATACACAAAAATGTTAGATGAGGAAGATTCTCATTAGCATAATTCTATCTTATAGCCGCGAGCCGTAGCAGGTATCTGTTCTATCAGATAGAGATAAGCTGCGTCCTCGTTGGTCCTGTTTGTAACGGTGACCGATTAGATTGGCCAGCAAAAAAGACACGTTCTCTGCTGTAAAATCACTTCCCGGTGGTTCGGAACCCACCTAAAACTGTAGGTCCAACTCATCAATCACCATCATCCAACTCATTACCCACGCACAGGTCTCAGACTTATGTGGGGTCCATCCGCAAAAAAAAAAAAAATTAAATTCAGTCCACTCCCGACTACCCAGATGATCACAGGCAGGACCATCACGGATAATCGAAAATCACGGTTGAAGCAAATGTCTTAATAGAGGGTCTAAATACAAGGTATTTAAGCTTTTCGGAAATTCTTGATTACCGGGAATTGTGCAGGAAAAATGTACAGGAATTTATAAAAACTGTCCTTGAAAATAGTAGGATAAGCCTCTCCCGCATCAACCCGCTTTCGCCTTCACTTCCCCCGCTCCTTCACGCACAGCAGGATCCCGGATAATCGGGAGTTGACTGTGCAGAATACTGAATATTAAAAAATAGCAAATGAGTTGCAATTAGCATGACAGATTAGCATGACAGATCTAACAGGAAAAACCGTACAACATGATTCCCAGTTACTTATCCAGTTTTTCAATCATTACTCAACTGGGATAGTTAAGAAAATTTTATAAGTAAAACATAACAACATTACATTCGATAAGTAATCATTGGTTAGTTTTGAACATTTGGTAAGTACTAAGATATTTTTTTACTTACAGATTTATATCACTTCTTAAAAATTTAGCAATTTTTGTGCCAGGATACTTGATGATTATTTTACGAGTTCGGGGTAGCAGCATGGTATTTTGAAGAGTTTTCATCGCATCGGAAGCAGATTTCCAATTATCGTATGTAATCAAAGCACTGCCTGAATTTTTCATAAATTTTAAACTAGTAACTGTCCCATATCTGAAAAGTATGAATAGTTGAATTGCTATCAGGATAACTAGATTTAAACATTTTCCAAGAATTCTATGAATTCTGCAATAATTTTGAATACTCGAGGAATTTTACCAAAGTGCATTGTCCATCAGTAAACTGAACAGTACTAAATAAAAAGCATAACGCAGTTATAGTATGAAGACTATAACAAATTTATTGCTTTATCTTGATCGATTTATAAACAATATAAAGGAGTTATTAATTTATTGAATTTCGGTTTTAGACCAATCCGGATTCAACTAAAATAATAAAATAAAGAAAATATATCTGTAAGTAGAGATTTTCCAATAAAAACCACACATTATAACAGGACCACAATGAAAATCAACATTACTTCCAAAATCGATTAGGAACTTCAATATCTATCTCATCTATCAGATCTAAAATATACTTGTACAATTTTTAAACTTATGAGAAATGTTACTTGATCACTACGATCTGGAAGGACTATATTTTTTAGTAACAATAATTTCAGGAACAATAAATACAGAAGTACCGTACTGATTTTGCTAGTTACTCAGTATGGTTCTCAATTTACACAATTTAAGAGCTGAAAGTCATAAAAACAGCGGTCCATTATAAAAGATTGAACAGCCTGAGATGAACGAAACATTTTCAAAGCTACTATAATGAAGCATAGAGATTACCATCAATACCATCAAATTGTCATATTTCTTGCTGACACTGTCATAAATGAACTACAAGAACTCACCTCTCAAAATAGCTTTTCAAAATATTTTGACTGATTTCAAATGCTAAATTTCCCACATAAAGGTCGCAACATTTGTACGGGTTTGACACACTGCAACAAAACATGAAAATAGAATAAATGATGATGACGATAAAAGTGTATGATTTTTGTGACCTGCAGTTTGTTACTCAATTGTTTGCTTCCACTTATTCTGCTATTATAATGAGAACTAAGACTTTACTCATACATTTTTCTAATCTTGAAGAGAAATATACGTTTCAAATAGTTAAGAGAGTAATACTATTACATGAATGAAATTATAAAGGATAAGGATACATTTTGAAGGATATTTCAAATTGTTTTATTACAAAGAAAATACTATTACTTTGTGAAATATAAAACTTACGATACATTAAATACCATAAACGCAACCCAGGAGATGCATTTCGAATAAGTAGTTTGTTTTTCTCAATATAAAACTTTTTAGATCCCTCTTTGAAATTGAAAGAAAATTGGAATAATAAAGAGGTTGGGCATGGGTAACGAACATTTTCAAATAAATAGAATTTTAACCATTTTGTAAGCAATTTATCAAACGATAAAAGCAGACAAACTCATGCAGTCTTGGAGGATGTTATTTTTCGTACATGAATCACTGCTCTCGGCACAATTTATGGCATAATTTCATGTACTTACTCAGTATATGGATCAGATTTGTAATCGTATATATCCCATACGGATGTGTGACTAGAAATAGCAGCTGAAGAAATCATCGATGATGTGTCACTTTGATCGTCATCCGTATCAGAATTGAAAATTTCGTCATCATTTGAAAAACTCTTTTCAGCTATGCTGGACTGACAGGAATTTGGGTTATCGAGTAGAAACTGAACAGCATCCTGCCAACAAAATTATGAGAAATAAATATAATAATAGTACAATATTTACTTGGATTTCAATTGGAGGATTTTATTAATCTAAGGCCGGACGCCAAAAGTTTGAAACATTTGGGCTCGCAGCGCTGCGCTCTGTTTCAACTGAACGTCTGCGATAAAAGAATGAAGCTGGGGTGCCGCACACTGAACACTGCCGAGCGTTACAAGTGAATGTTTCCTAGCTAATTTTGTTTTAAAACAATTTATTTCGAAGCAGAACGTTTCGTCCTATGTGCTGCTGGCCTAAGTATTGCAGCCTGGAACTTTATTGAGAATGTGACTTGATTAAAAAACAAAAACAATCTTGATCAATGTCTTCTATTTCTTATTTTTATGTCTTATTTTTCTATGTCTTAATTTTACATGAACATTCATTTTTACATTTTGACATTCGATTGCTGAAATATACAATTAGGAGAACTCTAAAATACTTACAGTTTGATACTTACATTAACAGACTTGACATTTCTCATTGCGAATGAAGCCTGTTCCCTTGAATAGCCCATGTCAATAAGCTTTCTTATTTTTAAGAATATGAGATCATTGGCAGCTTCTTGGCATTCAGGATCATACTTAAGGACTTCTTCAAACGCTTCTTCAGCTAAATCGTATTTCTAAAAATAAGTATAGAAAAATCCATCATTAGGTTTGGAAATAATGTTGCATGCATTTATAGTCTTAATAAGAGTAATGGTTGTTGACTCATCATTGGAGATTTTGTTCCATGTCGTTTAAGTGCTTCGTCAAGTGTCATTAAAAAATTGTAGTAAATATATTAAAATAGGTAGAAGAAAGTTCTATAACCGCATAGAAGAATCAATTCGAGAGGCACTTATAAGCTTCAAAATAGATTATTGTAATTTTGTATCGAACCGAAAAATGAAAAATTAGATTGATTGGAGGGAATTCGGTGTACCTATCTAACATATCAATTGAAAGCGAATTAAATGAAAACATTAAAAAACCAAGTTTCACGCTCTGAAGTTGATTATAATCATTTGAAAATATAATTCCTGAACAGGAATCGAGGCCGAGGCCAACACATTGACAGTTACACTGTTTACTCGACCACAATGGTTTCTGAATGCCATTTTAATGAGAAAAAAATGCAAAAGATAATACAGTACTTCAAATGCCACATTGCGAATTTAAATCCGGGAAATCTATTTAATGTTAAGTTCTTGTAGTTTAAACGTTATTCCTTTGTGCCTCCTTGATGAAAATATTTTTTTAAACATTAAAGTTATTGCAGCAAGCAGGCTCATCACTCCGATTCGATCTCGGATTAGGTATGGGAACTTGGGCCAACCCCAGCAATCTTCGACATTAATACTATATTAAGTTGTTATGGATCGCTTTAGACGAAATCAAATCCAGAACAGAACTTGAGGGCGCCGTGCTATGTTAATTTAATTATTAAATCACTTTGAAGAACAGATTGATTGAAAGGAAAATTTTGTTTTTTTAACTACAAAGTATGCTTTATTTTAATAACTGAATACCAATTGGATACGAACCGCGAATGTTATGACTAGGTTTTAAAACTAATATTCTGAACACACAATTTACCTCTAAGCCCAAGTAAGCTTCTCCCTTCCTCAAATATCCCCTACCATAGTCTGGAGCATAAGTAACACAAAGTATGGCATCTTCCAGGGCTCTGAAAATTAATAAATAATATAAAATAAATAGTCAATTATTGTAAAGCTATGAGCATACTCATGGAATGAATTGTCAGGCAAAAATGGACAGACTATTTGAGATTTTGAGAAAGTAATCATATGTTTTCCTTAAAAATTATTTTCACTTAATTTACAATGGTTTTAATTACGCTAATTTTCATTTCAAAGTATGAATCAGTTACTTGGTTGAATAAATTGGAAAAATATTGTTGTTGCGAAGTATTGATAAACAAATAAAAATGACGCAAAGACATCATGTGTCCATGCATAAATTTACAATGAAATCAATTGCTTGATTTGACATTGAAAATGATAGATACTCTCAATATTTTTTTATGATTTACTGTTTACAAAATGGCAATTCCCAAGTCTATTACAAAAGAAAAAGAATAAAGACAAAAAGAAGAAAAATTTGCTGTATTACAATATGTAACTGATTTACCATCTGTACTTGAAACAGAAAAATGCCCAAGTAACCCAAAAATGTCAAAGTATGGTGATTTGACACGAAAAACAAAGAGTCAATGAATGAGCTCATTGATTAACACGGGACGCTATCAGACACAAAAATGATCGTAATGATTTTGCAGGCACCATATTTGGAGAATGAAAAATTCTGTAATATTAATTTGCACTTATCTACTATGTAATTTGTTGAACATAATTATGAAATACTAATTATATATAATCGAATTTTTTTACAGTTTTATTGAATGCCACACTGCGTTTACTTCTCAGCAAATCATGCGACTTTTGTTTATTGTATACTTACTTTTGATATTCTTTTATTTGCAGAAAACAAAGACTTCGATTAACGTAGAGTCTGAAATCCTCGGGAGACACTTTCATAGCTTCTGAATATTTTTCAATGGCACTAAGAAAATTTCCATCGGTAGCGCAATTGAATGCTTCAAATGCTAAAGGCGTAACTGGATGTTCCTTATTCGAAATACTGGTTTCATGAATAGATGTGTTTTTAATAGATTTTTCTGTATCAGGTTTCATTGAAATATTCAATTTCTCCACGGCTCTATTTATGAAGGCTGAGTTCAAGTCAATTTCTTCCTCTTCTTCGGCTCTGTAGGAGAAAACAATAAAGATGAGAACTTCAATTTCTTTCACAATTCAGTTATCTTCAAAATACAGTCAATGTTCGATTTAACATGATACAGTTTTCTGCCGCAATTTTGTTGTTTGAGAAATTTTTTGAAAAATTGGTGGTGATCTTGATAACTGCCAACGGAGTAACTGGATGTTCCTTATTAGAAATACTGGTTTCATGAACGAATAGAAACCCCTAGCCTTTCTAGACTTGACACTGTGTTTCCATTAATAAATTCAAAGGAAATTGAAATCCAGTCATTTAACAACAATTTAGGATTTTTATAATATGCTATAAAATAACGGACTGTTAAATCGAGCACCTACTGAAGTTTGGAAAAAGAGTCAGTGCAAAGAGTAATAATGCCAATATCCAGTTATTGATCAAGAAATAGAGCCACAAAGAATTTTTAATAGAATTTGTTTTTTCAACGGCAAGATATAGTGTTGCATAAATATTTGACGAAAATATACAATTAACGTTGGAAGCAAAAATAATAGTAAAACTGAATCTAGAGTAGATGTGAGAGAAAGGGAACGTAGTCCGTTATTTTGAGACGGTAAGATATTTTAAGATGAATTTCCAAGACAGGAAAAATGAAGAAAACTGCTTTCAAATTTTCAATTTGCTATCAGTCTAGCATGCTCTAGTGGATACGCATTCGACTCATCAAAAAATACTAATATAGTATATTTGTTAATACTAGAGTATGCCTTTCCACTATTTTTCACGCTCGTTATTCTTTATCAATATTGACCACTCTATAACTCCGCTTTCTCTATAGAACTTACCTGCGCTTGTTCGGAAGTGACCTGATCAAAAAAATACAGAGCTGAATAGCCCAAGTTTTGCTTAAACTCTATTATCATCAACTACTTTTCATATAACCACAAACATCAAAATACACTTACTTGATTGAAACATCTTCTTCCTGTTTCTCTTCACCATCATCCGGATTTCCTTTTCTTTTTTGTTTTTGTCTTTGTTTTTTCAGTCGTTTCTTCTCTTTTTTGCGTTTTTCATTCAATAATTGCTTTTTTTCATTCTTTTCCTCTTCAATCAACTGTCTAGCCACCTCATCCGCTTTATCCACTGGAAAGCAATATAGTTAGTCATAGGTCAAGGTTAGTCAAAGTTAGTCATAGGCCAACATAGTTGAGTAAACAGTAATTATACCAATCAACTCTACGAAATATATTTTGGTCAGATTACTTTAAACTATGACTAATAAAATATTCAACAGCTTGGTTCAAATACAAAATAGTGTGTGCTATGAATATCTCAAATTGTTAGTTAACGCAAATTATATTACTGTTGAAAATATGAACGATTATTCAATAATTCTCAATTGACTTGACTTTCAATTCAAGAATATCATTAACTAGTATATGTTTACGCAAATTCAATTATTTTGAAACTGCCAGGAAATTAGAATTGACTTCCATACAAGTTGACTGTACAAATATTGGACCTACTTTTTCAATTAATTCATTTTACTCTCATAGTTGATATAGTTTTTTTTCTTCATTTTTTTCTTTTACGTGTTCCAAGAAGTTACAATTTATTAAATATTTTTCAATAACAAATCTGCAAAACTTGAATAAGAATAAAAATAGTTTCATTTCCACAAAGCGAAAGCAATGCTATTGAAAACGACAAATAGGCAACAAATAATATTATATTATATCATAAAGTCATTGAAGCAGGGTCACTCATATCGTAGATCATATTACAGATCAAGTCTATAATAATAAAAGCTTAGGGCTTTTAATGGTGAGAAGACTGTTATGGGTAGTTCCGACTCGCCGTTTGAGACGTCATGGGGCACATCCACCTAGGTGGATTCCGAACCACCGGATAAGTGATTATAAAGCTTATATCATCAAGTCATTGAAGCAGGGTCAACCATCCAGGTGCAATATTGAACGCTCATAAATAAAGTCTACGAAATTATGCATTCACAAGTCACAATAAAGTCAAACAAATATTTGTTAAGTTTAAGTCAATATAATTCAATAAGTTTCTGTTGAATATTAGTATAGCCTAAGTAATCATTACGTGCACCTAACGTAAAACTAAAAGTACTTACCGACCACTGCATCCATCAAATGGAAGAAATCTTACAAAAGTATGAGGGAGTGTATAAAGAAGACTAAATTATTTTTAATAGTCGAGAGAGCTATGTTTCTGACAGAACATCCAAGTTTTCAAGATGAATAAATATTCATCGTCCTCTTCAACTTAGTGTGAGGTAACTTTCTATTTTTATCTTATTTCGAGCATTGTAATTGTGCACTTCACTTCAATGGTGATAAGCACCCATATTTTTCTAAACATTCATTCAAGGCTATGCACTGTCGCTACTTTTTCATTTATGAAAAGAGTTAATGAGACAATCGTTTATGATAGAATTATGATAAATTCACATATTTATTAAAACTTACCACATTTGTAACACAATTTCTTTCGATGAGCATGTGCACCATCTCCGTTATGTTCAAAATGACCATCATGATAAGAATCATCTGAATCAGATGGAGGATGAAAACAGTCAATGAACGCTGAACGTTGTCTTAGAGCTAATAATGCGCTCATGAAATAAGGGTCTGGTAGAGGATCCATAGCTGTAAGGAATCGGATCCTGTAACAAGCAACCAATTTTAAAGACAATATATAATTAACTAACACTACACTATTAATACTACATACTTAACTAATAGGAAACGTTTACAGAGAGACAAGCTATATTATAGAAATCTAAGCAGACATTTAATTCATAGTATGAGGATATGCACACATGAAAAGCTACTACTTTGACCAGTAGCGTAGCAAGGATATTGTAATGTGAGGGGGGATTGACGGGGGTGGGGAATGCCTCAATCTTCAAGGTAGAAGTAAACATACATTTACAAGGTGTAAATACATTTTGGTAAATGAATCATTTTTTCTATTCACTGCACTTATAATATTATGGCTCATCGGAGGTTAATAAAAACTGACCCTACTATACAGCGCCAGAGGGCCTCCTGAGTCTGTTAGGCTTCTAAGGGGTCCCTGAAGGCCCTAAACCGAGAAAATAAGGAAACCCTGGTGTAGAAACGTTCAAATTTGAAATATTCTAGATGCAGTCTATTTAAATCTTCACTTCACATGACTGCAGTGACAACGGGCCATCCAGAGGGCTTCTAGATTCTGTTAAGCTTGTAAGGGGCCTCTAGAGGCATAGACAGGCAATAATGGGGCTGTCAGGCCCACAGCTAGAGCGGTTTGGGGCCAGATTTTTTACAATTTGCTTATATTTGCCAATTTATGTGGCATCCTTGCCAATTTCCCCGTTCCAATCACCGTCAATCGACGGTAAGCTATTACAACACTGTATTAAAAAGTAGTCATATTCATATAAATAAAAGCGTCTTTGTACTCATAATTAAATTTGATAACATGTTTCAAAGCATTATAGTATTTATATAAATTATAGCATTACTATTTGTGCCCGCTATACAACTGATTGCGCAAGTCGACGCAGGGCCTTAATAAACGCACTTAACAGCGCTTGTCCTAACAGCTATTCTGAGTATTTTTTCTGGTGTAACTGAGGGCGAATTATTTTTCTGGAAATGTTTTAAAGGAATGCTAGGTAAAAACCTTCTTTCGTTTTCCAGCCTCACTTCATAAAATATTTTGTAGAATTTATCATGTCCATAATCAAGTAGTAAACTGAGACTAGGAACAAAAACAATAAGTATTTGTACTTGTGTACACAGAAATAATCGACTGAGAGAATGAATAGGTAGTATTTGTTACCAACCCAAAGCTTAATCTAACCTATCAACTAGAGATTATCTCAGTTGATAATATCGGTGTATCACATAAGTTACGGACGTGCCGCCCTCTCAAGAATTCGCTAGTAAGTTGATGTAAGTATAAGTAACATTCAGTAAATATAGGCGCTGTTGACTTGGACTTTAATATTAAGGCTTAAGGCAGAGTGGTTTAACTATGCTAAGTCGTAGTTGATTAACTAAAACCATAGAAATTGATCAGCTTCCTCTTTTGCGTAGGTTATGTGTAAATGGTGACACAAAATTTGCCAGGCTGAACGAGAATCAGACAGTCATATTTGGACGGTAAAATCTGAGGCATGGTTCAGGGTATTTATATTCAAAGGACCAATCTGCAAAATATTTCCATGAGAACTTCACTCCTTCTATCTCAACAGAAGTAAAATAAAAAAATAAAAAGAGCTTCATTTTCAAACTATCTGATATTAAAAAAATTTATGCGGAACCACCTTGTAGCAAATACATTGAATTAACGGCACCGGTGTCATTTCAATCCAATGAAACCGGGCAACAGCAATGAGAAATATATTGTGTTAGCTGGTCCTTCATGATTCTCATACTTACACGTCAATTGCATCTGCTTCAGATATCATGATGGTATAAGATGTTACAGAAACTAAAAATATATGAAGGAAATAGATTATTATCAAAGTTGTTCACTAACAGAACAATGGGGACGACTCTAAGCAAGATGATAGCAGAGTCAAATGAAGTATTCTGATCATGAAACTTGACAACAGCTGCTAACCAAAAATACCGTCGTTATCTGGCCAAGTTATAAGCTAGTTATTTAAATAGTGGTCATGGTGGTTCGTTATGTTATCTGAAAATGCGTAAGCCAAATTATTATAAATTATCAAGACAACATTAGAAAAAGCTGAAAATTGAACAAAATTCTAATAAATGTTTGTGCTAAAAGTTGTTAATAAACATCTGATCATAATATATCTGTGGTTAAACTATGGAAATTTAATGACAATATGACAGTTGCAATTTATTATTATAAAGCATGATTCTTGTATTTAAAACATAATTTTGTTCATATATGCTACTCTACTCTACAAGTTACTTTTGCCGGGGAGCAACGTATGAGTGAAGAATACTTTAGCTTTGGCAAAGTATAATTTACTGTACTATACTAAAATACTATATAAGCATCAGTAATTCGAATTCGTCCTCGAATACACACGCTGATGGACTCAAGAACATTTGAATTCGATTTACATTGTTACAGGAATGGAACACTTCGGATGGCGGTAATTTCATTATAAGAAATTAAAAAGCAGTTCCGTATCTTCCCCACGAAACAATCTAATGAAAATTTACGAAATGGATATCTGCAACAAATCCAAAACTAAGTCTAACGTTCCTTTCATATTATACAATATCGATTGTTTTGTGGGATAGTTACGAAACTCCAGCCGAAATGAATTTTGTCGAACATAAATTCATTATCACAGCTAAAAATATCAAAAAATCAAAGGTTGCAGTTCTATATCTTCCCTACGGAACAATCCAATCAAAACTCAACGTACGTTGCGTAGATTAAAATAAAAATGAGCATAAACTTATCTCCGTACCTTTGTAATAACTAAATAGCATTGAAAAGCGATCTTGCATCAATCAAATGATTATTTCAAACATTTGAATTGCGTAGCAAGTAGAGTAACAACTAGAGTAATAGCTAGAATATCAGGTGACACTTAGTAGGAGTTGAAAAGTTGAGAACAAAAGAAAAACAGCGCGTTGTTTGCAAGCACGATACTGCACGGCATAACCTAGAAATTCAAAATAAGGGAATCGGACACCTTACTCTTGCCAACTGTACAAAAACATTCATATCCCAGCTGGCTGCATTCAAAACGAATTTAAATAATGTGTTTTTAATAACCATATAATTTATCATGATAGATATCTATATTTCATATTGTCGGAAAGATGATAAATATTAAGAGTTCAAATGCCCCAATAATTATTGGTTGTTTAACTGGGTTGTATTAGAATACAGTAGCTCATTATTTTACAGAAACTTAGAAATATTTAGGCATGATCATTACCTATAAAATGTTTTTTTTATGAATCCTCATATTTATTGATTTTTACGTACGATATAATACTACTTTTATATTTGTACGATTTATTATTTATTACTCTCAGCTGCTTTAAGCAAGCATCACTATCGTCACTAATCACAATCAGCTGTTTGGTTGTTTTTGTGTGTAATCGCTGCGATTTTATAGGTTACGTTCTACGATCTCAATATTATTCTCATTTTCTATAATATCGTCTGAGTGGTTCTCATTCCCATGATATTCTTTATTAGATTAAAGTTTTAATATTCTTTCATATTTGAAATTATATCTCAGTTTATCAGTAAAATTTCTACTTTAGTCAGAAATTAAGTGCAACTGGAAATAAGTTAAGGAATTTTATTTAGTAAGTCAGACAAAGTACAATAATTCATTAATGCATTCATTCGTTTAGCTGTTTTGTTGTAACTAACTTGATGATCAGGAATCCACCGATTAGTCCATCATGTTCCTTGGTGGAACTACATGTAAGGATTTCCCTACCAACATAAATTATACAATACTCTTTTTCAAGTCAACCTGTCAACCATGTTTCATTAGGCCTATTTGCTTGAAGGTTTAAAAGTAATAAAACTCAACATCTGTATCGGAATTAAATTTTAGAAAGTCCTTCAGTTTTAAAATTATTGTAAAGCTTTAAAAAACTTGATAGTTATAGTTTTGACTCAGCAGGTGGCACCATTTTTTGTGATTTTATCATGAGTTTCATTTATTTTGTTCCAGATTAGTTATGAATTCCGAAGATAATGTCCTCCGGTATAAGGAACAATATTGGAATGATATTTCTTCAGTGATTTCAAACATCCTTTCGCCAAGTAGCAAAAAAAGAATCTATTTTGAACAAGTGTATTCATCAATTTATAAATGTGTATGTGAAGGCTTCTCTGAGAATTTGCGAATGGACATTCTGAATCTGTGCATGAGTTATTTACATTCAATGAATCATCAATTGGATAACAAAGTTAGTGTTTTTGATGGACCACAAAAGGTGAGACTGAAATTTTTATAGCTAGATTCTATTATTCATGGTCGAGTGTGGTAACTTATGATCCATGAACAAAATGTAGATCTGGAGGTTGCAGTTCCATATCTTCCCCACGAAACAATCGAATGTAAATTTCGATAATTAATACCTGAACAAACCCCAAAGCTAAACCTAAAGTTACTTTCATATCTTTCAGTTGAAAGAACTGATCTCCATTGTTGGAGATTCTTCAACATGATCCACCTCTCTTGTGGCCTCTGATGGAGGAACCCAACATTGTCAAAGCATACTCACCACTATCAACAATAGAAGAAGGAAGGAAGAGCACCATTGACTGAGAAGGCAGCATTGTTGCAACACACCATGTCGCCTCCAACATCATGCTCTTGAGTTCCCAATAACAATTCCAATAACTCACGTACAAGTCTTTTTTCCCATGTGTATACCGATAAAGTATATGTCTGGTATGGAATCTTGCTTGGTAACTCCATAAATCTAACAAACCCAATGGAAGTTCTCTAGCAATTGAATGAACAACACCATTATAGGACTTCATACTTGTATTCAATGACTTAGCAGCCAATGTTGTCAGAATGAATTTTACCCTACCCTCAATACCTTCAACAACCTGACGAAGTATGTTGTGTAGTTATACAGATCGACCTCTGTAAAGTGTCATAGAAACTACTTGTTACTCCAATAAGGACAACAGTGTCACCAGATTTCAATCCAGCAAGATCCGATGAAGAAATAATACTAGCTAAAATATATTCTAATGGTGCACCAGCAGCTATGAATGATTTATACTTGAAGCAAGATGGGGAATACCCTGATATCAGCTCTCTCAAACCCCCTGCATGATTAGCAAAACCTTACAGGGATCCTCAATGGAGATAGAATTTGACACTGATATATCCTCTCCTAATTCACTCCTATTAATATCCCCACCTCCATTAAAAACGGAGCATATCTTGAAGCAGGCCTGGAGGAACCCATTTAGTGCCAACCTTGCCGCCACAACTTTTTTTGCACATCTAACAATAGTTTCCTAATTATATTAATAGGAAAATTTATAGTAAAATTCATTCTGACAACATTGGCTGCTGAGTCATTGAATACATGTATCAAGTCCTATAATGGTGTTGTTCAATCAATTGCTAGATAACTTTAATTGGGTTTGTTAGATTTATGGAGTTACCAAGCAAGATTCCATACCAGACATACACTCTATCTGTATACACATGAGGAAAAAAGACTTGTACGTAAGTTATTGGAATTGTTATTGGGAGCTCAAGAGAATGATGTTGCAACAATGCTGCCTTCTCAGTCAATGGTGCTCTTCTTTCTTCTATTGTTGGTAGTGGTGAGTATGCTTTGAGTATGCTTGTCCAAATCTATCCATATAAATATCTGTAAAAGGAAAATTTTATGCTTCTAGAAATGGAAGAAATGCATTTGGTGCTCAATTGATATTATAATAATTTGAATGGTTTTCATTGCAATTTTAAATACATGAAAGTCATTATTATTAATATTCCAGAACCGGATTTTCAATTACTCTATTGATGGATCTTCTCTAGTTTGTTCATAAAAAAAAACAATGGTACTTGATAGATTTTGGAAAAATTTAGATAGAAGATTTAGTATTATTTCATTTTCACTCTACCAACGCCATGACATCAAAGTTAGGAGATGCCACTATTCTCAATGGCGGCTATCATTTTATGGTTATAAACTTTAATGGTCTGTATTTGTGCTTTATGACAATGTATTTGTATAATATATGAAGGACAAATACTACTAACCCCTTCATCACTGTTTTTTGGAAAGTACATGACACAAAATGTGATACACATGTCCAGTAGCATAGCGGAAATCTATTAATGGGGGGTCATTGTAGATTTGGAGGGCCCCCGGGGGTCTGGGAGGTATGGAATACCCCGCAAGACAAGGGGGGTCCGGGGGTCCTTCCCTGGTAAATGTTGATAAATAGTCCTTCTAAAATCGTTTTCCACGAAATTCTAGACTCATGTCTAGAAAAGCTCAAATTCATTCATTTTAGTCCATATTATGGGAAATTTTTTGAATTCTCGATGTTGAGAGCTTGATTTGAGGCTTAAAACAGTAATTTTACAAGAGTATTGAAGTTTATAAATTGGGTAATGTGAAAGCTTGAATTCAATAAATCATTGCTTTTATGAATCGTTTGCTCACTTTTCGTACATTGTTAGTTCAGGCTGTGGACAAATTTTAATGTATAAAATATAAAAATACTGCTTTTATAGTCCCAATTTAACAAGTTATAGTGGTTTCAAATTATTATTACAATTAGGGCCACCCAGAGACATTTTAGTGGTCAGGGGCAGAGTTGTGGCTGGAGGCTCCCTTACACCTTCACCTTAAACACCAATCTTTAATTAATGAATCGATTCACCAACTAGCATTGATTAAGTCTTCCAGCTATGCCTAGTTGCCTACTGTACTCAAAAGAATCTGTATAACTAATTTGAAGATAGAATTCGAGTCTAGGCCAACTGAAAACCATTCCATGAAAAGGTTGTGGAAGCTAGGGAGAACGGCACTGAGTGGCACCAGAGAAAGCAATAAACTTCTCTTCTATTTTTGTGTAATCTCTTGAATTCGTATCGAACTATTCACTAATTCTGGAATATGTAAAATGTGTAAAAATATAAAAATTATAATGACTTTGAATGGAACTTGATTCAACTTGCAAAGAGAGAATGAATTAATATCACTTCCAATTCCAAACTTCATAATTAGCAATTTTTTAATTACATATGGATGGTGACGGAACCTCAACACATTGGGGAGTCTGAGAGTTCTCCACCGGAGAAAAAAAATTGATTTCCAGGTCTTGGAAGTGCAACTCTTAGCTTTTTTGTGGATATCAAACTCTTCTCTCACATTATTTGTTGATTGATTCATGACATGACAAATTTCACAATCACAATAAACTCTTTGGGGTATCAGATCTGAACAGTAACAGTAACAGAAAGGTCCCGGGTTCGATCCCAGTTCTGACCGAAAGTTTTTATCTCGAGCCACTCCCATGTTTTGGAGGACTCGTTAAGCTGTCGGTCCCGGCTGCCTAAAAAACAGTCGTTAAGTCACGTCTGAGGCCCTGAACTTATTCAGGTGCGACCTGATAACTCTGACACCAGACCTGAGCCAACCAGGTCACATGATATTATTATTATAGTTACAGAAATGAGCATTTGAAGCCCGTCTGCAAAAATATTAAGATACATTTTCTCCCTGTCAGCTTCATTCAAGTGGTCTGGGGTTCAAACTCATGTTTGGGGGCTCTGAAAACACTGGGACCCACCATTATCGTGGGGCCTTTAAAGGCCCATAGCCGAGGCAATTAGGAGACCCTGGTGTATAAACGTTGAAATTTGAAATATTCTAGATGCAGCCTAATCTCTTCTTCACATGACTATACTGGAAAAAAGCGGCCTCTAGAGCTTCTAAGGGGCCTATAGAGGTCTAAACTGGAGAGAAAAAAGAGTATTATTGAGTTGAGGATGCCCCTAGCTGGACAATTTGGTGCCTCTTATTTTATTTTTGTTTCATCACTTGCTTACATTTGTAAAATGATGTGGCCCCTTGACGTTGAGGCCCTAGTAAACTTGTCTTCTTCGACCCATCCGTTCTGTAACTTTAATTAAAGTATCGTTTTTAGTTAATTAAAATATTAAAATTATAGTATTTTTCTAGCTGTAACATTATTTAGGCTACTCTTTTTTTACCTCGCTACGCCAATGCACATGTCCAGCTGACATCATAGATATGTAACATGAGCAGATTTAAAAAATTTAATGAAAGTATGGGCAAAATTTACGATTTAAAAAATTAAAGTAGACTTATCAACATGAAGATGTGATCTGATTAACTGTGCCTTTAGGCTGGGGCTCCACTTGCCGTTATTTATTGCGCTGCAAATTGTGGTTGATAAGTCAGATAAATGAGAAGGTCCCGGGTAGCGAACAAACGGAGATGGCTCCACTAGCGACAGTCTGCAGCGTGCAACATTTTACAGCGTGCTGCAGAATGAAGCGTCGCGCGGAAATGGAACCTTTCCCATTTTCACGCTACACTTTGCCGCCATTAGATGGCTCTACTGGCTGTAGACTGTAGTAATGCGGCAGTCAGCAGCTGACCAGCATCCAAGGCGCAAGTCACATCGACGCTATTCTGTTTAAAGTTGTATTATGAATTGTTTCAAGTAAAGTGAATTCTATTGAGTACAATAGAGTTTGAACTTGATTGCGAGGTTATTATATTAGAAGTAGAGAAATACCCCATTTATACAATAAAAATGATGAGAATTATAAAAACAGAAATGCTACAGTTGTAACAAGTAATCAATGGAGTTTTTAGACATGCGATAAAATTCAAAAAACTTGTCCGAATACTTTCTTAATTTGCGGTGCAACGTATGGAACACGCCTCCAGTCTTCCTGTTGCTTATTATTGGGTGAATCCACCATTTTCTCTTGTGCAACCGGCGTCGTCTATAAACTAAAAGTACACTGAGTACAACACTACAAATATCAACTTGCGGCATGATCGGTACCGGGTCACATCTACCGCTACAATGAACTGCTAGTGAAGCCACAGCGAGCGAGACGACGCTGCAGATTGCAGTTCGTTTTCTATTGCCTGTGAAGCCACCCAACTGTCGCGTGTAGCGCCTGCAAATTGCAGCGTGATAAACTACGGCCAGTGGAGCTCCAACCTTAGCTATGACAACATCTCATCAGCAAGCCGGAGTATTGGCTTGATCAACAATTTTTAATAACTCCAACTGGGATTTTGATTTTGAAACGTCTGAATGAGAATTCACTTATTATTCAACAAATGAAATATAATAATGTATTTAAAGTTGGTCTAATCGGCAACAGTGTCTAAATATTTTAGATGTCAGTCGAACCTGACCTTGATTTTCAGTTAAAAATACAGCTGTATCCAATTTACTTCAAATAAGAGCTTTTAAACTTTTTCCTAGCTTTATTTGTTATTGTCTTTTGGTATTTTTGAATGCTATTGTAATAGCAAACATGAATACTGTTTTGTGTTATAGCTTGTTACAAAATTGAAATTTATAAAATTATTTTTCAGGTTATAGCGACAGTAGAAGAATTAAACCACTGCATGGATGCCTACTTAATCTCAACTGAGAAGATCTGTTCTGTATGCAGTTACATGGTTAGTTTTAGTTCAGTTTTATTTCTGCTTTAATACTGCTTTGCTTGTTCTGGAATTCGCATTATAGAAAATAAAACTTATTCAAGATGCGCTGTTCTTTAAATCTATGAAATGAAAAATCGAATTCAGGTACTTATATTGTCTTGGTAGATTTATGCAAGTATGTTGTGAGTAATATTTAGACTGATAATCGTATAATTGGACTTGAGATTACTAAATTACTGACAGAAATAATTCCTAAACAATAATAATTAACTACCGGGGTTGCTTTACTCCAATTTCATCATTGAATAAAAATACTAAATTACTGACAAAAATAATAATAAACCATTGTTCAATCAGGGTTTCAGCACGTTCTCGATAATTTTCACGTTTTGGGTGTTATAGAATGACAATAATAAGTGAAAACTCCATAAACATCTAAATAAATAGCCATCATGTGCAGGCGCATTCTATTGATATTCACGCACTGTATTTTCATATTTATTTAAATTGGGCTTACTTTACACCAGCTCCAAAGTTGCTGACGAAGATTATTTAATCATTAATTGGAGAAACTTGACGATTTATTATTTCCAATATTCTTCTATAATGATATAATGAGCAAATACAAGCTGTGAATCAGTACTGTAATTCTTAGTTGATAGAGTAGAATTCAATATCTATTAAAAAAGGGAGTATGGGTGTTTTTGTGTATGTTATTTTTTGATAAGAACATAAACGATTTAGAACACTATATTTGGCACATAGCTTCCTCTAAACTGGATGCAGTGCACCTCAAAGCCCGACTTTTCATTTCCCTTTCAGAATTTTCAAAATTAATGTTCAAATTTCACTTATAGGCACTATTACTGTTTCAAAATGTGTTTAGATGCAGGAAGCTCATAGAGCAGCTGATAACATGATACGTCACTATGGTGATAATATAGATGATACGCCGATATGTCTTAAGCCAAAGCAACAGATTAGCTCTGTATCAATATTACAGCTGCTAGTCACCCAGCGTCATGTTGGTTTACTTATTGTGTGTATTGAGATTCTCCTGTAATGCATTATTCTAAAGAGCTAAACACTAAACTATGCAGGTGGGTAGAGCTGCAAAATTGCTAAAAAGGTAATTTACTTTAAAAAAACACTAAAAATTCATCTTATCATTGCAACAAAAAAATGTTTTTTTTTTTTGTGAATTTCTCTTTTCAAACGGATGAACTGTATGGTATTTCACTCACTCTTCCCAATTTGGTAATTTTGTGATCACTACCACTCCAAACTGGATTCCCGGGCAAGACCGGGTAAAATTCTAGTAAGAATCAATAGCAATTCAGCTAAACAATGAATAAAACTATCATGTAGTTGAAAACTAATATTGTTGATTCATAAGTACGGTAACTTTTATTGGAATGTTCTCACTTTTTGTAAATTGATTCTCTTTAAGGGCTTTTATTGTACACAATAAATTTGTTCTTGTCAACTAGGGGAAAAAGAGTGGAAGGTTTTAAACATCTATCATTTCGTGATGTTGCTCATTTAGTGACTAGAAACTCAAGTCTCAGAGAAAATATATTCAACTTGTTGAGATCCCTTACATAAAATACAATGATTGATATTTTGGTTTGTATTTACTTGATATTTTATTATAGTGTTCTTCGTTACTAATAATTTTCAATTTTTCCCATCTAGAATAAATTGCAGAGAGAAGATACAAAAGAGAATCTTCCCCAAAGTGCATTATTGGATTGTTTTTGTCGAATCGTATGTGATCACAGATTACAATTCATTATCAGTAAGTACCAAACTCCAAGTTTCTAAAAACGAAAACTAAAAAAACAAATTAACAGTAATCATACATATTTCAAGAATGTGGGATTAATAAATATTATAATAAATTTATAAATAATATTAATTTAAATAATATTATAATTTTTAGTGTATTATATTAGTGATTGGAATAACTATTTGTGTAACTAGAGTGCAAAATAGCGGTTTTCTGCATCAAGAGAAACAGTTTTTTTCATGAGCCGAAGGCGAGTGAAAAAGTTTCTCAAGTGCAGAAACAATACTTTGCACTCGTATTACACATTAAATTTTTCCTACAGTAATGTATAAAGTAATTTAAACAGAACAAAACAGGGCATACATAACCTTAAAATTCCTCACATAACCTATCTTCGAATCAAATCGATTTCATCAACAACAACTACAACAACTATTTCACAGCTGAAGCAGAGTAGCCAACCTATTTTTGAATGCAGAATAGGGAACCTGCATATTACATGCTCACTATTTTGTGTTGTTAGGTTGCAAATCTGGAGTACGGAAAAGAACTTTCCCGCACTGGTGCAGGAATAGACTATTTTGCGTGCTACATTTAGTGCAAAAATAAGCACTTTTTCGGGTCACTGTAGGAAAATAAACATTTATATTAGTTGCATTCTGAAGTTGAAGGGTGTGAACTAATCAATGTATATCTTGAAAATCATTTTATGTTCATCTTATTCAATTGGGGGCTGTGTAGTTGCCATTGAAGCATTTCCAAATTTTTTAAATGCATTCCCCACTAGGAATAACATTTATTTCACGATGTAGCTTACCTCTATTTACCGTTCTAGTAACTATCAATTACAAAGACTCTCATGATTTGGGGCTTTGGCACACGTTTTATGCTAATCAATTTGAATTTGTTTATTTAGCAATAAATCAGGTCCGATCATTGATCTTTCTTTATTTATTTTAAAAACTTGATGATTTTTTGTTCCAAGTACATTTTGTGTTATTCTAGGAATTGACACCGAAATTCCATTTGATACCAACAGAAATAATATATCTGTGATGTTTTCCATGACGAAATACTTAATGAACAATCTAATATTAAAACTGACACTGTATTTCACTTTTATATATTGTTTTACTCACTTATATTGGAGATGCTAGAGGCATGCATTTCACTTCTGAAGGAGGCTGACGAAGCTTCTTTTCACAAGCGTGAAACTCACTTTTTGTTCCAGGATTCATAGAAGATTCTCCTCCCTTCACTCTGCAGCCTACAGAGTTGAGAACCTTTTTTAGAAATTTGCACTTCACTAGTTCAGGACAGTATGCGAAAATTTATCCAGAACTATTTTCCCGTTATATTGCAAACGTATTGCCAGAAATGAAGGAACAAGACCTTGAAGCGCATATAGAAGAATTAACGAGATTGCAGGCCGACTGGCGGGCAAATATGGAAGGTCGGTGTCCTCAACAGGGCTTGAAGAGACCAGCTGAAGACTGAACTCCACCGAGGGAATAAGGCCCAAACTTCCTCAACGACTGATTATAATGTAGCTTTAAACCTTAAGATTGCAAATAAATAGATTACCTTTTTTATTGGTTATTCATATTGAACTAGGCTACTCCTTGCTGCATGAATCAATACCAGGTAATTATTATTATAATATGTTTAATTAATTACAAGCACATGTAATAGATACATCTGGACACTGAAGTGCGATTTTGAGCTATGAAGTACGTGTCTACTTGTTTGACAGTCACAGCTTTTATTAAGAAAACTATACTTTATACAGTAGACTCCAAAGGCCAGTTGCAAAACAATTTACAAATTTGGGAAGTGATAGCCGTGAGCCGTAGTAGGTATCTGTTCAGTCAGATAAAGATGAGCTACGAACTCCTGGGCTCTCTTTCTAAGGTTGGCCGACTCTATTGGTCAAAAAAGACTGTTCTCTGCTGTAAAATTACTTCCCAGTGGTTCGGAACCCACCTAAAACTGTAGGTCTAACTCATTAATCACCTTCATCTAAGTCATTACCCACGCACAGGTCTCAGACCTTTGTAGGCTTCATATAGGGGGAAAATGGGTTTTTTAGTACTTGTATTTTTTGCTGTTGCAAAATCTGATAGGAGTTTTTACTTTGAACTTTCAAATGTAATTTGTAAATTGTGCAACAAGCCTCTGGTAATCCGAGCAGTCCAAGACCAGTAAGAGAAGCAACACACATTAAAAAAAAGCAAAATTCATTCAACTGCACAGTTCAATATACTTTAGGCCTACATAGTTTAGGATGTGCGTTGTCATGAGTGCTATACCTTGTGATGAGACTGATGAGTGTTGTTAGACGACCCGTTCTATGTCCAATTGGTAGGGAATAGAGCGCATGCGCGAACTGTGTAGCGAAGCCATGGCCACTGTTTGTCTGCATAAAACAAAAAAACTAAGATAACTAACCTTTCTATACTCAATATACTTTCTACATATACTTTCTATACTTAATATACAGTATCCCTTATAAGTACAGAAAAGGTTGGTTAGGTTTTGTTGTTTTATGCAGGCAAACAGTTCGCGCATGCGCTCTATTCTCTACGAATTGGACATAGAACGTCCCGTGTTGTTAGTTGATTATCTAAGACCAAATATTTGAAAGGATCATCAATTCGATGTGCCAATGATGTCTTATTGGTATACATTCTGGCTAGTCTGAAGAAAATTTGATAGTCCGAACGGGACTTTATCGTTTATTATCGGGGCTTTACTGTAGCAAAATTCAAGTTTTTCCCCGTCCAAGTACCAAACATTTGATGAAGTGAATGAAAGGTCTTTTTGGTTTGTGTTAGCTACTGCGTTGTATTAGCACTTCTTGATAAATATTATTTTAATGACTGCTGGGTTGAGTTTTGAATTGGTTGTCTTTTATTCAATGAGTTGCTTAATTAGTAGTTATTACTTTGCAACTCAGAAAATTGTATTGCAGCATGATGGTCACTACTCTTCTTTATTGAACGAAAATATAGTAATAACTTGATAACGGCCAGTATTAGCATCTACCTCTTTTTGATGGGATCGATTATTTATTTTTAATGGGATTTTATAAACATTTGTTTAATCAATATACTTTATCTTTAGAAGTTACTGAAAAAATAAATTTAGTAATGTATTTTGCGACGCTTATCAAAAAAGGAAACTTATTTCTCGAAATTTTTAAACTCAGTTTCTATCCTTTTTTATAAATTTTAAAAACTAAATCAGCTTCAAACATGAATTTCTGAGCATAGACTTGTAGGGTACTCTTTATTCGAATTCACATATTTATTATAAAATTTAATAATATCGATCTACTAAATTCTACTAACCATGGGCCTGTTATTGCAAAATCTTATAGAAGTTTTTTATTTTAATTTAAAATGCATTATATTATCTGGTTGATCAGCTGTACGTTCGTGCTATTTACTGGATGTGGTATCCATTTGATACAATATATATTTTTAAATTCCTGGATTTCTTGTTCCATGACGAACTGCGTTGTTAATATTAACTTTTCGTTAAATTTCACATGAAAAGTTAATATATTTTTAAGCATGACCGTTGTATTGCATCAAGAATTCTTTAATTCAAGGAACAGCATCAGAGAATATTTTTATACCTACTGTCTAATGTAGGATCCTGTGTACCTTACCGAACTTCTTTTTATGGGACTCCCTCAAAAGACGTGTTCACATAATAAACAAACCACTTACACTTGAAGAACTGAGTGAAACAAGTGCACAAGAAATTCGAGCGTTTTCCTACGAAATGCTTTGGGGGTTATGGACAACTCGCGACGTCTACAGGAGTGCTTGAACAAAAAATACCTGTTATTTTTCGTAAATAATCAATGTCTCCTTTTCTTGGGCTATAAAATAGTATAATCCAAGCTACAAGTTAAAAAATTTAATTCCGTTGAAACATCAGTCATTTTAAATATTCTATACCCTCATGCCGGGCCATGTAGATGCAGATGCTTTTTAATAAAATTATTTAGAAGCTGCTCTTCACTAAGTATAATGTTTGTATTGCATTTTGAAAAGATACCCAGGTAGGCCTACAATATCAGATCACAAAGTTTATTCGAATTTTAGAAAGATCAGTTAATAATTTAGGTTTAATCCACTGTATCTGCGTGTGATACTCATTTCTATCTGCCAGCCAGTGTTTATTCTATTAGGCAGCGTAGTCCCGTACAGATTTTTGGTGAAAGGAAGTATTTAAATGAAAAGCTTTTCATTTTAAATGAATTTAGAGCTGAAATTAAAAAGTGGAGTACTCAACATTTTAACCTTTCATTGAATTCACAGCAGTTTTATAGAATCAGCCTCTTCATGTGCAAATTTAATATAAATGTACAGCACAGTTTCTAGTCTATTCAGAAAATCAAGAAAATAAATAACAAATTAAACACGGCTAAGCTCAGCTAGGATTTCTGGGGACTTTTAGTATGTTTATTCAGCATATTTTTTTGGTTATATCATAGAACAACATGAATTCCTTAGTCAGTGACGTAGCCAAGATTTTGAAATGGGGGGGGGGGGGGTCTGGGGGTACTTCCCTGGAAATTTTTTGAAAAATAGAGGCCCTAGAACGGTCTTTTTTAGCTCTCCTGGCATTGAAAATTAACACCAACGTCAGTGCTTTGTCTTATTTTACATTTAATTTAATGGAAAATTATATAAAATTTAGGACCGGAAGGAGGGGTCCGGACCCCCAGGACCCCCCCCCCTGGCTACGTCACTGCCTTAGTCTATGGTTATATATCCCGATTTACAGTCGTGTTGGAATATTTTCCTTTCTCATCCGAAATTTCCGCTAATTTTACTGGACTATTCTGGATGAATTCTTGGAAAAATTTTGAAATTTAATCCGCTCACTGCTATTGGACAGTCTTAGGATTGTGGCCAATTGCAATTGGAAATTAGAGGCCAATAGGCTGCAAACCGCAGTTAGTTATCATTAAAGCAATGAGAATGAGTTCAAGTTTCATTGGGAAATCAAAGGATTACTCATATTTCTACAGCCGGCTTTCTGTTGGAACTGTATTCGAATACTCAACAGTATTCATAACAAACACAGAACACAGAACAAACTGAGAACATGTCAAAGTGAGTGGGGTTCACCTGCCACGGATGATGATGGTACGTGGGTAGGTGAGTGAGGTAGTATGTGTGAGGTGAGTAGCGCCTCATACTCACACTCACTCACCCACTAGAAGTCCCACCCCGTCATCATTCGGCTAAATTCGTGAGGACTTGAACGAACACGTTCTGTTGTCTCGAGCTCGAGCGCCAGTCATTCCTCCGCCGTAACTACGCGAGCAAACTCAACCGCGATTTTTTCTCAGTTTCTTCCTCACTCGGCTTTTCTTTCTCTCAATTTGAATCGATCAAACTGCATCAACTTCCACCAAACATTGTTGTCCGTGTAGTTCATTATTTGAAGTTTAGGTACCAACAGTGACCTTCAATCAGAAGTTCTGAAAATTCCAGTGTTGTTCTGAGTTCTAGTTCTGTTTACTAATCAACTTAAGCGGATAAAATAACTTTGCGTAAGTATTTGAAACTCATTCTTTTCAGAATAATTAGCCTATATTTTATCGAAAGAGTAGTTCTTAATAACAAAATAATGACTGATATGTTGTTACGCTTGACCTAGTGCAAATCTGCTCAATTGAAACACAAAAGTTCATGAGTGCATTAATTTTTAGGCCAACTTAAACTACATTTCCACTACAAAATTGATCGAAAATTCTTGGTCCTGTTGCAAACACCTTTACAAGCTGATACCGCAAGGATCTTGTATTTGTAGATACTGCAAAATGTGGAGGTTTTTACCTGTAGATTGTAATTGCAATTTTTTAATTGTTATGTATGAGGCATATCAATTTAAAAGTATATTCTAATTTAAAAGTCAATTCACATGATTGATTCTAAATGATGGCATTAACAATTTCCATCACAGCTCCTCCTATAAGATAAAATTATAGTATTTTAATAAAGTAAAATTATAGTATTTTTTTATATAAAAAAAAAATAGAGAAATCTGTAGGCTATCCTGGATTACCAAAAAATATGATCATTAGAATAGAATATTCTTCACAAGGGATTCAAAATAAGGAGTTCAATTAACGTGTGAAGGTAATTATTATTGATTGATAATGCGCCAGTGGGATAGCAAAACAGAATTGATAAAGTGCATGCCATTTCATTATTTACGTTTTACTTTCGCTAAACTTTGCGAAGATATAGCCTAGTCGTCAGTACTTGTGGAGCATTTCAGATTACGTTTTTTTCGTGGTAAAATACTTGACAAAGGTTTCACTACTTCCTTTACAAATTGTGTTACGCTGTCTGTCTTCCATAATAGATATAATTATCAGAAAATAATGAACATCGCCTGTCATCCTGTAAGATATCGCTCAATAAATAGTAAACCTTTCACAACAAAATACCGGCATGATATGCTGGGTAATTTTGCAATAAACTGTTGAATCTACTATTATTGAAAGGACTGTGTTGTATTGCTTTCGATCAGATTAGCTGTTGTTTCTCCGTATTGTGTGTAGCGGATTAACTATATTGCCCCTGAAAACCCATTTGACAAATCATGCCTAGTAGATTTCATCCATTATAGATTATTTAGATATGATCCCTAAATTACTCATGTAAACAAAATATAAAATAGTCGTTTATGTGATACCTAATTAACCTTATGTGTTTGCGTACTTTTATTCGTTCGGGAAATATGAAGAATTTCTAAATGTTATCATTGGGTGAATATCGAGTCTTGGTCGAATATTCACCGGTAGGAATCGTTCTAATGATTTTTAAAATGTGTAATTTTTATTGAAAGTGATATTTACAGGAACGCCACCTTTAGATTATATTGTGCTATTTATACTGAAGTGGACTTGAAACAATCCTTCGATAAATATCGTTCTATTTACACAATATCTAACCTGTTGATAGTGCCGGGAACATTATTTTATTGTTAATTTTATTGCTATTATTTACTATGCATTCATTTTATTTTCACATTCCAACTCTGGCAAAATAAAAACTAATGGGTGATACGCCAATTGTCTTGCAAAGTGTAGTTATTATATTTAGCTTCAATAATGACTGTTGCTAATGCAGGTAATAAGAATAGGCTATTGCAATCATATATCATGGGTGGATAGTGGCAAAGGGTGGTAGCACAAAATTAATGACAACACTTATTTAGAAGCAAGGAAGAAGAGAGGTTCCGTATGCCGTATTTTATCTTTAGTACTCTAACCGAATAATGGAAGAAGCAGAATCCAGTGCCAGCAGGCATAAACTGTAGTACTGCATAAAATATCTCTGCTTATAGTTGAATGACAACTACATGAAGTTAAACTGATTTTTGTATAATGTGCTTCTACATGCACTGATTATAGAAAGGCACTATCACCAGTAGTTGCTCAATTTATGATGCCTGCTGATACATAAATTCGTTCAACTCAGTTATCAAAATCAGGGGCGAATCTAGACATTATTTTCGAGGGGAGGAGATGCCACCTGAAAAACTGACATTACCCCCAAATTTTATTTTGTGTTGGTTCAAAATTTCGGTGGGGGATACATCTACGCACTTTATCCCTCGCGGTTCGCTCCTGATATCTTATATACATGCCAACGGAAAATAAAAGGTGCCCAATATCTATCTAACATGCGTTTGAACAGTTTGCGAAAACGATATGACTAATCTCTATGAGGCTATTTATATTTATTAACTTTTTTCTTCGTAAACTGCTGCAGCCATCTGAATTTCTTGTCTAGTTCTTTATTGTCAGGCTCACAAATTCTACTACGACTTAGTTCAAACTTGAAAAGAATAACAGGATCGTAATATAGTTCCTATTAATATTATACTTCCCATAATAGAGAATAAATAATATATACAGTTTGCTACACTGTACAAGGTAGTTGGAGAAAATGAACCGAGTTATGTAAAATGTAATTAATATATTCTCATACTAAATAAGTAATACACCTTGCAATAACTTATAATTAATAGCCTACTATAACTGACACTGAGAGTTATGTAATCGTTTTCCAAAATAACCACCAAGTTGTACATTCAAATCACTTAACAATTTGGAGTTTTTGACAGCAATATGTTATTTCAAGCCAAGAAGTTTCGGTCTAATCTTGGCTTGTGTGCCTCAATTGCTGAATAACTGCTGAATCTAGCCGAAAAAACAAAGCATTATTTGATTATTCTACCTGTTTAATCAATTTGGGGTTGAAGAAGATATTCTAAATTATTACCGTAATTAAAAGCAAAATGCCTAATTCATCTGAAATTTAAAGCTTTCATCCCTATTTCCACGACGTTCGTCTTGAGAATGTGTAATTAACTTCGTAATTGCAGCGCGTTTCTAAATATAGGGGCGGAACCAAGATTGGTTTTTGAGGGGATTGATGTAGAGGGTCAGACAACGAGCTATCTGGGGACGATATTCAACCGTCAAAAAAAGGTAGTTTTGCAATTTCTCTTTTAAATGAACAAATGTAGAGAGGTGAAGATGTGTTCGCTGGATAACATCAGCTTTCTCAAAAATCTAGCTTATCCAAAGATTTCTGTTTCTCTCGAATAGCAGCCTATGAATTTGGTGGGGCAAGTAGAAGGTGTGCTGTGAGCATTTGGGTGACATATCCAATTTCTATCTCTCTATCAGTTACACATTCAGATGTTTATAAATGAGATTCATCGTACGAATGCGTCGTTCTGGTTGTCCTTAAGCAATTGTGGGGGGGGGGGGGGCAGAGGAAGCGGAGCAGCCCCAAGAAAGACTTTTATCCATAGCAACTCTATCATTGGAGTACAATACTGTTGAAAGTATAAATTTTGACACTCTCTGACACTCATTAACGAGTTCGCTAAGCACAAATCAGGAATAGTGAATTTTGAGACGCCAGAAAAGACTATATTTTTCTATTATGTTTTCCGTGACGAAATACTCAATGATCGGACACTGTATTTTTCAAACTTCAATCAATGGGTGATTGGCTGATGAAGCTTCCTCTCAGAATCGAAATATATCCTCCAGTTTTAATTGGGAAAAAACTAAAATTAATGAGAAATCCAATGCTGGTTTTAATGGATTGTTTTTTATTTCATTTGACTTGAAGTTATTAATTATAGAACATTTCTACTAGCCTATATATGTTTATATGTTTCTCTTGAATGCATTTTATGATCAAATAATCAAATAAGAGCAAAACGATGGAAAAAACAATTATTTACTTTTTTAAATAAATAAAGGTTTTTCTACAACTACTGATATGAGGTAAGCCTTGCAAATGCTTCCCCAAGGCACATTTGGGAAACCATCGTAAATCACATAACATTGGAAAATTGCTCTTCTCTCTGACTAAAAATTCAACCCTGATATGAATAATTTTTATTATTTTTCTAAAATACCTTCTTTTTCCACTCACACGCCTCCGTCTCCGTCTCTATTTCCCAATTACCTTGAACTTGTTATCGAAGTGATCAAATGCAGGATACCGAAAGAGAAACAATACAGCGAATATTTTACCAGCGGCAATTAAAAAATATCTAACGTAAAACTATACTCGTATGAAAACTGCGCAACATTAATTAAATTTCTACCACAGAAATTGAAAATGGCTTTCCCTTCAGTCATAAATGATTACCGGTATGCTTCTCTCTACTTCCAAAATAGAACTTTTCTCTCCATTCTCGTTTTTGCTGTACGATATAGGCATTTGTTTACACATACAACATTAAATAATTAATAATTTGATCCATGGTTATGAGCCATCTATTCCAAGAAATAAGTGAAAAAAATCATAATTACCTCAAATATTGAAGATGAAAATAAACCGTTAGATATTCCAAAATAATTATCGAAGGTAAGTTCTGTGCAAAGCAAAATGAATGAATAGTGAACTGTTGCTGTACCGGAGACGCAGAGAAATATACAATAATAAAAAATAATATTCACTTTCGTAGAGTAGAAACTGCCATTAGAAACACATATCTCACTGCAAGATATTTGAATCTAGCTTACCATACCATAAAAACATTCGATCCAGCGAAATTAGAAATTATTCAAACTGTGAATGGTTTCACGATCTCTGAACATCCTTATAAATAACATAAATTATAAGAAAGTGAACCTTTTTCAATTTAAAAGCAGAATACCATGAGAATTTAGATATTTACAAGCTGTTCAACAATTTTCATTCCAAATACATGTTGTTTCAAAATTAAAAGTTTGATGCTCACAAAAAAAACATTCCAACGCCAAAAATAATATCAGTGCTTTCAGCTTAATTTTAAGTGTGTGGAAGAGCCTTATTTTGTCAAGGAACATTGATATTTTCAAGTATCTTGGCAACAGAAATATCTGGTTAATAATGCACAGCATCAGAATAACAAAATTTAATTAACGTTCTGAGAATTCGAGGCGAGACATAGAAGTAATTAAGTATGCAGGAATATTATCATAGCATGAACCATTATTGAGTAAGCTATCTCATGGGAGATTCAAAATGGAACCGGCCAATATAATAATGATAATAATAATTATGTATCATAATAATAATTATGTATCATAATAATAATTATGTATCATAATAATAATTATGTATCATAATAATAATTATATATAATAATAATATATGCATCGTTATTCGAGCCAGAATTGCAGGAGCAATATGTTTTTAAGAAATGCTTATTTTTATTTTAGAGGCTCATTGTGCACTCTGGTTAAAGAAATATTTTTTAATAATGAAGTAGAGTAATCAAGATTTTCAATGTTTATTTTTCAATAATAAGTTCTATGAAATATTGTTCTCTGTGTGACAGATAGTTTTCAAAATCGAAGAAAGTGTTGTGTAACAGAGTTTGTATAAATTTATATAGATAGTTTTCCACTTCCATAACAATGTCATGTAATAAGAGTAGTCATATTCAAACAGTGTTGTATAGAATTGTTACATAGGTTAAACGCCCCTCATCAGTACTTTCCAGAAATCACCAATAACTTCAAATGCGTCTCCTTTCGCTAAATTTCCTTTTGTCATTTTACCCTAGGGCTCTCCACTTTCAAGTAAACATTCAAAACCCATTGAAAATTTTGAGTTTTGTGGTTTTGCAAAGTGACTGTATTTCTTCTGTTTCTTCACTCTCTGATTTTTCGAATTATTACTCTGATTATTCACAAACGCTACAACGTTCCTTTTCAGAAACTCATTATCAAATACTTTCATCTTCTTTTTACTCATGCTTTTTTTTCGTTCTATAAATCACCAAAAGATATAGGAATATATTACAGGAATATATTATAGGAATATATTATATATATCACAGGAATATTATTATCACAGCAGGAATCATTATTGAGTAGGAAATGCTCTTCCATGCTCTTTATCGTTTCAAACTGCTCTGAGAGATCATACCTCACATTCATCACCTTCGACTGGCAAGACTAATTGACCCGCATAGACCTGAAAGGCTCTCACAAACAGACGTGTTACTGGACTCGGGACTTGGGATTTCGCCGACTGTATAATGTATGCTTTTGCTTAGCCCCTAGCATTAGGCTTTACACGCCTAATAAAAACCTTAGTATCTTTGGTGAGGTACAGTGATCTCAAAGTCATTTGCTCCCTAACCCAAAGCCATTTGCGTTCCCTGCGTCTCTTCTTAAATTCTACACACATTCCATTTTGGCAACATAGCAACGCTCTGAGATACTAGAGCATTGAGCTCTTTCAAATGCCATTCGGCCATTCCCTTACTCTTGACATTGCCAATCCCTTCATCAAATTTCATTCAAATTGAATCATTGATACTACACCATCAACATTGATCCTGAGATTGATACTACACTTTTGCACCTACTATAAATTTCTACCTAATAAAATAATGATGTCGTTCATTTTCGTGTAAAGATTATGTTGAGACGGGAACTTCTTGTAAAATCATTTAACTAATTCGAACTTAACCGAAGTTAAAATGAAACTATTGAGTAGCCTAATAAATCTACAATAACTCTCATCTAACCTCAACACACAGCATAAACTAGTAGAAGAAAAGTTGAGCATTTCACGTCCTAGCTTATAGCTTATATTAGGTAGCCATAATAGGATTTTGCCATTGAACAAGGAGAGTGGTTTGACTGAGATCAAATAAAAACTACTGTCTTATTCTACATTATAAGTTTACTATAGCAATGCAATTCATGAAAAAATCCACAACTTGACATAATACAATTTAATAAAAATTGACCATTAAATGACGATTTGTTAATTCTGTGATTATGAGTTAAGTAGCCGTCTTTTAAGCAAGACCTTTTGCTAAAATACAAATATGATCAAATACTGTAGTGGTATGGCTCATTTTAGTTCAATGATCATGTGAAGGGATATGGATATCTTACTTGGATAATTATTCAACTGTATATTATTAAAAAATGTCATAGAAACCAAGGAAATATTTGAAAATTATGTATTGTAAGCTGAGGCTAATGTTAAGGGGAACTGGTATGCTTGATATTTGGGCTGAAATTTGTCGAAGACTGCATAACAGACGCAGAAGGAAGTCTACAGAGAAGTCTGGTTGAAGACAGTAGTATTGTTAGTAAGAGGCGGCGTATCGTGTGGAAATTGAATTCGGGCAGGAAGGATGCGGGCTGCGGCTGAGTGTAGGCTAAATCGAAGTGGTATGGTATGGGGGGCCCCCTAGTACCCCGGTAAACCCCCTAGTATCCCCGTCCGGGCCGCCGGAGGGCGCCGTCTCTTATTGACCGTTACGCCGCTCTGCGGAACGATGCTGCTGTTAGCAGCAATTACCCCCCTAACTTGGCTGCTGCTTTACTTGGCCAGCCAACAACCATCTACTTACTAAACTGTATTTATTAAATTTCACTCTAGGTCGCAAGTGATTTAGAACAGATAGATGACAGCTAGTTTAATTAGCTCATCAACAAAAAATAAACAAAACAAAAAAAACTCAAATTAAAAAATAATAGTAAATATATTACTACTTTAGAATAGAAATGAAAGTTTGCTCCATCCGAAGCATAAATAGTGTAATAATTAAAAAAAAACAAACGAAAAATAATAATAAATTCATTGGAAGCATTTTAGAAAAAGAATTGAATTAAGTTATATAAATTATGTACGGTAAGTGAAAATTTTTGTTGATACTAAAAACTAACCTAGTAAACCAATGATTTGGACTCGAATTGAAATTTTGTAAAAGAAACAGTTTGAGGCTTGAAGCTTGTTGTTTCATTATATTCTATTGTATTTTATCTCGATTAAGAACTGAATATTGGAAAAAGCGCTGCAAATGAAAATCTTGTGGCTTTGATCTTTGACAAAATATGTTAATGCTAGTAAAAATACTGTATATAGCTTAGTAGTAAATAGTAAAAAATTCAATGGGTCCTATTCAAAAGTAAATCTTATTTTTAGTTGAATTTTTCAATCAATACTTTTTCAAGAACTTGGCCAAAAACTGAACGATGTGAGTTCTTTTCACATAAAAATTAAGCCTCACCTCAACTAATTAATTGATATATATAGTAATTAACTAGAGTATAAGATTGGTAATATTGTATGGGAAATAGTGTATAAGATTGGTAATATTGTATGGGAAGTAGTGTATAAGATTGGTAATAGTGTATGCATTATAATTGTTGATCTGACATCTTGTCTTATACGCCTTAACCGGAATCTCCAAGACTTAATTTAGAAAAAAATAAATTAGGATTGATCTTATCAATCTATTAACATGCTAGTTCTTTTTGTGGTAAACATGCCTCAGAAATTTAGTCTTGTGATTCATGAAACTGGGCACACTTATAAATTTCAATTTGTAGATTTCCCAAATGTCATTTGCTTTTCATCTGTGGTTTAGAATTTAAAATTTTTGTTTCAATACTTTACAGAATTTAAATCTAGGCTTAAAATTGTTATATGGTGCTTCATTTTTTTCAACAGTCAGCTGACCAAAGGCGGTCCCAGGGGGGTCATGACCTTCAAAATGGGAAATTTACTGGTGAAGGGGTAAGAAGGAGGGCAAATCTTGCAATAAAGTAAGCAAAATCCTATTTGTGACCTTCTCCTCCTTTCTCCCAAACTTCCCAGCTGGGACCATTCCTGCAATGGGAAACAATGGAATGAAGCTATAACTTAATTTTTTAAACTACCGATTTAATAGGAAACATTCTACTATAACCTAGGCCAGGGGTCTCCAAACTACGGCCCGTGGGCCAAATCCGGCCCACCAATGCGATCAATCCGGCCCGCGACAGTGTGAGCAATCCGGCCGCAACAGCTCATAGGGTTTTGCCACTTAATACTATTTTCTACTAATAATTCCACTACTCAATTACTTGATTGTACTAATTATCAATATATCATTTTACTATCAGATTTAGCAGTTGTATGTTTGCTGAAGGCAAGTTAGGAGTTGCTTATGACTTGCTTCGCTCACCTTAACCGGTTAATTTTAAGCAAGTCAATCCACTAAAAACTTGAAAGCCCTTGTTTTTATAACAATTTTTGTGTATGTTATGAAATATCACAATAATTACGGCAATAACAGTCTTGTAACATGTCTTATCCAATTTTTGAGCTCTTTTTAAATAAATCCTATCCAACTTACCACTTAAAAGAAGGCCCAAGAGATTAATGATTGAGATTAACTGAAATGGTTTGAATCATATCTTATTGGGAGAAAACAATGTGTAGAACTAACCACAGTAGTTCCAGCAATGGCAAGGTCACTCAGGCCAAGCACTTGGCAAAAGGCTGCTAGCAGACACAAGCTCCTACTTCACCAACTGGCTGGTGAGGCTGGGTAGAGGTCAGGTTAAGCAGCTAATTGCTCTGATAACTGGACATGGCCACTTCAGGAAACATCTCCACACAATCGGACTCAGAAATGAAAATCAGATGTGTAGGCTTTGCAATCAGTCTGAAGAGACTGCCAAGCATATCATACTGGATTGCGAGAGACTCGGGGCAAGGAGAATGGCTCTGTTTGGCTTTAAGCAACCAGGTGATGAATGGGACGTTAGCATAGGGAAGAAACTCCTGGATCTTGTAAAGGGCACAGGTATTGGTTTGCCTAACTAACGTACTAGGGACACACAATAAGCTTCGGTTGACGTGTGAGGATCTTTGAATCTTCTGGATCTTTGAATCCGTCCCTTCAAACATAACATAACATAACCACAGTAGTTGGTAATAGTATAGTAAAGAATAAATCTAATAAATTGGAGGTGCAAGCTGGAGTGCCTCAGGGGTCAATACTAGGTCCATTGCTTTTTTTGCTATATGTCAACCGTTTACCTAAAGAATTAATTAGTGGTAGAGCCCTCTTATTTGCAGATGATACATCACTCATTTTCAGCAATTCCATTCTAGATAATTTAGAAATAAGTGCCCATATAGGAGTGCAGTCCATTGTCCAATTTTTAAATCAGTTGAAATTAACTATAAATAGTAAAAAATGCCAATACCTTCAATTCAAAAACAAACATAATTTAAATGAAGATAGGGCTATAAGGAGTTTTGTTGGATAGACGATTGACCTGGGCTCCATACATTGAGAAAATATGTTGTAAAATTTCATCTGGGATATTTGTCCTGCGACAGCTCGCTAGATTGAATGACAAAAAGTTACTTTTTACAGCTTACCATGGGCTCTTACTGTCACATATTAGGTATGCTATCTAAGTATGGGGTAATTCATCAAAACAAAATCTTGATAGGGTGTTTAAGATCCAAAAGAAAGCGGTTAGGTGTATAGAAAGAGTAAATAGATTAGATTCATGTAGGCCGTTGTTCAAGAGACTTGGTCTCCTAACTGTACCCTGCTTGTATGTGTATGAAACTACTTTATATGTAAAAACGAATGATATTAACCAAAATCTTGATGTACATGATTATAATACAAGAAGCCGAGGAGATTATCACTTGGTGAGTCACAATAGTAGCTTATTCAAACAAAAACCTAGTTATATTGGTAGGAAATTCTACAACAAGCTACCGCAGTTTTTGAAGAGTCTTGAAAACATAGAAATATTTAAAAAACAATTGAAAAAATATTTAGTTGATATAGCTTTTTATAGTGTACAAGAGTTCCTTTCACATCAAAATCAAGCCTCACCTCAACAAATTGAAGTAATTATGGTATCTAGTGTATAATATTGTTGATCTGACTTGTCTTATACTCCTTAACTGGAGTCTCCAAGACGTAATCTACAAAAAAAAAGTAAATTGATAGGGATAGCTGCCAATTTTATTCTTGTAATCTTTGCCATCTTTGATGAAAGGAATAATTTTTTTAATTCAATATATTTATTTTCAGAAAAAAATGTACGCTATAAATTTCTCTAAAAATTACTCTCTAATAAGGAACAAATCCGAGCTCATAGGTGGGGATAATAAGGAGTTCGTGGTGGAGGTTTGGGAGGAGAAGTAGGATGAGAGAAGGAAGAGGAGGTGAGGAGGATTCCTCCTAAAACACTCTATAGATGGAAGAAAATGAAAACGGTTCTGGCCCTCGGACACACTGGGGTAATTATTTTGGCCCGAGGGCTGAAAAGTTTGGAGACCCCTGACCTAAGCTAGTGCACTGAATTCGCGTACATTGGAATACATGAAATGAATAAATTTAATGATCGAAATGTTTGAATTAATTCAATAAATCACAAACTGATATGGTACCGTACATCTTAGTGCCAGAATAAGGTATGATTCGTTTGGTATTGGTATCTAATCATGAAACCTAAAATTAACCAGCATTCTGATGAAGGCAAATGCTGAATCATATTTGAGTCACTCTTGCTTAGCCTCTACCAGCCAAATCCCCCCCCCCCCCCACCCAGCTCAACCCCAAAATTATCTGTTTGATAGACACAGCAATATATCCAGTAAGTTATAGACTAATAATACTCGCATGGGAAACTAATACTGAGGTAGGAAAAATAGCTGAATGGAGTAGCCCATTATAGTTTGTTGGATCTTTTGTGTATTTTTGTTTATTCATCCCATTGCACATATTCTCAGTATTGATTCTTCAAATCGATTAACGTTAATCTATCAATTTCGGAAAGAGAGCTGATAGAATATACAAAATGTAAAGTAAGAGTAACATGATAATATGTACCATGTAAGATGCGCGTTGTGGAGTATTTAATTCAAACTATTTTTAATATTAAAACTGACACTGTATTTCACTTTTATATATAGCTTAACTCAAGAGACTGACGAAGCTTCTTTCCAGAAGTGAAATGCATCCCTCAAGCATCTCCAATATAAGTGAGTAAAACAATATATAAAAGTGAAATACAGTGTCAGTTTTAATATTAGATTGTTCATTAAGTATTTCGTAATGGAAAACATCACAGATTAAAACTATTTCAACTGTTTTTTTCTAGTTGAAACCATTGTGTTTTATAGAGTAGAACAAATATAAAGACAAGCAATTTCAAGTGATAGATTCCTATTAAAAAGGTGGCAAGAAAGCAATTATACAGGTAAACGAACTACACAATTATTGTTGCAGCAATTACATTGGCAACATTTTCTTGGTTCTGTCAAACAATCAATTTCCTACTAGATACCAACAACCCTTTCTTACAGCAAATCACTCATTACTAGTAATACATCATTACCACATTATCAGTGAAACATAGAAAGTCATATGTAAGTCGTTTCAAGGACAAGTTACCTCTTATCGGATTGGAATGTTCAAGTTCACGTAGTCCAATTTTCTACTGGCCACAATCAATGAACATTAAAGAGCCAAAGTAACTGATTTGTATTCATATAGAGCCGCGTCTCCACCAACCGAACATGTTCGGCGAACACTGTTCGCTGGAATTATCTGATGTCGCCGAACATTGTTTGATGTGAACGCCTTCTCGAACATTATGATCGGTGTGGTGGGAATAGTGGCGGGAACCTGTTGTTGGTCGTCACTGTTCGCTCACAGACCGAACATTTCAATTGAACTCACGAACAATTTCGGTGACCCATAATGTTTAATGTTTGTCCATTGTTCGCCAACCATGTTCGGCAGACATGTTCGGTTGGTGGAGACGCGGCTTAAAAGGCGATGTGTGTATAGATGTATGTATGTTCCCAGTGAACTCCGAAACAACTGAACCGATTTTTATGAAATTTTCAGGCACAATGTAGAATAGTCCCGATATGGTTCCTGTGAAGTTTGGGAGTTCAAAAGTCCTTGCTGAGGGACACAAAAGGGAGAAACTTATCCTTAAAGGGACAGCTGGTAGAAGTCAACAGTTTTTAAGCATGGTGGGGCGGCCCTTAGCTCCGAACTTAGCGGAGTTATTTACGCTGTCTGCAGACTTACGCGCGTGCCGTGTAGTCGGAGCATTGCAGTCAAGTAGGAAACATATGACTGGAGAATCAAAGCTCAGCTTATGTTTCATCCATTATTTCTTTGGTGAAAAAACAAAATTTTCTAATTGCAATTTAACCAAACAAAAAAACCTTTTAGGAAAGCTAGGAAGATGCGTTTTGTGCTAGGCTCTTGAGAATTCGCTGGGTACCACTATTACAACTAAAATCCCGTTGCAACGCACGGGTGAAAAGCTAGTACTAATAGCTTGAAATAGGGAGATATGTATATGTACAATTTACAATGTATATGATTTATTAAGCAACTCCAACTCTTTATCAGATCCAATAGTTATAGTGATATACTGTGATATCACTTTGGAAAAGTTAACTTAATGCTTAAATAAAAGTAGGAATGAACTTGATATTATTGATGCAATAGGTAATAAAGAATGAGAGCTTGGATCTGAGATATGTATTCATAAGATGGCGAAGTCTCGACTATTGAGGCCATTACACTTGACCAGCTCAACATATCCTACTATTTTACATTGATATGGATGAAATTTACTAAAACGGAGGAAAAGAGTGAGTGTGAGAGTAAAGACAGTGTATGAGAGAGAAAAAGAGAGTAAGAAAGAGAGATTACGAGAATGAAAAAAGAGATTGAATGAGAGAGTGTGTTACAAAAAAAAAAAAAAAAAAAAAAAATGGTATACAGGAAATCTAGAATTAACTTATGGAACCTGAACCTATAGGCCTAAACTATAACGTTTGTCTACTATTAAACATGTAGCAAAGTTAATATTCCTTTCTAAAATGAAAATTATTCACAATGTCAGGAATTTTTTCTAATAGTTTTTTTTTAATTATACTAGTCTATTAATAAATAAGCCTAAATACGTTAAAAATCTGATCAGCAGTTGGTTAGTAAAATATGAAGTAGAGGTTGAAGGAAAATGCCTGGAGTACCGAGTTAGCAGCTTCGAGATTTATTTCCACAATGAATATTACAAAAGAAGTGCATGAGTCAGAAACTACAAGTGAAAAAGTTAGAACATTAAATTTTATTCTTCAGTTTCATCGTCATTTTATTTCTCAGCCCTAATCAGATAGTTAATAATAAATTGCACAACTCTGATCAATATGAATCAATTATATTAAAAATATTTATAAAAATCGTTGAACAGAATTTGAATGTAATCTTGTATATTGTTTCACGATTACATTTGAGTGGATTTCGATTATAAACCAAAAGAACACCTAGAAAATTTTCAGCTTCTCCTATCTGAGACATTCTTTATGACCTTGATTCTATTGTTGCAATTGCATAAAAATAAACATTAGTCAGAAAACTAAGTTTTAGTTTTCATCTGTTTATTTCTGTAACATTTTTATAGCGACCATTCAACCTGTCAAAAATTTAAGAACTACTACATAATCTGTCACTTGTGAGGAAACAGTTTGAATTATTTCGCTCAGTGGCACAATCGTCAAAGCTCCGAAGCTACTAATAATTTTTCTCAAAGCGTCTTTCTCTGTCTTGACTGACCGAGCACGTTGGCTAAAGAACATGTACCCACTGTGCACTCTCTCACTTCTTGTGAGTAGCACTTTATTTCGTAATGTCTTTCCTAAGGGCTCGAGTGCCGTATCCACTCAAAAATAGAGATGGTCGGTGAGGTTGAAGACTTGTCAGATAACTCCTCCACGAAGATGATCTAGAAAGCTATTTTTGGAACTGAAGCATCAAAAACTCATTACTGAGCTGAAGTGGAGAGACTGAATAAGAGGGCACCGAGCTCTGGACAGCTAGTAGATCATCTCATTGAATTTTCACATACTTCTTTATTAAAACCACTTTCGGAAGTTCTTCTGTTGGTTTGAATCAGTTTGAAGTTTCAGGAATTTTAATAAGACAGCGAAAGGACTGGAATGACAGTGACTGACATGTTGGAAAAGCTAGACTAGTAGAAAAAAGACAAAAATATTAGTAATGCTGTTCTATATTGCAATTTTTCAATGTGGATTGTGTGATTGATATCCTCCCTTATAAAATGAATGAAAGAATCAAAATCAATCAATTTTGTTTATTTACGTTGAAAAGCTAAGTCCATTTAAACCCCATCTTTATATTAATTTTGAACCTCAGCAATCAGTTGCGGATCCACGAGGGGGGAAAAGAAAAATCCCCCCCCCCCAACGCAGAAAAAGAAGAAGAATAAGGAAGAACAAAAAAAAGAAGGAAAAAAAGGGAAGTAAGGAAAATGATAAAAAACAGCGAAGAAGTGGAAAAGAGATGACAAGATGCAAAAGGAGAGAAAGGGGTAGAAGAAAGATAAAAAAGGTAAAAATAGAAGAAATAAAGAGAAAAATTATAAGTAGAATAGAAGAAGTAGAATAGAAGAAGTAGAATAGAAGAAGTAGAATGAGAAGAAGGAGAGTTTTCAAAGTTTTCAAAATGAGACAACAATGCCAAACCAAAAATTAATTTTCTATTTCAGTACTTGGTCTGTTAATAATGCCAGTTCAAAAAGTTTTTCTCAACTCTGCGGCTTATTATCGTTGCGGCCATTACATACGATGATGGCTGAGGGGTGAGGACTACTAGAGAAGCAGAGAAAGCAGACTCGTTTTATTAGCCGTACTTAAACATTCACTCAGATATCACCTTAGCGAGCCTAGAGCCTAACCCCTAGATCCTCAAAAATTTGTTGAGAGATTTCAGGAGGTTGAACAATATTTCTTCAATTGCGAATAATGTAATTGTTCTTGTAAATTTCATTTTCCATTAACAATTTTTGCCAGATACATAAATATGGGGAATCAGGGGATAGATCCACCCCTAAGAGACGTTTCCAGGGGAGTAGTCTCCCGAATCTCTTTTTGAAAGAAATTTTGTACGGTACCCCAATCAGGAGCGGTAGGGATCACATATAGCAGAGTGAAAGTTTCTAGTAGGACCCAACCCAATGAGGTTTCGGATCTCCCATTGAGATATCACGAGAATTAGATAAAATTTACTTTGACACATAACGTGGGTTATGTTTCAAAGTACCAAAATTACCGTACGTTTTATTGTTAGGTATAGTAATTACCGTACGTTCAATTATTACGTACGGTAATTTCAAGCTAAATCCCCCAAAATTTGCTTCTGGCAACACTGCATGGTGTGTAGTGTGCTCCACAAAAGTCCGGAGCTAGGAAAACTCGGCTTATGCCTTCTTGAGTGATGTAAATAGAATAATAAAAGACATGGAAATAAGGAAAAATAATAGGAAGATCAAAGAGAACTAACTAAACCAAAAATGTATAAATTCCATGACTGTGAGGACAATAACCAACCCCTTGCACGTTGGAAATACGGTATATGATATATGATACCATAAACGTCTCGTTACTTTTCCTTTTTCGAACGCTCTTTTAGCATCGAATATTGCATTTCAAAGGTGTTTCTCCCTCCCAACTTAGAATTGGAGAAAAATACACTTCTTTAATCTTTAGTGACATAGTAGTAGCCTAAAGCTTGGCTTGATTTGTCTTCTTGCGTTAGAACTCTGTCGTCACGTTGGGCTACACAAGTCTACACTACACAAATCTGGGCTCGAATATAACCACAGGTTTACACAAGTTTAGATTACTCTACGAGTAGACTCTTTATAAGTTCCTGTCTGAACGGGTCTCAAGAAAGAACTGAAGTTTGCACAATATGTAGGTACTTATACAAATTAATACAGTATGGAAAATTGAGTAATAGTTCCTTCTGCCAGTTTTCATCAACGAAATACAACCATTAATCACTGTATAGTATGCTTCAAACACGGGTTAAATGAAGTCTTTTTTCCGAGTGCCCGGAAGGAAAATCCTCTCAGAAAAGCTATTTTTTTCACTTCTAAAATTTTTTACAATTTTGTATTAAAGTAATATTTTTATCTCTATTAAAATCTCTGTGTTGTTTCTTCTTTATGTTTATGTTTAAAATTCAAGGCTCTTCTTCAAGCACAGGCTTATTTCTATCTGGAGGATATTTTTCTTGCTCTATTTTTACGTGTCTGTTCTGATGTATACGTAATGTAAAGGAGACATAAAGAAAATTTTTTATTGCATTTAATATCCTTAAAAATTTTAAAATTTCGTTTGTCTTGTTATTCTTTTGCAATTTCTTCCTCTATTTTTCACTTCTTTTGGATGTATGTAATGGGAAGGAAAAATAAAGTTGATTTTTCATCTAATTAGATTCAATATCCTTGATAAATTTCGTCTATTTATCTCCTTATTCTTTTGCTTGCAGATGTATTCCTGTTGAGGCACCGTTTGACAGAGCAGCGCATTATTGTTAATACGAGAAAAGAAGAATGGTTTTGTTGATAATGTAGAGTGCAAGTATTGCTGTGTGAACGCAAGACAGGTTTTGGTGCAAAGTAGGGGTATGCAGCAAGCATGAGCGCTCCGACCGCTTCGCCAGAGAATGAGGCGCTGACGCCTTCCTCGCTGGGGACGGAGTCGCCGCCTCCACCACCGCGTCCACCACCTCCGCAGAACCGCCTCCGGCCTCCAATCACCCTCAAAATGCCCGTCAACAATCAGTCGGTGTTCTCCGGACCACAGACGGCGTTCATCTACGGCACGGCGCCCATCGTCATCCCCATGACACCATCCGGCGTTCATCCCCTTTCCCAGCAGGATGTCGCCATCAGCCTAATACAGGCCTACCCCAACAAAGCGTCTGAATTTATGTTCAAGCAGTTCGAAGGTGAGTTTCATCATCAATTGCCCATAATCAATAAATACTAGTCGTATTAGTAGACAATATCTAACCTTGAGCAATATCGACCCTACACATACTGTACAAGTTTCTATAGATATCGATAGAAATCGGCTAAGCAGAGTTAAATTTTTTGGTCACGTTTCTGCCGCCCTATTTCTGTTCGTTTAGAATGGACTTATTATGGGTTTCTCACGATAAAAACATTAATCTAGTAGGCTATAATATTATAGTAGCGTCAAAAATTTTATAGTTTTATTGTGCCAATTTATCAATAGGAAGTTTGATCGAAACTTTGCTAACAATAACAGTACTGCTAACCTGCTACAGAATTTATTAGAGGAGACCACCTTTGGGTAGACTACACGACATTAATACTTGAATATTTTGATTTTTTATAGACGAGGTTTTCAAACTCTCCATCCGCTGTATAGCAGTATAGGCTTTATTCTACCTTTATTCTCAGAGACCATCACCTCTATACTGACTACTCATCTACTCCATCTATTCATACTGACTAAGCAACTTTCATTTTGTACATTACTAAACTTATATATCTGCATATATGTATGTTGGTCTTGTGGGTACATTTAAATTTACATGTAAGTAACAGGAGTGACGGAACTAGCTGATTTTTCCTTGTTATTTCAGCAGCCAGCAGCCACTTTGCATCTAATTAATTATTCGTTATTGCCACAAAACAAAACATAACATTTCAAAGATATTGTTCAAGAAGTAAAGTGAAATTCTATAAGTATATAATAAATAGGCCTTAAATTTAGAATACAAACTTCACAATACAAACTTATATAATACATTATTATTATATTAATATTTAATAATATTATTTAATATTATTAAAGTAATGGGCTCTCCCAGAAAAGCAAAGCTGACATCTGATATCTAATCTTAATATCATGTAAAATACATGCAAGGTTTCTTGAAGAAAATGTTTCAATATAGAATACTGGTCGTTTTTTTTTATTGAGGAACAGTTTTTTTATTGTTGGTTGTAATGTAATATCGCATTTATTTCAAACTGTTTAGCCGCTAAATAATATGCGATAGTTTTGTCGTGCTCCGTCACACCATTAAAAGATAAAAGATAGTCAACCTCGAAATATAATTCATTCATGCATATTACTCACCAGTAACATTGTGATAAGCGGACAATTTTAAGGATCAATTACGAAATTATGTCGACTCTAAAATCAGGAGCTTCCCATACTATCGGGTCTTCATAATCGGAAAAATGTTTGTGAAAACTTTACATTCACCATTTTATGAAGAGGCAATCAGTTGAAAGATTAGAGGACTACGAAAAAACTCTTCAAATCTTATAGTATGACCAGCCTCATATTTTCATAAAAATGTATTAGTCCATCTTAATCATCTCATGGTTACGGGTTCTATAATATTGTTACGGCTTCTATCACTAAAATAATGCCGGCAACACTTGAAATTAACACTCAAACTTTATTCACACAAATTAATTACAACACAAACTAATCAGTTATATCACATAAGAAAAACAAATAGATCAATAACGTTCAACTATTAATAATGAATAACTGTATCACTGTACAAAAACTAATTATTACTAACTGAAATTTGCCTTTGTTGCTGGTGACCACCCCTGGAACTCAGCTGCTGACTCAACCAGTGTATGGAATTCTTCTAAAGGTGTCTTTTCATCATAGGTTGGCTGTCCAGTGAGCTGAGGTAGAATAATTGACTGTTTATCTTCCTCCTACACTGCCAGCAGTGACGTTCCCGAGTTGGCTATTTCTGGAATATCTGAATATTTATTCACTTCTTCATGGATGCTTGAAGTTTCAGCTCCACACTCCAGCTTTTTAAGTCGAATTTCAATGGTTTTTAAATCTTCCTGCAGTCGATCTTCCATGGTTTTGAATTTTTGACTCACAGAATCAGCAAGCCTTTTGGCCTTTTCTTCCATAGCTTCTTGTAATTTTCACTCTTTGGTCGCCATATTTTGCTGAATATCCTGAATATTCCACCTGTAGTTCGTCCTTCATGGATGGAATATTCACCTAATATCCCAAATATTTTCTTGTAGTTTGCCCTCCATGGATGACATATTCTCCTGTAGTTGGTCCTTCATGGATGTGAAGTTCTGCTCCATGGATGTAATATTCTCCTGTAATTTACTTTCCATGAATGTGAAATTCTCCACTAGTTTGTACTCCATGGATGGAATTAATTTCATATCTGGAGTCTCAAAGAGGTAGGTAGCTGGGTCATCTCCTCCTTACAAAGCCGTTCTTGTAGAGTTGACTTCTTTCCAGTCGATTCAAGATCACGGTCCTTTAACTCACGTTTGGGATCGGCCACTTTCAAATCGCACAATTTAATTTAGCCAGCCATTTTCAATAAAACTCGAAAAATCCCACTTCTGTCATCAATTATTGTTACAGATTCTGTCACTAAAATAATGCTGGAAACACTTGAAATTAACACTCAAACTTTATTCACACAAATTACTCACAAGACGGTTATATCACAATCAGTTATATCACACAAGTGACACAAGAAAAACTAATAAGAAGCAAATTATTTATTTTTTATTTCCACAGCTTTACAACACAATAAATTAAAGGTTACAAATTAACATAAAGGAAATAAAAGAAACCTAACTAAGCAGAAATGAAAAAAATTTGGTTCAGGCACCACCAGGAAAAGAAAAGTCTTTGACCGCTGGTGGGAGTCGCAAAAAGTCTGATTAAAATGTCGTTCAAGATAATAATTTATGGTATTAGCCATTCAACCAACAGAATTAAATAGAGGAAGAACCAATCCTATTCTACTACACTGTATAGATACAAATAACAAAAGAGAAAAAATTATTTTGTGAGAAAAAACGAAAAAAAAACTTTCCGAAAGGAAATACATAAATAAAATAGACATACTAATATTAGCGTGATCAATCAACAAAGAGAGAGTAGGGAGTACCGAATGGCGAATTCGCTCCAGGAAACTGAATTATCCAATCAGAAGCGAGGCGTCCAATGGCATCCACACTGTCTGTATAAGGCTACTGTAAATTCAGCCCAAATTTTCGCTTGGTTCCTTTATGCATAAAATCGTCCAATGATAATATTCTCAAATAATAATTTTTCCCCCAATTCAAAAAATATTTCAATATATTTTATAAATTTGGTATACATCATGCTTTGGAGGTGAAATCAGAAAGTACAGTTATCGTGATGTAATGAGTGTTTTAGAAAATCAATTTAAACAGTGCTCAGCACAACACAGTGAACCACAACCACTGTCCTGCGTGATTAGTTGCCTAGATATCGCTAACTGAGGAAATGAAGTAATATTCATTTCCTCATGCCGAATATGCTGGAATGTAATCTTCATGAATGACATGTTATCAATCAATTGTATTGAAGATCTTTGGAATATGAAGGAAAATAGATTGAATTTATCTAGGATATATTTTATCATCTTTTGTTTGGCTGCTATTTTTCTAATTCTCGCCAAACAAGATTTAATTTCATGTTATCTTGGTTAACGATCATTCCAATTTGAAAATAAATGAAATTCATACTTTTCTGTTGCTTTTTCCCATTTAAATGTTTTCCAATCATGATTTGCTTCTTTTATAGACCTTATCAAATAAGGTTGCCAATTACCAAACCACTATAAACTATTAACAAAATTATCTTTCCATTCCTTTTAATCCTTACCAAATCTTTTATAACCAATCAAGTAGATTATAACCATCAAGCTATCTGCTTGTCAATTAACTTCGCAGCACAACATCAGGTACAGAAATATATTGTAACCAGAAATAAGTGACAAGACATTGTTATAAAAATGCGAACTCTCCCATTACTTTTTAAACCGAATAAGTAGCTTATCAACTTAAAATTGAAATTCGAAGCGTGAAATTGTATTCCTTTTCACGGGCTCTCTTTAGTGGCGTGACCACGGGGGAAGGGGAGGTTTGGAGTTACAGCTCTCCTTGAGACTGTAAAATAGGACTGAAAATCGACTAGGAAGGCCCCAATGAATAGAACGGTACGATAGGTTACTAGAGGTAAAAAAGGCTTCAAACGTGGAGAGCAAATAATTTTATTGCTAGAGAAAAAAAATATTAAAAGTTGGCGGGCGATGTAATAAATGCTCAATGTTCATCAAGAGATTTTTATCATAACAAATGATGTGCTGGAGAGTTCACATTAAAACCACATAGAATGGACTTTGTTTTGCAGCTTTTTATAGGGCGTTGAATTTGATTGTAAGGGTTATGATGTCACAGAATATTGTAATCTGATGAAGTAAAATTGTATATCACCTATTACAATTACGCTTTCACGTAATGCTGGAACTAGAAGAGCCAACCTTCAACTATCCATATTATTACCATAAATTCTAAATTAGTTGGGCTCATTTTTTCAAAATAAGATGTAATTTTGGATATTAATTCAATCAATTAAAAACGGTCTAATTTGGATTTTTAGAAGAATTTAGAAATAAGTGATCTTCTGACCTTGGCTACCACCTCGTTTTAGTTCTGGACTCTGGTTCCGTTGGTTCAGGGCGTTCATCAAAGAGTCATTTATGACATTCTATGTCGTCATCTTTCTCGTTACTCACGCACAAGCTTAAGGCTCATGTAAAAATTTCATGCTACCTTCAAAATGTGATATTTGTGCTTCAAATTTTTAGTTATAGTGCAGGGCTGCAAAGGAACTAACACTACCTGATCTTGATAGTCAATGATTCTGGGTCAAGCGCTCAACGTACGAGTAACTACAAACCGAATCCGTTCTGGCTCACCAAGTGTGTTAAATTTCTGTTAACTGTCCAAGAGAATCTTCGATTCCCCCTATTTTTAGGCTTATCCCAGAATGTTTATCTCACTAATGTATTTTGCAATATGCATTTGCGAGAGATGTGATGAGAAGTATAAAGTTCAATGAGATATTATGTGATAAATGGATTAGTAAAACAGAAACAGATGAACGGGGAAAGGTGAAATATATCTTTCTTATTTATAGCTCTCCGTTGAAAAAGATTGATGATTTCATTAATTGCTGGCTCTTAGTCTGTTTAATCGGGCTCCACCATGACATATTCATCACAGTGTTCTTTCTTTATTTTTTAGAAAATGACTTTCTTAGCCATGTAGACCTTTTCTGTACTGCCACCTCATCGGTTAAAAAAGTACAGTAATTGTATCTTAATTATTGTACCTCATCGTCCGTGTCAGTTCTCATCAGTTACGTGTATTATTTACCATAATTTATTGCTGCATCAAAATAAAATAAAAATAAAATTTTACTTACCACAAAGTGATTCAGAATATTTTGGGGGATCCGAAAAAATATAAAATACTTGATAAATTCAATTGGGAAACCAATTAATTAAAATAGCCGTGACGAACATTTAATAGAAGAGATTAGAGGACTGTACTTCCTTACTAGCACTATGGTCATGGGTTTGACTCCAGACCTTATTTACTTTTTCACTTTATTACTCACGTTTATCTGCGATTCATTCCCAGTTGGAGAAAAGGGAATAAAGAATATTTATTATTATTTATACATGTAATTATATAAGCATATACAGTATATTTAACATATTACACTATCAGTCAACCATCACGGGTAGTTTCGCTCTAAACTGCGGGCATTAAATAACGAAATTGCAACGTATGTGTTTTTTATGAGTATTACCAACTGAAGTGTGAAAGATAAGTTACAAGGATACAAAGATGGATTACCAAGTTACCATGTGTGATATTATTAAATGCAAGATCTAAAATTGGACCACTTCTTCTGAGTCAATAGCAGCTTGGTGTTCGTCGTTTGTAAACTTTCGTCGAATAAAGTGGAATCAAAATGAGATCAAAGGCTGCGTCACTGGTCTTACGCTACTGAAGGCAAATAATGAGTTGTGAAATACATTAATCCACCCCTCAGTTTATAAACAGAGGCTGAAAATGGACAGAGAAAACGGCGTAGATTCTTTGCGGTATCTGTTGGTGCATACTTTGGCTTTGGCTTGCAAGTGTGTGTGGTCTTGTAAAGGAAGTTGTAAATACTGAAATGATGCATCTGGTAGCCAAAATGCTCTTTCTTCTCCATACAAATTGTACATTTTTAAGTTCAATGTACTATGTACTTTTGTCTGCCTATATGACACCCGGCTAAACTTGAGACCTCATCAATTTTATAAAGTAGACACAGATTACATGTATGTTGGACATACATGACACGCATAGAGATGCGTGTATCGATGTATCATATAATTATTACAGTCCTGGCTTTCAATAAAATAGGTACATAATTATTATATAATATATCATCGTATTTGAAGGTGCTGATAGAGATCATTTAACGATGATAAAATTGCTCGAATCATGAAACTGTACGTAGCCTATAAATGAGAATGTGTGAGTGGAATTTGAGAGATATTTAATAGATGGAGAAATGATAAATTATATTGAAACAATCCCCTGTCTCATATTATAATTCATGATAATTATTTGTATGAAATAATTTGATCGGTGTTTTGTTGAGAATGTCTTATTTTCTTGAATAATTGAAGTCAACAAATATTCTAATGCATTGAATTAGACCGTCTTATTGGATTATAAAAGTATCTGATGGGGTGATAGAAATCCTTGGGATTGGATAGTTGTTTATTGAAATTATTGATAGTTAACAATTAATTGATTTGGTAATTGAATTTTGTGCAGTGATACCGAAAATTGATTATTAGCTGAACGTTATTGATTTGTTAACTTATTATGTGAATTTAACGACTTGCAGTCAAATATTCATTAAGAATAAGTATAATTTACTTACTCTTAATGAATATTTGACTGCAAGTCGTTAAATTCACATAAAAAGTTAATATTAACAACGCAGTTCGTCATGGAGCAAGAAATCCAGGAATTTATTGATTTATTTTTTCTTATTGGGTTTTCATGTGATTAGTGCGTGTTGTCAGCATTATTTTAGTGATAAATAACCTATAACAAACATTTTCTGAGAACATTGATATGGTTATCAAATCAAGTGATGTTTGAGATCCAGCTGTTACTATATGTAGTCATTATTTCTGACTGTATGTAGTTTTTGTAGACTGACTTGTAACGATGAGTTGGCTTTATCAACAAATAAAAATAAATAAAATTATTTAGAAATTATTTAGAAAATTCGTTTTCTCTTAGTTTACGTGCAGTGCAGTGAGGGAATGAAAGGGCAAGATATGCAAGTGCATTGAGTGGAATGGGAGTCAATCCTTTAAATTATCATAATAGGAGTAAATCCTCTGATTACTAAATATCATATAGCTCAACATATTATTTTTATTCATTTCGATATTATTATTTGTAGACTAATATTCATAGTATGAAGTTCCACCTCATTCCAATTAGTCTTCCTCCTCAGTATAACGGTAAACTATGATAAAGTTCGAAAGATCTTTCAACCACTTATAAATTATTATTTATGACGGCAATAGAACAATAGCATTGATAACACTCATTTATAAGTATTCTACGCCACGATTACAGATTATATTGAATAATCAATCGATTTTTCAAACGTATGAATTCGGCATGGAAGCATTGCTCAAACCAAAGACAATTATAATGTAATGACAATTATATTATACTAATTGCCTTTGCTCAAACCCAAGTGTGTATTCATCTTCCACGAATTATTGTGGCAAACTACACAAAAAAGCATTCAACCCATATTCATAATAACCCCTAATAACGGTATTATAATTATTGGAAAAGTCGATCTGCATGACTGTGAACTGTAAGCATGGTTCTAAGAACTGTCACGAAAACTTGGAATTCTTTACTTTAGGTCTTATGCCGAGAGTCCGGAAACTTCCCAATAAGAACATGCAAACCCTCCCCATCAATACGAAGCAATAGATGCTAGATCACGCTACACTTTTTTATCGCCGTTGGAAATTAGCTTGTGAGGAAAAAGGGAGAAAAAAGTTCAACCTCTTGCTTGAACGATTGCTTAAATTAATAAATGTGAATATTCTTGCAGTAGGGAATCACAAATTATTGCAGTTGACGGAGGTATAACAACTTAGAGCCTTGTATTTGCCACATTACCTTGATCTTGCCCTTTCTCTTTTGCATTGATACAAAGTGTACAGTGCATTATTTTAGTTACAACCTGAACCCGAATCTAACCAGCATAGAGAATTTGAATATTACAATTAGGCTAAATAAAACTCTTGCTTTTTTGACCTCATTGATTTTTCCTTTGTACAGAATGGTTAGTTCCAGTTACAACCTAACCTCGAATTGAACATGTTCCCTAGAATTCTGGTCTAATCGTTTCTTGTGATTCTATCAAACATCATAGTCAAATAATGAAGTGGAATTCACATTGTTTGAGTCGAGAAGATTTAATCAAATTTTATAATCACCTAGTATTTTGTCTAGTCAATCCTTATTGATGAAATAGAAAACCACCATAGGATGGTTGCACAAACATCAATCAAAATTTTATCCTCCATCAAACGCGGATCCAGGGGGGCATGGGGTCGTGCCCCCCTGGATCCCCTAGTTTTAGAAGGGTAGTTTTTCGGGGTGTACCCCGAACCCCCCGCCGAAGAAATAAGTTTTTCCCATATTATCTTCATAAATTATTGTTTGAGGACTCTTCCTTTCAATCCCTTCACTATAATTTATAGTCTACGTTTACCCTCCCCACCACTCTACATCACTGCTGGTTACCCCAGCCCGCGGCTGAAGATCTAGTTAGGCCACTGGTTAGAATACTTCTTTATACTCTATAACTATGGAATACTATAGAATTTACTAATCACGAGTGAATTTACTAATCACCTTTATTTAAGGATTTGGACCCCCTGGTAATTAATTTCGAAATCTTTTTATTGCTGTAAATTATACCAATGACCCCTCTACCATTGCGGGCATTGTCAACTGCATTAAATAGCTAATGGAAATCAATGAATTACTTTGTTATAATGTTTTCAAATATAATGAAAATCGTATATTTTTAGAACAGTTATTTGAACACTCAATCGGGGATGACTCAAGCATCAGAAACAAGTCACTCTGTTTTAGTATACAGGCTAAAATGGATGAATTTATATCTCGAATATTTTTAAATTGTGGTTTCAGAGGAAATATTTCTTTAAAAATTTATGAAAAAAGTGTCATTTCCTGTATACTATAGAGTTTGCCTACCACTACCAAGTCAGTGCGTATCAACAATGACTCAAGCACTTGAGCACAGAAAATTTATACCTCTTCTGAGTCTTGAGCGTCCAGGTAAAGCCACACTATAGTGTTACATAATGTTAAGATACGTGGCTTTGGTACAGGTCTCTATAATGTGTGCTAAAATGAATGGATTTAATCTTTTCTAGACATGAGTCTAAAATCACTTAAAGTACGATTTTAGGGGGATTGATTCTCAAAATTTTCCCGGGGGAGAAACCCCGGACCCCTCGGATGACCCACTCTCACCCTAAAAGTCAGTCTGGATCGACCTCTGTACGTCTGTTCCCCCTCACTGGCCAAAGAATCTTACTTAGATCAGAAGAATTTCGTTGTTCAAAGGACAATCAAGAGGTAATCCCCAATCAAAACTTATTTCTAAACAATTTTTGACAGGGGATTTTGACCCGCCAATTTTCATAATTAAATCACTGATCCCTGATCGTTTATTAACGTACTGAGTGTACTGTGGGTCGTCTGACGATGCTCTAGACAACAGAGTGAAACGGCTGTCACGCTATAACATGGGTTAATTTCCACTTGAAAGTATTAAGTTTATATTAAGTTTATTAACCATACGGTTTTTGGAACACCCGACGCAAATGCGAGTTTACATTTTTGAAATGAACCAATATCATGTTAACTCATAAACCAGTATCATAATGTTAACTCATATCTCAATTGTATAATTATTTGAAAGTATAATTATAATACGAAAAAACTTTTTACATTAAGTTACAATGTTGCCAAATTGAACATTCGTGAAAATCTTTGGTCAAACCGAGATCGTCAGTCAAAAGCTAGCCGGTTTCTCTGAAACCCAAATCTCAAATGAAATTGGGGATCGAAGTCATGGGTTATGGGGGTCAGTTCTTTCTTTAGATTTCTTACAACCGGCTACATATTTTTTATTCATACTAAATATCAAGGTTCAATGTATAGCTGAAGAGTAGTCCTCTAGAACTCCAATCAGCCGAATCGCTTTGAGAAAAAAACTCAAGTTGGAATCGACAGAGATTTAAGCAAATAATGACTCTCATTTGAATAAAATACAACAAAACAAACTGATGTACAGCACTTGTATACAAGTAATGTACTGTGTACACAAATAGATGAACGCTAAATAATTTGTAAAGGTGTTGCCAATTCATTTGATAAACATGCATTGTAACCAGAGGCGGATTTACACATTTACCGCTTAGGGGCTGGCAGCAATCTGCCGCCCAACCGTTAAGGATGGGGGGGGGGGGGGGTAGATTCTGGGCTCTAGGCGCTTCTGTTCAAATTAAAGGGAAAGAAGGAAAAGTCCTCTAACAATTATGAAGATAATAAATTTTATGACTAAAATTTGGATACTCCCAAGGAAACTGTTTGGGAAATAATTCCTCTAAATCCACATTTCAAGTGATTCTGGACATGAATTCATACGTTTCAACATTTCAGCCCACGTTTGTTCCAAAGTAAATTTTATGTAGTACTTTCATCATTTTACAGGGAGTTGCAGCCCTTTATTGATTTAGCAAAAATAATTGAAGCTGGTCTACTTGAAACTATTTCGATTTGGCTAGCTTTGAACCCACACCTCACCTGATTAGGGTACCATAAAATGCAGTACTTTAAAATCTCTTTCAAAATGGTAGTTTGGGGGAACTTCCTTAGAAAATTCTTTTCAAAAACCCAATAAACTTAATTTTCAGTGATTCGAGACATTTTCTTTGACTCTTTTGTCAAAAATTGTCTCTTGAGGTACCAATTCCAAAATTTCTCTCTTGCCGCCCTGGGCTGCAGCCCCTACAGGTCCCACCAAGGGGAATTAAGGGAATCCACCACTAGTTGTCACACTGAAAATGTGCGCTTTTTCTTTAAAATACAACCCTTTTTCCAAAAAAGTCCAGTCATCCGTACTTTTGACTATCTTAATGGGGTCCGGTCTTAATTGATTCGTATTGTTGGAGAACTGTATCTGAATGCAAAAAGTATATTGATGAGTGGTGCATTGGCCATTTTGCCTATTTGGCCATATCTAAAATGTATTGTGATTCGAATGATTTTAAAAGAATACACAAGGCTGGATTTACATATAGGCTGAGCTATAGCCCAGGGAGGCAGAATTCAGGGGGCGGCAAATTTTGGTAGAAAAGTAAAAAATTAACAAACTATTCCAAAAATTAAAAATAATTATAATATCCGACATGATGAAAAAATAAATTATGATTACATCATTGATTTGTTTGCGGCCAACCAGTCAAGAAGGAAACGGTTTTGAAGTAACTTGTGTCGTCTTGTGTCCTTCACCCATAGAACATGAACATGGAACTACAAAACATGTATTGTTGTGCAAAATAAGGGTGGGGGCACATTGTGGATAGTCCAGGGGCGGCAAATCTTCAAATCCGCCTCTGAGAATACACAAGGTATTTTTTTATTTTACTACTGCAATGAGTGTAGATGTAGATGTAGGCTATTCTAATTAATAAATTCAAGGTGTATTCTAGGTATATTCTAGGTGTATTTCACCACAACGATTCAATAATTTTGTGTTACAGGTTTTAGAGACTTCACAATGAACACTGCCAAGTCGGGACTGAGCGTCGGCGAGAAGCTGGCGTTCTGGATGTATGGGAAAATGCGTTCGTGGTCGAGAAAATGGTTCACGCACTTCTTCCTGCTGCTGGTGGTATGCGCCTATTCGCTGCTGGGTGCCTTCATGTTTGTGGCGGTGGAGGGTGAGGCCGAGCAGAGGGGCATCAAGGACATGAGGCAGAGTCGACGCGAGCTGCTCCATAAAATACACAAGGTGATTTTCAATTCCCGCAGAAAAAGAAAGTTTTGAGGCATCAGAAAAACTGATTTATTGATTTGCCAAAGAATGAAACAGACATGTGTCAATCATGGAACATGAACATCGAACATAAACAAGTTCAAGTCTCTCATCATGGATGATAATACATGTGTAATACATGATGTACGATAATGATAATCGTAGCTACAGTGGCGTAACTTTGATGGGGATCATGGGGATACATCCCCTCCTCCAGAGCCCCGAAGGCAAAAGAAATTTAGGAATTTCAGTGGGATTGTGAGATACGTTTTGACAAAAGATTTAAACAAGATGTCTAGAATCGTTAAAAATTTATTTTTTGAAGGATTATTTTTTTGAATATTTCAAGGGAATTACCCCCCAACGACATATTAAGAAATTTTCAAGTGTGGTAATAAAGACACCCCAGAAAGGTGGAATGGGGATCACAAATAGCAGAGTGAAAGTTTCAAGTAAGCCTGCTTCAAATTTCTTTTACTACTGCAATGAGTGTCCGGATCTGTTATTGGCAATGATGTTATAGCTAGTTAGAATTTATTTTGATACATGTGAGTTGAAATGTTGGATGAATTTTGATGCCTAGAATCGCTTAAGGCTGTGTGCGTAGGGTTTGTGGCCATAATTTTTTTCGAAGTTTCTTGTATTGGATATTATTAGGAGTTTGAAATGCTATCTATTGCTGTGAGGAAAAATGTTTTTCTTCAATTATTTTGTGAAATATGGGGGTTCAAAATTGAAATTTAACTAAGACATATTGAGGAAATTATAATTAATTATAATTTTTATTTCAATTAAATAGATTTTTCAAAATAAATTTTTGAAATACTGAAATGTTTTACTGAAATATTTTGAAAAAACAAATTTTTTCATTGGAGTAAAAAATATGTCATTTTATTTCCTAAGGGGTCTTTAAGTTTTAGAAAATTCATTAAAAGTTTAAAACTACTCGTAGATGAGATCAATTGTTCCCAAAACCAAAATAATTCAACTTTGAACCCCCATATTTTACAAAATAATTGAAGAAAAATACTTTTTCTCATGGCCATAGATAAAATTTCAAAGCTCTAATAATATCCAATCCAAGAAACGTTGAAAAATAATGATGACCAAAAACCCTGCGCACAGCCTTAAAATGTGGTTTTAGAGACGTTATTTTTCAAAATTTCCCGGGGGTATCACCACACCCCCTTTCTAGTCTAAAAGAAAGCTACATTGTCAGCTACAGTCTTATAATTTATTATTTGTGTTTTAATTGTCTAGTTTATTGTTAGAGGATTCCTTTTTTACCCCTTGCTATGTACTCTAATGTGTCTAAAGCCTAACCATAGTCACGCCATTCCCGTATTCTCACATGAATAATGTAGCTTGTAGCTCATCCATCTCTTATTTAAAATAGGGTTTCTCTTCAGGATTCTCATTCTGATTAAATACAAGTGTTTATTTACATATTATCACGCGTTGACTCTTACTTTAATCTTTCACGTGACGACGGGGTGCTAGGACTGCCGACTGTATAAGTGATTGTTAAATAAATATTGAGATGAGCTTACCTATAGTGTTAGGCTGAAACCTCTTGAATAAGGAATTGAAGATCTTGTAGTTGAATTGAGAAATTTGAGTTGGAGATTAGATTAAGTGGGATCATGAATTTGAAAAACCAGACACCTAAGGGTGTCTGTAATAAATTGTGTTGAAATCAGATAATGAAAAACAAGCAGTACAATAATCATTGATAATGATGGAATCATCATTCAAATTCCCATTCTCTCAATTAATTTATTCTTCCAATATTGCAATGCTCAAAAAATTAAAAACAAAGGGCTAAAATAAGTGGATATTCTCCATGTTCGAAAACTAACAGTTACTGAGATTATGCAGTTTAAAGATATAATAATGGAATATTCGTAGGTCAAGGCTCAACTATATTGTAAATTCTGAATTGCTAAGGAGATGATTGTGAGAATAACAATGTATAATAATAATTAATAATTGTTATGTGAGAATAACAATGTATAATAATAATTAATAATAAATAATTATTAATAATTAATAATAAATAATTATTAATAATTAATAATAATGTATATCTGCAAATCTACAATAATATTCATTTGTATTATTGATGATGTAAAGTTCTGTTATAAAACTATTATATCAATTTTCCAGATTTTGATAGACGTTGGAAAGCTGGAATCTATTCACGATGAAAGAGAATGGATGGGTAGAGCTATGGCTGAAATGATATCCTACGAAGTGGATGTTATTGACCAGTTCAAACGCGCCCCTGTTGACAGAGCCGAAAAACCGCTATGGAACTTTTGGAGTGCTGTGTTCTACTGTGGAACAATATATACAACAATTGGTAAGTGAAATATATTTTGCCTATCTCTTTATTAGAAATGGCCTATTTCTTTTTAGCATTATGAAAAGCAGGGGCGGATCCAGCAGCAGATTTGGGGGGGGGGAAATACCTGAGTGGGGTATGGTCACATCAGGGGGGGGGGGGTCCGGGGAGTTGAAAATGAGGCATAGAATCGTGAATTTAAGGGTATTTTTAATTGAGATGAAACCATCTTTCCAAATTTAATTGTTAACCTATTGCCTGTAAAGCCGCGTCTCCACCAACCGAACATGTCTGCGAACATTGTTGGCGAATACAAAAAACGGGCAAACATTAAACAAATGGGTCACCGAGCATGTGAGCGAACAGTGACGACCAACAACAGGTTCCCGCCACTATTCCCACCACACCGATCATAATGGTCGAGAAGGCGTCCACAACAAAACAACTCCAAAAAAATGTTCGGCGACATCAGCTGATTCCAGCGAACATTGTTCGCCAAGCATGTTCGGTTGGTGGAGACGCGGCTTAATGATATGATATTTTAAATACAAATTTTAATAACCTTTCAATGTGTATCGTTACATCACACAAAGCAGTGGTATAAGTACAGGGTCAGTCTGGGAGGGGGGGGGGGATGTTGCCAGGAGGGTTAAACTCTCGGTACAATAATTACAATAGTAATTTGTAATTTGGAGTAGTAGACCTCTAACGATAAATTGAAGCAATGTACACGGCTATTTATTTCAGAACGGAGGTTCGGGGAACTCCCCGAGAAAATGTTTCAAAAATTACCACTCTAAAACTAAATGTCAAGTGATTCTAGGGAAGTTCTTCTAACTTAACACTTCAACCCACGTTATGTGTCAAAGTAAATTTTGTCTAGTTCTTGTGTTACTGTCAATGGGAGATCCGGGACCTTACTTGAAACTTCCAATTTTCTATAATTGTTCCCTCACTGCTCCTGATTGGGATAATGTACAGTACCGTAAGCCACTTGAAAATTTCTTTCAAAATAATTGAGGGTTACTCCTTGAAAACGTTTTTAAAATAGAACTCCTACAAAAGCACATTTTTAGTGATTCCAGACACCTTTGATTCTTGCCAAAAATTGTCTCACTATGGCCTGCTAAAATTCCAAATTTTCTTTTGTCCCCGGGGGGGGGGGATCAGGGGGATATCCCCCCCCCATAGTTATGCTACTGACACAAGCTGTTAATGAAAAATAAAATTAACAAGAAAAATTACATACATTATTCGCAATTGAAAAACTATTCTGTAATCAGCCAAAATCTCCCAACAATTTTTGAGGATCCAGGATCTAGATTCTAGAGCAATTATCTGAGTGAATGTAAAGTAGTGCTACTGCTAATAAATCAAGTCTGCTTTTTCTGCTATAGCAGTCCTCAGCCATGTATTGATAAGCTGCAGAATCTAGAAAACCCTTTCAGAACTGTCATCAGTTGCTCATTGTACCCAATTTGCAATAGAAAATTAATTGTTGGTTAGGCATTGCTGTCTCATTTTCCTCACTTATCAACAACTTTGAAAAATCTCTTTCATTTTCTTCTACTTTTAATTTTATCCTTATTTTTACCCTTTTTCGTCTTTTTTCATTTTCATCTCTCTCCTACCAATTTCTATTGTCATCTCTTTTCCACTTCTTCACTGCTTTCTATCATTTCCATTCGTTCCTCTTTTCTTCTTTTCTCCTTCTTCTTCTTCTTCTCTCTCTTCTCCTTCCTCTTCTTTTTTCTCCTTCTTTTTCTTTTCCTTTTTCTTCTCCGTTTGGATGGGGGGGAAATTTCCCCTTTTTCCGCCCCCATGGTTCCGCCACTGATGAAAAGCTTCATTTACTTTCCTTCTACACTCAAATTTTTCAGACATACGGCGGGTTGCACGAAAGCCAATTGAATAAGGAGTTTAATGTCAGTTAACTAACTGTCGTAAGTGTAACAGGTTTTTTCTGTTGCACAAAGATCCATTAGTTATTTTTGCCCGAACGGGCACAATCTGGCAACACTGTAATTTGATCAACAGCTGATTCTGAAGTTGAGAAAAAAGATGAATTAGAATAATTTCATTGTGAATTATTTGAATATTTATTAAACTATCTCAATATTATTATATTCATAATAGATTTTATTTATTTTGAAAGATTTTTAACACCTACGACCTAAGTTGCGGTTCCATCTTCTGGTACAATACACATAACCTATAAAAAGTAACTTAACGGGCATTATTGAGATTTAATCCTCGGTGAGCGGGCGGAAAACAACTCTTACGCCAGTTAGTTTAATCGGCGCTATGTCTTGCAATTTGTCCTTCATGCAACCAAATTGTCTCCGTTAAATTTAATCTCCATAGAATAGCGTCATTCTACAGAGATTACAATTAATTGGCTTTTGTGCAACAAGCCGTTATTCTTTTAAATTTTATTTCCACTCAGCTTGAACATGGTTATAATTATGTAGAGTACCGTAGCCGATTTCGACTGTGAAGTTGACTCTTCAGACCTCAACATGTTTTGGTCCAAAAGACGTACTACGCAAACGAGGAGTGAGGTAGATTACGATTACTTTCCTTACTGAGCTAACAGAGTTTTATCAGTATGCCAAGCTTACCGAAACAAATTCTGAAGTTCCATGCCTACAATCCACTCCTACCTTTAAAGAGGGTCTGGCTGCACAGTTAAGTGTGTATGCTATCTATTTCACCTCTGAGCTACTTCCTGCGTCCATCAAGCCGTCATTCAACAAGACGTTTGTGAAGCAACACAATTTATGCAGCCTTGCATGTATCTGAGATGAAACTGAACATAATCAATCCACCCCAGCCCTAACCTTTTTTTAGGAAAGAGAATGGAGGCTCATGATGAAAAAAGTTTTAAAAATAACTTTCATTATTTCAGTTACTCATTTAGCAATGAATAATTAGGTGATATCCTCCTTTATTTAGCTGAAGAGTTTCATACATGACTAGGTGAGTTTTTAATAGAATATTCATCATGAACTTATAAAATATTAAACACAAAATAATTATCTCTAGCTGTAATATTAGTGGGTGTTTATATAGCATGAGTTAATAACTTTCTCTGCATTTCTGCTTTGATATCAAATTGAGATAGTGAAGTAGGACTAATGGCAGGAAATTATTCATAGCTGTATGAATGTTTTTCCGTGAGAGTACTCCTTCCAACTGTGCCAATCTAATAATAGGATTACCACTTGAAAAAGCTGTAAATATACCATAGGTTTTAGTAAAGGATCTATTAATTGACTGGCGTTTGGGTAAGTGAATTCCCACATCAAAGATACCTTATAATTAGAATAAAATCTGGACAATAGAAAAATTAATATATTACTAAATTAATATATTAAATTAAATTGATCTATGTGAAATAAAAATAGATATGATTGCCACAGATATCTGCTAATGATAAAGATTAAATTATAAAGAATAATTTAAAAAAATCAGATTTAATTTTACTCATTTTCGATAAAATGGATTAATTTTGTATTGTGCTCTTGGATGAAGTGAGCTATGAGCTTATGAACTTAATTCAATAGATATTCGTAAATTAATGAAATTTCAGAAATTGAAATAATTCGTGGATTATTCGTGAAATGTTACGTGAAGCAAATTTCTCACAATAGTTAATCACAATATTATATGCGAATATTTATATATATGGTACTGACTGAACTCCACTTGAATTTATGATTAACATAGTAGGGGTGCGTCGTGTAGGAATCAACAAGAATTACAGTTTTGGCAGCAATCATCCACATCAATTCTTGTACTGAAATACCGTGAAATGTTGTACAGTGATATGAAAATTGGCTTCATACTAGCACTAGCAATCAAATCAGATTCATATCATTCTCAAAAATAGCTGCATCAGCATCAGTCATAAATGGCGCAGGATGATGTAATAATTTATAATAGAAGGAAGCAGTAAGCAGGGTTCATGAATTAGGTAGGCGGAATGAGAAGTTAATTAATTTTGTCGAATCGACTGAAAAGGCTTGAATCTATTTATGAGGTTACGAAACGATGATTTACAATTATTGAATCTAATAACTTTTATAATACAGCTGAAATTTGTTAAGGCTTTATTCACAGTTTGTACCCGAGGTATTCCATTGGAATTCATTTAATTACCGGTAGACTACTCTTCTTTCAAAATTATTGATGGCAGTTTTATGTTTGATATTCATTTTATCTTTAGCGACAAGCAAATGAAAAATTCATTTTATTGAAATGTCATTCTATTATATCTTGATACCGGAAGACTTTTTATTCTACCTTTCTGATAGTAATGGAAATTAATTTTCTCCCATGCGTAATAAATAAGAATCATGATCTCTCTTAAATTTAAAATTTGAAAAAAAAAATTGTCAATAAATTTCTTTGACACAGGCTGGAACAAAAGATTTTCCTATTGCGAACATGACTAAGAGATTCTCAGTTTGGGAGCGCAAATACTATTTAAAAATTGAAATGAATCGTAGCAATTCTAATGCTTTTAGAAGTGTTGAACCAGAGAGTTGGGCAATGAAAAGTCTGAAGAGTTGGCGATAATTCCAGCCGCGAAATAGTTATAGCCTATGAAAGATTGCAATTGGCGCAGCAAAAATGCTAATTTTCTTGCGTATGACCAAATAGATGAAAACTATGACATAATAGTGGTCTAATTTATGATTGTAGGGAAAGCATGAAAGACAAGTTCCAAAAAACTCGCTTGAGTGTTTTGGTTTCATGAAATTCAATTTATTAGACATATATTATGTGAATGTATCAAGACTTGCTTATATCCAGGCACGGGTTGAGGGTGAATAGCGGCTACACACAGCTTTGCCCCCCCCCCCCCTTTGAGAAATCCGAGGGATATGGAACATGGAATAGTAAAAGCAATAAGGCCACCAAACTTGTGTGCTGAGATTCAAAGATTAATACAATACCAAACAATTTAAGTTAGAAGATAGTAAGTACTGTGATAAACTTTTAATTGAAGTCTTGTGAATTTGAGTTTTGCATGGCAATCAAAGCTGTCCTTGTCCAGAGTTTCTGGCCGGTTCAATTTCATTTGATTGCCTTTTTTTATAGAATTGGAGGCCTTATGGATTACGCGCTTACTATTGAAAACTGGACTGCGCCGCACTTGACACTGATCATGTCAAGGGCGGATTAAAGGGGGGGGGCGGAGGGGGCGACCGCCCCCTCCGAGGGCTTGCACATTTTAAAAAATAAACACACGCACACGGTAAAATTTTAATTGTCCCGCCACATCTTTGACAGACGGAATATAACATGTCATCCCACTTGTCTTATTTTCTATATTACCTGTACTTTATCTTTAACTGTTGTTATCTATATAATTATAATTCAATGAAGAATTAACAAATGACAGAGAATGAAGGAAATACTTTTGAATAAGATTAATCTCTTATAGAATAGGTAGGGACATATACATCTCTGTTTGTATTTGACCTAGTACGTATTTATTGAAGAACTGGTATTATGAAGCATGAGAGAATGTTGAGAGTAATTTAAATATAATATATAGGTTTAAAAATCATTACGATCATGAATAAATTGCTTAGACTCTGTTCATTTCTTTGTAAATTTTGATAAAAAGTTAAGCTAGCAAAGCAATTTTTGTTCAAGACATATACAACAATTTCTATTCATTTCAGATGAATATACAGAAATAAACTACCATACTCTAGTTAGGGGAAATTTGATTGTTCTTAAACAGAAAAAAATATATTTCTTCTCCATTTTAAGTGCTAGAATGGTGTAAAATGCGGTTAAAGGCTACTAAATTTCCAAAATTGTTATTCCATATCAACACCCCCTCCCCCCCCCCGACCACCAGTATTTTTTCAGTATGTCGCCCCTCTCCATAAAAAGGCATTAATCCGCCACTGAATCATGTTGAATTTTAACAAATTCACATTCAGATATTACCATATTTTAATTGAAAATTATTATTTGTAGGTTAGTGACTTGTTTTTTGTTTTCAGTATTTCAAATTCTAATAAAATTGTATTTTCATAGTATATATGAGCTCTAGTAAAGAAATTAATTTGAATAAACTTTAATAAACATAAGTGACAGATTTCTTTCTTAATTGTTTGCGAATGTTTTAACATTGTGTTCAGAGCACATTAACACCAACAGTTTCTCCTCTCGAAGAGTTGATCTCTTGGAACTTTTTACTCTAGATAGAACGGAAAACCCTCTTTCGGCAGAACAGTTGGTCACTGGGAGAGTCAGGAAAATTCTCAGCGCTACTGCGAGATTGGGGAAAGTGGAAGACAGCTCATTACATCTTATGTACTGGTAAACCTCAGGTATGGTCTTCATGCCTTCCATTTCAATGTACATTTTGAAATGAGAACACTCATTTACGAATTCTTCATTAATATCCTCCGAATAACACTTCACCAACTTTGTTGCAGCCTTTGCTATAGATTCATTTGAAGATTCTTCAGATAACAGAAGTGACAAAATTTCAAAGCGGTCCGATAACATTTCATAAAAAAGAATCAAATATTGATTTTCTCTAGAGTGGAATATTACAACGAAAAAATATTTAAAAAAATTGGAAATTTGGCGCCCCTAAATATTTTGCGCCCTGGGCTATAGCCCAGTCAGCCCATTTTTAAAGTGGGGCCGGTGCTTATCATGAAGTGTATCTTTTAGCGAAAATGAAAAAAGTCCATAATATTTCGGCAGAAGGATAGATCTAGAAAAAGGAAATCAAAGATAAAACCTAAAAGACTACAATGAAAAATAAGACGAAATTGTCACAACCACATTTATTAAAACTTCGAGAAACTAGTTTCGGTTGTTACACCATTATCAATCTCAATCAACAGTTTGATTGAGATTGATAATGGTGTAACAACCGAAACTAGTTTCTCGAAGTTTTAATAAATGTGGTTGTGACAATTTCGTCTTATTTTTCATTATGGATACCTTCCACAATATCACCTTCGCCATTACTAAGAAAACTAAAAGACTACAATTCAAAAATGGTTATTTTTGCTCTTGAAAGAAAATAGCTTTTACATAATTTAAAATCATCCCAAATAAAACAAAACAATCGACATTATGTACAGATTTTGAGTAAATTTTATCAATATTCAAGAAATTGCTTCAACAGCTTAAACTCCTAAATCTAACTGGCTAAATAACGATGTAGATGTGTTGGTGGACAATGAAAACGTTAGGGTACTAAAATGGAAACAGAAAAAGGAAAAATAGTACCTAGTGGTACATAGCAAACGTAGATGTACCGCAATTCAGAATAGCTTTAAATTAAGTTCAAAATTTTTTTAAACCAACTTAACCCACTTTTTTTATTTCACCAGTCTCAATAGGTTTTCTAATTACAATATCATTCTTTTAGACTGGAATAATACAGGCATACGGTGTTGAGGAAAGCATTACTTGAGTAATTAATAAGGCAATTAATTCATCAACAATGAATAGAGTATCTTAACACCACTAACTGTTGAAAAAATCCACGAGAATGAATTCAACAGCTTTGAATGTAATTTCAAATAACTTGCTTATTTTAAAGAACTACATTAACGAATATTGTTTGTTCGTTTTCCTAAGCTTTGAACAAATTTTTCATAAGCTATTCAAATATTAACGACGAACTGTTCTAACAGAATGTATGATGAGATACATTTCAGAATGTAGGTTAGAAAATAGAATGGAAAATAAAACGAAAGAAGTTGAGAGCTACTAAGTAAGAGTTGAAAATCTCTTTTGTTTTGAACAGAAAAACAACCACTTTATAAGCGGCAAGTTGAAGAATACTGTAACACTATTGTTATAATTGTTGTGTTGCCACAAAGGAGGGTTGCCGAACTCTTGTCTGAACTTACTCGTCTATATTTACTCCAGTCTCAGCGGAGGCTCTTTCTAGATGAGGTGACACTGCATTTTTGAAATGTTTCCAAAATTACGCAATAATAAAGCATTCAAAACACCGAACTAATAACCAGGCTCTCAATTCCCTGGCTGGTTTTCCAATTACTGCAGTGCAGGTGTTTCATTGCAGTAAACAATCATGAAGCTCTTGCCTATTCAGATACAGTAATATCGAATATCACCAGGCGATCTCAAACATACTTATTAGGCGTAAACTGCTTAAAACCATCATGATTTTGAATAGTTTCGTGAAATTTAGGTTGGTTGAGGCGTCGCAACTTCAGCTTGCTGTCGTTTAAGTGGTCGTGGGTTCAAACCCCGCTCCACCGTCTGTCATTTATGTGTAATCATTCACCTCATTACCCACGCACAAGTCTCAGACTTATGTGGGCATCATCGGTAATGAAGAAAATCTAAGAAATTTTGATTTCGTCGTATTTCGAATCATCTCAATTGCAATTTAATCTCAAATTGTGGATTATTTTGTGATGGATCTCAACTATTACGAATAATCTTATTTCTTCATCCACATGGTTTGTGCAAAGGTTGGTGTCGATTTGGTTTAATCTTGCAATCTGAAATTTTAAATCGAGGAAACTTAGAAACTCAAATTTGGAATTTCGGGGTTTTGGAAAGTATTCTGAGACATAAAGGCGATTTGGAAGTAGTATTCTGATCAATAGTAGAAATGATAAATAAATGCCAGACCTGGCCAAAAATCAAGCCTGAGCCTGAAACCAAGATGGTGAGAGCCACTAGATCACGTCAGAAATATGTGATGCTCGTAGTTCAATCCCAATGATTATTTGAGTATGCAATGATAAACAGTCTGCAATAAATAAAGCTATTACGATTATAACTGATCAGTTATTTATTTACAATATGTATTTTGTCTTGAACTGATAGCCGTTCAATTATTTATTATTTTCATCACAAAATAGACCTGAGACGATACAAAGGGAGGCTATTCTAATCTGTGGTAATGGTAAATGACGCATTATTTAAAACTACTTGAAAATGTTCATGCTTATATGGATAAGAGTAGATGATAATACGAGTAATAAGAAAAAGAAACAAATAACAAATTAATTGTCAGATACTGTACACGATGCGGTATGTTCTGTGTTAATAGAATTTACTTCATCTCATTTACTTCATTTAATTAATCTCTCATTTAATTTTATTAGAGTTCTAATTCTAAACTTAATTCTACAGTAGTTGAATACTCCACTTATCCAAATCAATTGGGAGCGGACCTCATTCAATTTAATAATAAAAAGTTCGGATGATTGGATTTTTTATAAAGATACTTACAGTATTTTTGAATGGTAAGGCGAACGGTTAGTTTCAGCTAATATACAAGAAAATAAATTTAAAAATAAGGGATACATTTTCACAAGTTATTTATCGTGTATGTACTTACAAGTGATGTACATAATTTGTATTTCATATACATTTCTGATTCAATTTTTTTCTCAAAGTGAGCAGTAAAATCAGCGATTTGGATGATCGGATATCGGATAGTTGGAGTTCCACTATTTGGTCAACATCTTAATAATCTACAGAATGTATACACTAATTTCACTTAATTTTATTATTAAAAAACTATTGTTTATCAGCTGTAGTGCAGCAAACATGAACATTTTTTTTGTCTCCAAGTTTTTAACTAAATTTAATATTTTCGGTCATTCTCAACAGTGCTAAATTTATAATTTATTGTTTTTATAATCTAATAATCTTTTTTAAAAGTGAAATCTTTAGTGTAATGAACTAAAGTGATATACTGTGTTATATGGATTGAAGGTTATATTATTCTGGTATTTGAGCAGATTCAGAGGTAATCTCTTCCTGAAGCTCACCTTTGCTGACCGGACACATTATGTCTCCCGGTCAAAGTGGCCCAACTAGCCCAAAGGGCTAGTGAATGAATGAAAGAGTTTCAATTATCCTGAATTAGAAATGTATTAAGATATTTGAATGTAATGGCCAATAAAGCATAAGCAAACACAAATAATTAATTTTAATTCTTCATTTCATATCCTCTATGAATCAATTCAATTCATTTTATGCTCAGCTGCAAAATAAAACAGCTTGTGGTTTACAACAGGTACCACTATTCCCTGTGCAACTGAATTTCTTCTAAATTTCGTCAGTATTCAAATCTTCAGCCTACTTTAGAAGAGATACAACATCTATTTAACATACCTTGTTGTATACTCATAGGCCAGGACTATAGCCTACATAACCACATACTCCACTTCGGGGTTAGGATTCCACATTTAAAATGTTGATGGTTGGATCAGTGAGTCCACTTGCATTTCGGTTCCTCTTTGTCATAATGGACAACTGAAATCTATTCAGAAATCGCCAAGAATGTGTCAAGAAAACACTCACACATGTTTGTTTAGCGGAACGAAAATATCTCTGCAAGTCCACAAGTGAAACAGTCATGATGTCATCTCAAGTGTTCTCTTGACTGATATATTATTCTCCTCTTCTTTGCACTGTATTTTATCTGCTTTATTCTCTCCCTCAGTCATCAATTAAGCTCAGATCAGTTCAATGTCTCTTTTCTGTCAGATATTCAAGCACACTTCTCTAATTCGCTTTTTTCTCATAGGCTACTTCCTATTGAACAGACTCACTCAAATTTCATAGACCGAGTATTCTTGTACACAGTAATACAAAACAGTTTACTGTGTAATAATATTCTCTCTCTCTCTTTTTTTTCTCCTTGGTATTTATTTAAAATCTCTGTATTATTTTTTCTTTGACAGTTCATTAAGGTTTTTGCTTATGTATAATATTAGCAACTCTTACCTGCGCACAGGATGTTTCCTTGCAGGTAATTATTAGATTTTGTAATTTATGAAGATTTATTCTGAAATTGTTATGATGTGAAGATCTAAATAAAAGTTTTTGATTTTGATTTTGATTCTGACTAATGTTTCCAGAAATGAAATTTCCTTGGATATTGTTGCTATTCACTAACTACCATTTGATAAAGTAAATTCTCAAACAATATTTTTTTGTAAAATGCATGTAAATTTGTGAATACAGTATAGGCTGTAATAACATATTAAGTCATTCCAATGAAAGTTGTATTAGTATATAGTATGAATCTATCATATTCTTCTGAGATCTATGAAATTGTTGAATTTTAAAAAGCCTATGTCGACATGAATAGGTTGGATACAACCAGGCTTGACTGTGTCTATTACATGAAGAGAAAAATGAAAATGAGCTCTTTATTACATGAAGAGACAAATGAGAATGAACACCTAGGAACCATTGGAATTTCGCAAATAGAATAAAATTTTGGGAGTTTTTGATAAATTTTGGGAGTTTTTGAAGCCACATTGATAAACCCACCAATAAAAATATAGTTTTTTCGACACCATGAAAGGTCTGTTATTGAAAAATAATGAAATTAATGCCATTTCTCACTGAATGAGTCTATTAATGAATTAAATAGAATCAAATTCAAAGTATACGAGTCCCCACTTTATTAAGAGATACTTCTTCTTGCCTTCCCACAGTTTGGGATATCTGATAAATAGAACAGTAAAAACCACAGTACTAATTTCCAGGAGTACGAATTAGTTATGAAGAATATTCAATTAGACCAATTTATTATTAGTTATAATAAATGCGAAGCTTCAAATATTGTCCGAAATTATTTAACAATGTTTGAGAGATTACAATGCATCAGTGAGCCACGCTAATTAATTGAAAAAGATTGTCATTTCACTTTTCCTCTCGGTTAAAATATATTTCTAGGCGGCATTCGGGTCATTTATTCTCACTCGTCCCTATTTTGGAAATGCACAATTCTGGTTGCTTGCAGTTCGATAGCTCCATCACAGCTTCACATTTCCCAAACCCCTTTTGTTATTCTGCTTGGGTATTTCATTAAGAGGGGAGACGGCAAAGAAAAGATTTGGGAACTGGGATAATCTTGCGTCAGACTGAGCATATTGTTCTGTTTATCATCTGTTAATTAAATGGAGGAATTCATTAGACCCACTGAAATATGCTGTAATAAGAGACTTTCAAACCAAGATATCATAAAATCTAGGTCTTATAGTATATCAGATTCTGAGTCTATCAGATTTTTCTTTGACCCATAATCCGTATGTGTGAATTTGAACAGTAGCCTATAAGAGAAAATATTATTTAGAAAGAAAAGTAAGTAATGAGAAAGAGATTGACAACTGCAAAATGATAAGGCATGAGGGGGAAATGAGTAGTTTCATGTTTCATGGTAAGTAATAATTAATTTGCACTCCAGTTTGAAGGTTAGATTGGTTAGATTGAAAGTTAGATTGGCCAGCAAAAAAGACACTGTTCTATGCTGAAAATCACTTCCCGGTGGTTCGGAACCCACCTAAAACTGTAGGTCCAACTCATAAATCACAATCATCCAACTCATTACCCACGCACAGGTCTCGGACCTATGTGGGCTTCCTCCTCAAAAAAAAAAAAAGGTAGCCTACCTGAAGTTAGCTACATGGTAGCAGCTCTACGCTGGTAGTAGCCTACAGTATTGTGATTACCTCGACACATAGTTCTATAGTGGAGAATCATTATTTTTAAATTTAGCAATCGAATCACTGTGTTTTCTATTTAATAATATATTGTAATGCTTGATCTTATATCAATAAACTCCTTTGGATGTGTTTTCCATCATCCAGAGATATTATTATTATTGCAGATGTGGACAGGCCCGCAGCTAGGCTGGGACAGCCGGGCACTGAGTTTGAGTCATCAAGCTCAAATTTGCAAAAAAGTCATAATACATTTAAAAAGTTTGGACCACCGAATTTAATTTACTTCTTGGAACTTAGATACGAGCCTGGATGTGGGGGTTTAAAGAGTTGTGAGATATAAACAAACCCTATTAATAAAAGGATGAGAAACTGGAAAATTTCATTTTCTAAGATTAGTTCATGAAATCCTAATAATACAACGATTTAAAATTGGAGAACTTATGGAGAAATTCAGCAGTAAAAAAGCAGCTATGTGCCACTGGTTAATTTCTTGATATCTTATGTTTGTGTAATATCTATTGGATTTTCAACCAATTCTATCTTCAATCTGCCTATTCCAGATGAAATACACCATCCCAAATTCCAGTTTTGATGTTCTGTAAGTTAAAATATTCAAACCAAAGAAATCCAATCCCAACAATATTTTCATTACTAAAGAGCAAAGCTCTTGACTTGACTTTTGATATTCGTGGAATTCTAAGTTCAAACTCAAAGACAAAACACTATTGTAAAGATGAGATAAAGTGAATTGAAAATGAAATTGATTTATAGTTGATTAAAAACATGTGTTTGAAAGAAAAAAAGCTCTTCAACATGAAAGACCTCCCACCTACAAGAGATCAAAACCTAAAACCGCCCGAGTGTGTTGACTGTTTGGATCTAAATAATTCAAGTCAGCCTAGGAGGAATGGTATTTTAAATTCATAGTAGACCAGAATAGGGCTCTACCTCAAAAATAAAGTTCATGCCAAGAAAGTCAGAAGAGAAAAAATCCCGTTACGAGTTTCTTTACATCCTAGAAGAGCATTCTTAGTTTCAGTTCACTTGTCTTTTTCTATCTTGGATAGAAGACAAAAAATAGAGGTAGGCTACCTATAATTTTAAGTGCTATGTCATCTGAAAAAATCCAACTACCAGTAGACTCTAGATTTTTGAATTTCCTAATTGTATTTTTGAATCGATAGGCTACTTGGTCTTTTATTTATCCATTACTATTAATTTAGATCTATTAACGAAGTAAGCTCGCTTCAGTCTTTGACAATAGAGCTTGATAGGCCTACTATTCTATTCTTCTAGACAAATTTAAAAGATAATCTGTTAACTTAATTTTTTTTTGAGGATGAAGCCCACATAGGTCTGCGACCTGTGCGTGGGTAATGAGTTGGAAGATAGTGATTGATGAGTTGGACCTACAGTTTTAGGTGGGTTCCGAACCACCGGGAAGTGATTTTACAGCAGAGAACAGTGTCTTTTTTGCTGGCCAATCTAATCGGTCACCGTTACGAACAGGACCTAGTGATGGATAAAGTGATAAGTGATTAGTTCGGCACTAACTTAAATTTATAACAGACAAATTAAGTTTAGTTAGCAGGTGTACTGTGCAGATACGGGTACCGGGACAAACCATGTTTTTTCTGGGTGGGGGGATATCAACTAAGAAAATGTTTTGGGGGATATCATCTTGAAAAAAGGTTGTCACCTCCATAAAATGCATAATAAAGGTTTTTTTAGTATTGGTTGAGAATTTTGCGTGTATTCGCAAACCTCAGAAATCTTTATACTTCTCTCACCGTTCGCGCTTGGTTGTGTAGTTTATATTATACCGTAGTTATATGTTAGTAAAATATATATTTCTATGGTGATTTATAGAAAACAGTTGTTTAACAAATCATCCTACAACAGTCAAAGCTAAATAATCTCTTTTGGAAGAAACGATCAAAGTTGAGTGTTTAGAAGGCATTTGCAACATTTTCTGAAGAGACTCCCATAAACAATAATTCTAATGTGTCAATCAGTCAATCTTAATAGACTTGTTTCTTGGATACGATTTTCAAATTAGAATAGTATATCTGAAGATCTCAATGGGGATAATCATTTTTATGTCAATAAACTCGATTTTACACATAAAGAATAGTTTTAGTAATATTCATATAATAATTAGTAAATATTCCTTCACATATCAATGGAGATTATATTAAAAAATACAGTCTACTATTTAGTCGTTCTGGACAATGTTAAGGAAATAATGATTTTAATACGTCAATAAATGTGATATTCGCGAACCATTAGATGCATGAAAAATTGTATTGGTGACATTCGGCTATGAAAATAATTTGAAACTAACTTCTGCATTTTGGAAGTTTTTTGTTGGATGGAGAGCAACAGGTCGTAAACGTTTCAGAAGGTGAAAGAGTCGCTACCTAACGGAGCACGAGTGGAACTAGGTCGAGAGAGATCGATACACGCGCAAGCGTCGGAAGGGTGATGACGACGTCCTAAATGCGGCAGTATAAATAGTGAGCGGCGTAGGAGGCTGCGGAGGGGCGAGAGAGATAAAAATAGGCGCAGTGTGCCTGATGGCCGACGACGAGCAGGCGTCGCTGCTGGCGGCCGGTGGCGTGTCGAGGAGCCGTCGCTTCGGGGCGAGGCGCAGCCCCACCACCGGACACCGCATCAGGAGGCAGCAGACGCCCGAACCGGGAAACCAGCCAGAGGAAGCAGATTCCGACGCCGTGCTCAAAAGAAGTCTCTCAACACCAGCTCGTTCACGTCGCTCCCAAATATCATCAACATCCGACGATGATGACGATCCAGCTGCCCGAAAGCGCCTATCGTCACAGACGGATGCACCGAAACCCGTGCTACGACGTAGGCCCAAACATAAACCCACTGAAGCCACATCCACTGAAAACACCACTCCCAAAGACTCCAACAGCAATACAACGACTGAACTTGAAAATCCGGTAAAACAGCCCAAGGGAAATGTTAAAAAGAAGGACAGAGAAAAACCTAAAGACTCCGAGGATAGCAAAGAATCTGATACAGGATCCAGTTCTTGGTGGAAGTCGTGGACAACATGGTCAGCCGCTCCAAGAGGAAAGTCTCTAGAGAGGGAGCCGGGCTCCAAACCACCAGAAGCTATCCCTCGCCGAAGAAATCGCAGCCTTACTAGGCCTTTCTCTTCAAAAGGATCGAAGAAAGATCGCAACGAATCGCTTTCACTTGAACGACCAAAATCGCTAAGCAATGGGAAAGGAGCTTCACCTAATGATGGCATGGCAAGAAAACCTCTTCTCAAAGACTTCAAAAATAAGCAAATGATAAACAGCTTTGAGGACAGTAGTGATGAGTTTTGGAAAGATGATGATGACTTACAGTCGGTGATAAAAAAACTTCAATCGGAAATAACTGAGGTACAGTCGAAAGACAATGTGCAGAAGACACCGAAAAAGTACTTGGCGCTACAGGTAGCGGGGAAAAGAGGCAACCTCAAACAGGAGTGGCGAAAGTTTGTAGATGAACGGTCCACAGACTTGCAGAGAATACGGTTACTGCGCAACAGGTGTGCGGCTTCGCTCATCCTGCTTCTCATCTACTGCGGTCTTGGCGGAATGCTTTTTCGATTCACCGAGGGTGCTTTTGAGAATTTCTACAAGTGTGGTGTGAAACGCGTTAAACGAGATTTTGTTGACTCGCTGTGGAACAGCATGTACAGCATGCGCGAGGAGGAATGGAAGAGTCTGGCCAGGCGGAAACTGATGACTTTCGAGGAGCAGCTGCATGAAGCGTTTGAAGCCGGCATGACCAGCTACAGCGGCCAGAAGTCGTGGAGTTTTCTCAACGCGGTACTCTACTGCCTCACTGTAGTCACAACCATAGGTCAGTCACAATAATCAAAACTATAGCATCATAAGTTATTATTTGAATTATTACATAAGCTAAATAACACATACCCTTATTTCATAAACTTATATGACGAGTCATCTATGCAAGCATCAATAGGAAAGGCGCAGGCGAATCGCGTTTGTTACCCATTAAAATAGAGGCCAGGTCATTAGGCGGCTGAGTAGAATTGCGGTGCTGTCAATAAGACATTTTAGTTCACAAAGAACAAAGCAAAACTCACAACAGAATTCAACAAATCAACAGCTATGTGTGATCAGTGCTGTTGATTTGTGCACTGATAATGTAAAATGACAGCAAGGCCCTTTGCTAAATCAGCTGTCCGATTCACAGTACCGAAAATCTACTATGCCGCTTCTTTCCATTAAAATGTTTTTCTGATACATTTTTTACCGTCATCATACACTGACACTCAGTACGATGAGGTAAAATCTGCACGTAGACAATTGGTTTTATAGTTTACCTCTTGTTACTCATTACTAATGTATTGACCCCAGGTGGTTTTCTCCTTCGACATTTCTGGGTTTTCATCACAATGGCTCCACCAACCCAGAACCTAAAAATGGTCGAGCGTCGAGCATGTGAATTGATCTGTGATTTACAGAGCTTTATCACGCACACAATTGAGCAAGTCACGAATACACAGATGAATACGAAACGTTTTTTAGAATAAAATGGAACGAAAAAGGCAGCTTGGAAAAGTAAGGTAGTAGAGGACAAACTAACTATGGTCAACAAATTTATATTACGAGTTACCTGAAATCTGAAATTATTATATAGAATTTTAAATGCTATGAAGTAAAAATGTATGTAGTTCCTGTTGCTGTGCTTTCGACTTTAAAAATAATTAATTTTCATTAAACATTGGAAAAATCACATTCACATGACTCACTAGAGCACATCAGTTTACAGTTCTAATGGAGGATACATACCACAGGCCTACGTATTTATTTACTGTTGAAGACTTGAAATACAATATAAGCTTGGCTCATGTCCAAATTTAAATTCCAAGCTATTCGAATATGGAGCATTTTCTTGTTGCATCACAAACGTATCATTTGATTCCATTACCATAAATTATTTATTGATTTGCATGTCAAAATCGTTTAGCATTTAGCATTCTAGTAACAACAGCGAGAAATATTAAAAGTTATGAAAAAAATATAACATAAGTTTCAATCTTCCATTTTCATCCATAAATTTTATCTATGTTTTTCCTTGATTATGTCTTCGATTTGAACGGTGATGTTGTTGCCACTAAGCGGCTTCCTAAGAAGTCCTTTTGGCACTCGTATAATGAATAAATTCCCTTGGGTGCAATTCTCAGTTACTTCCGCATTGTTCCTAGTATTTCCATACACTATATGTATCAGGAAGAATCTAGCTTTTAGATCTGATGTACAGCAGTACAGCCTTATCTAAGTCTGAGAAACTTGGCTAACATTATATTTCAAAGTCGTTTCAAAAGTTTTTCCAACACCATAATGCCTAAAAAAATGTTTACATTGAACTATTGGATTGCAGATGAAGATTTGATATTATTAAATTATTTTATTATGACCCAAAAACTATAATTTCGTATTAGACTCATTTGAAATAAAACTTGTACGGTAGGTTACCCTATTACTTTTTTAAATTGTTCTCCATTTATTCACTGTATAGAATGTGAAATCAATTTAACAGACTCCTTCATAATTTAATTACATAGGCTATTAGTTTGAAGAGATCAGAAGCAATTAATTTTAAAGAATATTCCTTTTGATAAAGTAATTTCAATTTAAAAAGAGGCGCATAAGTAAGAAAGAGAAGGTTTAAAAGTATATCAATAAATTTAAATTATTCAAGCTACCTAATTATTCCCAACCAACTACAGCAGAGATACTTCCAAATTATGATTCCAGAGAACGTTTTCACATCAATTAGTATTTTTTCAGATTCTACACTTTATTATTTATTTACAATACAGAAATAATAGAAATAGTTTTCAGTCATTTAAAAATATCTTCTAAATATTGTCTTTCAATAATATTGACCCTTCAAAGGCTGCAGTACTGCTACAGTATAATGAATATTTTTACCAAGTTTCTATTTGTTACAATAAGGAGTTTAAAAAGAAGGAAACGTATCAGATTCGAACTTGTTTGATGAGTGTAGATAAGAAACGCTTCACGATTAATCTTACCTGAATAGTTAAATACTGTAGAGGAATGATCTCATTAAAAATGGTATGCAATAATTAACAACAATTCGAACAATTAATACATGAATAATTTAATAAGTTATTTTTAAAAAACAATTATGTTTAAAAACATAAACATTACCTTATTGAGATCCGAGTGAATCCAAGTCCCAATGGTGAAACCAGATATATGGTGGTTTTTCTCTAATCACCAAGTCGATAGATGCATACACTTTTCAAACAGTCCATACGCACAGATCAATAGATATCAATCTAAGCTCAATTTCTCGACTGAATGCCTTTTATTCCAACTTTCAACGCATGCGCAGTCACAGGGACGTTCATTATAGCCTGAGATTTCCCCCGTTTATTTTAAGTATCTTTGGGAATGGCGAGTAGGCTATGATTATGACTCAGAAATAATAATAAATTATGGGACGATAAGCTTTTATTTAGTATTGATAGACCAAACAGCGGTCGAAGCTCTCAGCGTTGAAGTGCTCTCTTACTGTAAACATTTAGCAAATACTATCACGTCATATCTTTAAATGGTTATGATGTTATGATAGTATGCACTGATAGTCCTATAGGCCTATAGTGTCCTGTATAGCTTCTCAAAACTATAAAGCAGGAATTATAAATGAGAAAAATCAATATAATATGAGTTTTCATGGACAACCTGTTAAAGGACAGTTGAATCAATTGAATAATTATTGAAAATTGATCAAGCTTCTTCAAGAAGAAGGTATTTCCTTCTTTTTTTCCTAACATTGAGCCATGGAATGAGGAAATAAATGGTAGTGGATATTATGATGGGTATCACAGGTAGAACAATAGACATAGATAGCTTAATATGCATCATAAAGCAGACATATAACTTATTTTCTAATAAATTTCTAATAAAAACGCAATGAGGATTTTTATGAATAGAATGGACATTTCAAATTACGAATTTTTACATTTAGAAAAGAATGTATTTTGGCCGTTATCTGTGTGTATTCGCTCTGAGACACAAAGATGATGTCTTAAATAATACAAATCCTTGAAAATGCAAGGTGTCACACTTATTTATTCAAATCCCCAAAATACAAAATCCTGTATGCGTCCGGTTAATTAGAAACAACCATAGACGTTTGAATTTCCACCACTGACCTAAAGCGCTCATCATTAAATTTCGAGATCATGAAAAGAGTTCAGAGTATAAAATTAGAGTGCGGACAGTTTATTTAAATAATTCTAATCTGATAAGCTTGGTTGGAAAATGCTTTTCAACATCACTTCAGACTAGAAGTAGTACCGTACCTACTGGATTTTATATGGTGGCACGAACTATGTAACATTAGTTTGAAGAGTTTAACTCGCTAGGTAGTGAAATTATAATTGATTTATAAAAAATAAACATCAATTGCATTTTAAATTCATGCTTCAAGAATGCTAGTAGCTCTAACCCACTGCCGAGGCAATATGCTTTTTAGCGGGTAACTGAGCAATTGTGACCCACAAAGATTGGCTTGGAACGTCGGCTGAATTTAGATAGGTGTGACGTAGCCACAGATATATATAATACCGAATATATAGATGGACGAAGCGGTTCCAAATCCTTCTACTTGTCCGTCCAACATTCGTCAAGCGCAGACGGAAAACAAATATTAATAGTGCAGTAAAAATGGGAAAATTTCAGGAATAAAATAATTTTTCTCGGGAATGTTCAGTACGGTACTGAACCTAGTGAACAACGTATAACATTTTCCCATGATACACCGGTGTAAGGTAGAGGGGTGAGGGTACACTTTTTCAGTTTTTTGTTTATAACTCGAAAACAGGACGCTTTTGCGTAAAGTTTTACAAATACAATTTAAAGCTTACTGAATTTACTATAGCTATGCTCATTTGCATAATTCGAAAGGTTCCAACGTTAGGCCTATATGTTTTTTAAAATGGGGAATTATCTAAAACATTTGAACTTATTTGTAGAATTTTGGTTGATGTTGTGGAACTCCATAATAAAATAATCAAACCCTGTTAAATGTTGTCAATTCCACTTCTTTATTATAACAGCACTGGACCGCGGTTTCGTGGCTTCACCAGTCACATTTTCAACAGTACTAATACATTGTTTATAAAATAATGTTAACTAATCTTCAAAAGTCGATAGTCACTCAAATCGATATTTATGGTATCGATTATAGCATCAAATGTCAATCAATATCAAATGTAAATAAAGGTATAATTAAAGCGGTCCAGTGCTGTTATAATAAAGAAGTGGAATTGACAACATTTAACAGGGTTTTATTCTTTTAAAACATTTGTGTTTTCGAAATACTTATCCTTTTAGCTCCCTACTTGGTCACTTTACATGGCGAGCTTTGTCAGGAAGAAAATTGTAGAACGTCAAATTCCCTTCAAGAATGAATATAAATAATGATTACCGATAAAGTCGTCCAACTATAGGGACAGTTTTCAACATTGGCTTAATTTTTTAACTTCATTGTTTGAAGAATTTGTTTTTATGACACTCTAAACTTAGGTCTTATATAATACTTTGAAAATATGAATATAGTTTTATTTTTTTCCAACCCATTTTAACACAAATGAATTAAAAGAAGATATCTTAAGATACCCGCAAAGGTTGGATAACTTGGAACAGCAATATAAATTAACTGTAATATGACAAATTAGGATCCTGGATTTCTTGTTCCATGACGAACTGCGTTGTTAATATTAACTTTTATTGTGAATTTAACGACTTTGCAGTCAAATATTCATTAAGAATAAGTATAATTTACTTACTCTGTAGGCCGAGCGCTTTCGAATCTTTGAGATCCATTTTCAGAGGCGTGTGTTCCTTGATCATCGATGCCAGTTTTTTGGTTAGAAGAATTGTGGTTTTTGTAAAATGTGATCAAAACGTTTGTGTGATTTAAAATGTAGTTGTTCGTTGAGGATGTTTTGTTTATTGTGTGTGGTGTGTTTGTACATTTCAAATTGTTCCAAGGTGTTGAGTTCATGTCCTTTAGATTGTATATGTAGAATGTGTAGGTTGGTAGTGATGTCAGTAAAAGTGTGTCCAGTTTGAATGATATGGTCGGCGAAATTCGATTCAGCTTTTGAAGTCAGGGCTTGAAAATGTTCCTTGTAACGTTGTTTGAATGTGCGGCCTGTTTGTCCTATGTAGAATTTGTTACAATCAGAGCAGTTCAGTTTGTAGATCCCTGGGAGATCGTATTTGTTTGTGTTCAGTGTGGTTTTGAGTGTAAGTGCATTTTTTATTTTGTTTTTTTTTTTTGTTCTGAATGAGATGGTGTGGCCGGCTTTTTTGAAGATTTTTGCTAGTCTGTTTGATTGTGGATTAATGTATGTCATTGTGACGTATTTTTTGTCAGTGGTGTTGGTGTTTTGTTTTTTGTTTGAATATTTGACTGCAAGTCGTAAAATTTACATGAAAAGTTAATAAGACAAATTAGGTTTAGAGCATCACTTGGGACGACATGAGAGTCTGTATTATAAAGCCTACTCCTAATCCTCAATAAATGAGGTTAAACTCAATTTCACATTATTTATATTTTTTATGAGCGATATAATATAATATAGAGATGTTTGATAATTTCTTGAGTAAGAGGCACAATTAGCAAAATGTTTCAGTCATACTAAATTATTTATAAAAATACACGACACTGTAATAAAATAATACAATGGTCTCCAATTCAATGGAAGAATAGGCCTAGATGAATTACAGCAATAAATAATTATTAGATTACTAAATGTCAATTGAAATAAGGAATTTATTTAGAAGATGAGGAATACATCTATTGGAATCTCACCACGGATTTAATGCTTTCCAATCTTTCAAAGTCTTTCTCCATCCTAAATTTCCATTCCGGCGTTGTCTCTTTAGAAATATTTTCAACATGAAAATATCAGGTTAACATGAGAGTGATGACGAATTAAGTTCTGAGTTGAACAATATCATTTGCAATGTATTTGGATTACTTTTCGCCACAGAAAAGAAAGATTACTGTTGATTAAACCAGGATTTAACCAGCTCAAAAAAAGTTTTTCTTTTTTCAGGATACGGCCACATATCACCATCCACCACTACTGGCCGAGCATTGACCATAGTATACGCGATCTTTGGAATTCCAATGTTCCTTATTCTTTTAGCTGATTTTGGTAAATTATTCACCAGAGGGATCAAATTTGTGTGGGCATTTGTGAGACGAGTTTATTACACCGGAAGCTGTCGGAAAGTGAGAAGGACTGTACCTGTTCAGGTGAGTAGCCTAACATGATTGGGTTTTTAAAAATATCTCACATTTGGTACACTAAAAAACTATGTTATCAATTATATGAATAATATTATTCTATGATGTTTTCCATGACGAAATACTTGAACAGTATAAGTGAGTAAAAATCATAATTTAAATACGAATATAATGACAGTTTTGATATTAGAAAATATTATTCATTAAGAGCAAAACTTTTATCATCAGTGCCACATTTCGAAGTTTAATCTCCTAAATACCTCAGACCCGACTCTGCTGCTTGATAATGTCTAGTCCAAAGATAATAAATAAGTTAATAGCTCGGTAGCTAAGGAAAACTACCCAGTTCTCTAATAACTTTAGATTTCTGAAAACCATTGATTATTAAGTTCAATGGATAAACAGTATAATAAAAACTTAAAAACACTTTTAAATGGAAATGATGACTCACGTTATGACGTGACGGCCGTTCACTCTGATGTTAAGAGCATGAGTGTACTGTGGGTCGTCTGACGATGATCAGAGTGAAACGGCCGTCACGCGATAACATTAGTCATAATTTCTACTTAAAAGTGTTTTTTCAAGTTTTTATTATATATTAGTGGAAACAAGATGGATCTTTAACATGATAAACAGTAAGTTCAATCAAGCAAACAAGAACATGCACGATATTATTCAAATCTAATTATCAATCAATATCCAATTACAGAAAACCTAAGTTGACACAATGAGAAATATGCAAAAATGCATTCCTGAAATATTGAGATATACAGATATATTGGCGATTTTCAACATTTTTTGTAGTATTTATCTAGAAATACAAATAGAAAAATTGATACAAACTAAATAAATGAACATGTTTTTCTATTCATTTTCATAAAAACACTATATGTCTAAATTGGAAATATGCCTAAAAGACTAAAAATACTATTGGTGAATTCTCCCATAAAATTCCTGATTTTAAAAATTGAAAAGAATCTTTTTTTTGGTTTTGAAGGGGAGTATCTGATTCAGCGAAAAGGTCTAATATTATGTAAGTGATACGGTAAGCTGTCAGCTCCACACTAATATCTTGAAAATTGTAAGCACCATTACTATGTTGTGTGCGACTCTGCATTTTTCAATAATATATTTTTTCAACTTTATTATAATTTAATTAATAAAATTCATTATCTCTGATTCAGGAAGTAATGAAAGGAGTTCAGATGGTTTATGATATAGCAACATTCAGGAGGCCAAGTCAGCTGCCGCCTGGAGTTGACCTACAGAACGAATCTATTCCTCCGCTACCACCCCGCACCCCGTACCCTTACAGTGGCACAGATCCTCCAGGAACTCCAGCACTGAGCACATTCGCCGTGGATGACGAATTCAATCTGCCAATATCGGTGGCTATATTTATTCTTGTTGTCTACATATTCTGCGGAGCCACAGTATTCTACATTTGGGAAAAATGGGGATTTTTCGAATCATTCTACTTTGTCTTCATATCAATGTCAACGATAGGGTTTGGAGATTTTGTACCTCAAGTGAGTAACAAAATGAGAACGATTTTGCATGTAAAACTAATTGTTGACTTCGGCTTTAATCTATGACCCACTTCTCTATTAAATTGTGAGAATGTTTCATCAATATTCTATAAAGCAATACATCAGATTACCTTATATTGGCTACTAAATCGAATTAATCATTTTGGTAACAATAATAAAATCAATAGATTTTGAGACGTGAATTAATGTAATAATCTGATATTTTAAAACAATTTTGCTCTTGCTTTGTAAATCTTCAAAATTTTACCAGAAAAAATTTAAGAAATACATATAATAAACGGACACCCAGGTGTTGCCAATTCTACTGCGCATGGATTCTAATAATCATAAAATACAATTACAGATATAATACAGTCACATTACATTTTATAAGTAGATCATCCATTAGTTAGAGGTCATGTACTATCCGAATAATTATAACGCTTTTATTTTCCTCTACTATCGACTGTAATGCATGAACTTTCTGTAATAATATTAGAAGTTAATTCTTTTTTATGAGTTGAATTTTTTGTAAGTGATGTTGAAAATTATAATTAAATGTAGTCAAAGATACTAGCGTTGTTGGAATTGATGCATTTATATTAATTAATGTGAGTTCGTTTTTTTGTAATAATAATTTGAGCTATATAAAAACCTAATTTTAATTTTTGTGAGTTGTTAATAAAGTTGGTATTACGGCACGAGTACGATACTAAAATATATATTTGTTTAAAATATTTTTTGCTTTTAATCTTCTTGCTACAAGACAATTCTTGAAATTAATAGTCTTCTATCTTCAATATTATTTATGTTAATATTTAATTGAAAGAATATTTATTTAAAATGAAATGACAGACGGTCAAATTACACCGCATATCTACCAGAAACAAGTATTAATCATTGAAAGTTTTGCGTTTGAGCTGTAACCAATTTTATAGTTGAATATAACTGATTTCAGTTTTTCAAACTAAAGACTATTTCTCTTCATTGACAGATAGAATGGACAGCTTAATGTAGCTAGAGCTACATTAAAAATTAAAAACTAATGGATACGGTAATATAAAAAGCAAACAGCTTTGACTTATTCTGTATTAGACTATTTACAATTTCAAGGATTCACTTGTAGAATTATTTATGAAAAATGATAATAAGTATGTCAACTCTTAAATGTATCTTCTTTTTTCAAATAGTAGGCCTACTTTTTTATAAATTACAGTACTTTGTTTGAGCTGTGTTCTAAGTAGATGAATAACTATTTCTAACAATTATAATTGGACGCAGCTGGATGGCCAGGATAGAGAAGTAAGTTGAACATTAATTTAAACTGTTATATGAAAAAAGAAACTTCAGAATTTTATAGGCGACATTTTGTCATCTTCTAGAAAGAGTGTTTGCAAAGCTACTGTGATTCCATAACTTTAAAGAAAAGCCTAATTTTTATCCTCTTTAAGCACAGTTTACTAATAAGTCAAGATTAATAATAAAAATATGGAGCTGGAAAGTCAAGAATAATAATTAAAAATATGGAATGTTATAATTCAAGGCCAATACAGTAGCCTGAATTTAATTGAATCTGGTAGAATTAGTTGGGAAAACTACTGACTAGTGCAGTTCTCTATTAATTCAGATATAGACATAAAATGTTAACTTTTAAAGGTCTTCAGAAGTAGGCAGAAGTTGATTGCTATTGATCTGAAATTACAAATTATTACCTACGTTTTTTTTTATTTTGAAACATTTTCAATTAAAAAAAGTAGAATTTTTTTAAAAGTTTAGAATATAATGCAATATCAACTTTTCAGTGTGCCAATTGTTGCTCAACATCACTTGGGCGACAAGAGAATCAATTACAGTAAAATTACATTTACATAGTAAACTAAGGACAAACTAAGGTCTTCTCTCTTTTAGGGCGCCCAGCCACTGAGCGCTGTTTTGAGTTGCGCTGCGCTGTGTTACACAGCTTTTAAAACCAAACCAATGGTTTTCAATGAAGGCCAGGCAACTGGCACAACGCAACGCACTACTTCCATGGTTGGGCGTTCATTGAAAACCATTGGTGCGATTTTTAACGCAACGCAACACAGCGTTCAGTGGCGGGGCACTCTTACAATTGTCCCAAACTTGAGCTTTCAAATTCATTTGAATTAATGATCGCTTCAGGCTACTCTAAAGTTTCATCGTGATAGGCCTTGAAAATCGTATCTTATCATAAATTTCATAAGCTACTGATAAACTCGTTTTGAGATTCTGATAAAGGGTAGACTTATAAATAGAAATAAACTCACTGCATGATTTTAGGAAAGGAAAATAATGAAATCAGTGAAGAACAACAGAATACTGTAATAATATCTTTGTTATCCTATAAATATCAAGGAACTGATTATTTGTTTTGCATATCAGTCTCTAATTTACAATGAAATATGACAAGCTCGATGTTATAACCAGGAGTTATAATGATTTAAAATAGGCTTACTGTTAAAAAAAAATTCAGAAGATGAAGCCCACATAAGTCTGAGACCTGTGCGTGGGTAATGAGTTGGATGATGATTGATGAGTTAGACCTATAGTTTTAGGTGGGTTCCGAAATATTGGGAAGTGATTTAACAGTAGAGAACAGAATTTTTTTGCTGGCTAAAACCAATCGTTGGCTATAAACAAATAGCCCTTAAGAAAGGGCTCAGGCGCTCGTTACTTATCTTACAGAACAGATACCTGTCGCGGCTCGCGGCTATCACTTCCCTTAATTACAATTTTGCTCTAATTCCAATTTTTATTTTGAACAATTTTAATTTTATGACTTGCTTCAATTTATTATGCACCATGGAGTTTCATTGAGGACCAGAGCTCATAAATAATAATGGTACGGTAACAGAAATGAATTGATTTTAAGAGTGACAAACTAAATGTTGCTTTTAGTAGATAGTGAATTGATTTTAATAGTGACAAACTAAATGTTGCTGTTAGTAGATAGTGAATATATTGAAGCATGCAGTTGAATATACAGAATCAATTTCCTCTTTTTATTGTACAGCTAGCTCAGTGTTTATCCAGTAGAGTATGAAGTTATCATTTTTGCACTTTAACATCAATCATTTTTCAGGAGTCATTCAATCGATCCAATCAATACATCTCATATTCGTTGAACATCAAATAGCATAAGTTTTTCCATGGGACCTTATCATTTTATCATACAGTATTCAACTATGGATTGTTGGGCATTTTCCTCAATAGAAAATTATATTATTGTAGTCATTTCAGTTTACAAATAAAATTGGAGCATATCAGCAGCGACATGAAGAGAACTAAATAGGGTTCCACTTCACTCTTTAAAACTCAACAATAAAAAAAAGTTATACAAGTATGCGGTGTGAAAATGCGGATAACGTACGGCACACTCAGCCCAGTTTAAATTTTAGGACCAAACTGTTATTTTTAAATAATAAATAATAATTTTGAAGATAATAGCATTTGAATTCGCTTTAGGATAGTTTACTAATACCTATTTGCTTTTGTCTTATTATCCACACATTTTTCAAAAACTAGATATTAAAAAGGAGAATAAATTAATGAGTAGGTCCATGAAATGTTTATTTTTCGAAAAGTAGCGGCTAGTGATTAGCAATGTTTATTAGTTAGTATCTACAAACCTTGAGTGATTAGAATTACGTTGTTGCTAATCAGACAGCTGACATCGCTTGAACCCTACCCCATTGAAACAGTCAGATTCATCATAAGATTCATTCACATCAAAATTAAGCCTCACCTCAACTAATTGATATAGTAATTATGGTATCTAGTGTATAATAATTGTTGATCTGACTTGTCTTATACTCCTTAACTGGAGTCTCCAAGACGTAATCTACAAAAAAATCATAGACTTTAATTTGACAACAATGTTCTTCCTGCTTCGTTCTTATCTGAAGTTCAGCCACTTATATATCCAAGAATAATCTCAGAGATCAACTCAAATTTAATCAAATTCGATTTCAGATGTTTGGTTATTCATTGTTTGATAGATTTTTTAAAAAATTAATTAAAAAACTCGCTGATCGATAACTCTAGTGTTTAATAACAAAATTGATTCTGTGATAAACTAGCTTTCCAAATAAATTTCGAGATATTATACAGCAAATACTTCTTGAGCAAAGCTCTCCTTTTTGAATGTGCTTTTGAAATTGAATACTGTAGTTTTTATTTGATTTTGTAACATTCCGGTTTCACCAATTTTGGTCAAGAGATTTGATCATGTTTAAAGTTCTTGCAATGGTCAAATCAGTGATAAATCGTTTCACCAATGATGTTTGTCTTCGAACATGATCAAATCAATGTTCAAATTTGATCGCCGCAAAACGAGCAATATAATTTTTTGAGCATGGTCAACTCATATACGATTTCTACGAAACGATTTCTTCGTTTCTAGCTTAGTCGATAAGGTTATTTTGTATGGTTTGGGCTGGATATAGGCTATGTTTCCGTGATCTGTGAAAGTTTATATTCACTGCATATTAAAAATTTAAATCCTTTTGTTAAACGCAATTCAATTCTCAATGTTTAAAGCAAGCCATAAATCAGAAGACTACAGGACTGATTAGAATTTTAATTCAGTTTTTGGCTTCTAGAATGTGCAATGAGCAGGTAATCACAATAAATATTATAAAACTCCTTCTTAAAAAAATATCAATTTCAAGTTTAGCAGATACTTCTAGCATGTTCAATTTTATTTTTCAGAATCAAATGTACATGATGGCATCCATTGTATACTTGGTTTTTGGATTGGCTTTGACTTCTATGTGCATCAATGTTGTTCAGGTAACAGTAAATGAATTTATCATTATTCCTGAAGAATTCTTTAGATAACGTTTTAAAAATTTTCAAAACAAATTATGTATAGGAGCTGAATATGAAACACTTTAGTCTGTCAACTCACTGTTGGCAGTGCGCAGAAACACACATCCCATTTTGTCCCACTACGCCTCCCCAGTAACAGATTTCCAAGCGGCTATACTGGGAACTAGTCATTCTCCATATGACGAGGTATGTGAGAACATCTTACAGTGTATAATGGAGTGGCCGTAGCCGAGTGGGTTAAGTGCTGGTTTGCTAGCCCAAAGGTCCCGGGTTCGATCCCAGTTCTAACCGGAAGTTTTTACCTCGGGCCACTCCCGTGTTTCGGAGGACACGTTAAGCTGTCGGTCCCGGCTGCCTAAAAAAACAGTCGTTATGTCACGTCAGAGGCCCTGAATTTATTCAGGTGCGACCTGATAACTCTGACACCAGACCTGAGCCAGCCAGGTCACACGATATTATTATTATTATTTAGTGTATAATAAGTCAAGAGCTGATATGCACGAGGTAAATTCATGCAACTGCCAAGAATTAGTTGACAAACTATAAATGAATTCCTTGCTAAATTTTGAACTGGAATGCCAATCCATTTTTTTATATTTTGTGACCTAACTGACTCAGGTAGTGTCAAAGTTTTCAGAAAGCACCTGAACAAGTTCTGTGCCTCTGATAAATGAATTAACGATCATTTATCAATAGCGGGGACAGATAGGCTTTGAATACCTATCAAAACACGGGAGTGGTCAGAGGTAAAATCTTTTGGTTGAACCTGGGATTGAACCCAGGATCTTTGCGTTAGCACGCCACCGAGTAACCCGCTCTAATACTGCAACTGTTACTCTTTATTTTTTTTCAATGGAACTTAGGTATTCTAGTAAAACAGAGACTTCAAAAAGGAGACGAATTGAGCGATCTCAAGCTACAGAAAAAATTAAACAACTACCGATTGACTTTTGGAACTAAATTTATATGTATTTACAATTGGTTTCATGATTGTTGATAAGTGATTTACTGTCATTTGCGTGTAAAAATGTGACTTACATGTATATTTAGCATCTTCGAATTAAAAAAAAAACGACTCATCTTGATCTAGAGCTGGAGATCACAGACAGCATTTAAAAGTGTAACATAATAATCATAATCACAGACAAAATTCTGGAAACGGGATAAAACAGACGAAGAAATACTTTGGAGAGGAACGGCAGGCTCAGATTTTTAATAAATAAGAACAAGGGAGCTAGATCAGGAATTTGGCTACTGCAAGTCAAGTCAAATTTTAAATAATGCAATTTTTAGTCACATTGCCTTTAGACCATGGTTTTCTTTTGGGAGCCACTGAATTAAATAGTAACGAAAAAAAATTCAATAGCACTGGAAATTAAAAAATTATTTTAAGCATAATGGGGTAGTGTGAATAAATTTTTTGAGGATGAAGCCCACATAGGTCTGAGACCTGGGCGTGGGTCATGAGTTGGATGATGGTGATTGATGAGTTGTACCTTCAGTTTTAGGTGGGTTCCGAACCACCGGGAAGTTATTTTACAGCAGAGAACAGTGTCTTTTTTGCTGACCAATCTAATCGGTCACCCTTACAAAGAGCGCCTAGGAGAACGCAGCTTATCCCTATCTGATTGAACAGATACCTGCTACAGCTCACGGCTATCACTTCCCGTAAAGTATGCACTCCGTACTCAAGAAATTGGGTCGTGTGAATAAAGTTGAGTATCGGTAACTCATGTTTTTGACTCAGCGCTTGGGTTTCTTGTTATTTGATGCGAATAAATTAGAGTCAATTACAACTCGATTCGAGCCACTCAACAGAGTTCACTCACTCAAATTTATTCACACCACCAAATTTGAGTACACACACCGTTCTCAAAAAATTGAGTTGAGGCTTAAGCTGGGCATTCGCGTTCCGATTTGCAGTACCACTTGTGGTACAACCTCCAAAGTTGGATCCGATATCGGAACGTGAATGGGCTTGTTGGATAGTTGGAAGTGTAGATGGACGAGTCGGAACATCTAGAGGGACGACTGGAAGGCCCGACTTCCGACTGTCGACGGAGTTGGAGCGTGAGTGGGGGAGTCGGATAAAAGTCGTCCAACTTACCTCAGTCAGTGCTTGACCTTCGGGTAACATCGGTTACATTTTTCGGCTTCGAGAGCGATGTTCACAGCTGTTAAAACTGACTAGGACTAAAGTTGGATCGCTAGTTGGATAGCAAGTTAGAGTGTGAGTGAAGTCGACTATCCAACTAGCAGTCCTAATAAGTCGTACTGAAAATCGGAACGTGAATGCCCAGCTTTAGTATTTTTGTTATTTGATGTGAATGAAAATTGAGTCACACAGCTGTTCTCATGCCTTCCGATTGGACTCCAATCGACTTAACAGATCAACTCCAGTAAATCAACAGAGGCCTCTTACTCAACTTAATTCACACCACCCAATGATCGTTACACTTTGAACTCAACTGGCGGTTTCTCTTTTTCAGGAGAAACTGTCCGATACTTTTAGACAGGCGAGTGCAAAAATAGGAGCTACGATAGGACTACAAGTGCAAGAAGATGACGGATCAGTGACACCAGCTCCTCCTCATCCTGTTGAATTGGCCGAAGTTCATTCAACTACAAAGAAGCAGTCACCAAAACATGAAGCTTTCTTCAAACACGAGAGTGAAGAGAAACCAAACAGTTAATAAAGACTTCAAAAATAAGAAGCATGTGCACTGCACATTATAGTTGCAGTTAATGCACATGCAAAAACTAAGCTGTTTTCAATGTCCACAGGAAACGTTCATTTGCTCAAAATCAAAACTACGTGATATACTTTGACTGTAAATTTGCATACATTGATTTCGATCATAGCAGATTGAGCTTGTTTGATCTTAATCTCAACGATTTGTGCCTTCAAATAAGAATTCATTAAAAATAAAATTTGATTTTCATCTAACATAATATTTTGCGAAGTAAAAGTTTCACAATTTCAGCTAGTCATTTAATTAACTATCTTCTAGTTACATTACAAAGGTTATATTCTGATTCAGAGTGAAACGTATGAACATATTTTTTACTGTTCAATAAAAAATTCATAAAAGTAAAAGTAAAGGCTGTAATTATTTTGTGTATTATATTCAGTCATTAAATTATAATAAGAAAATGAAAAAGAGAAAGCCTGCTAGTAGTCCAATCAAATTAGCAGAAATTTTAGTTAAAAAAAGAAAATTAGAAAAAAATATATTTTTGACAGATTTTTTGCAGTTTCGGAAATTTTTCTCAAAATTTTGCTAATTTGTCTGGACTATAGTGACTTTTTGATGGTTTGTCTATAATTATCAATGCAATATGCTGCATTAAAAATATTACAATGAATGACAAACGAATCCTTGTCTGTATGGAAACATTAGATTTTTCAAAGATTTCATGGATATACAGAAGCAGATTGAATTTTTTTGTTTCGGAGGATGAAGCCCACATAGGTCTGAGACCTGTGTGTGGGTAATGAATTGGATGATGGTGATTGATGAGTTGGACCTACAGTTTTAGGTGGGTTCCGAAACACCGGTTACATCGATCCTCAACTCAAAAGAAACACTTCATTGTTTAAGTTCCCTAGAAACAGTAGAATAATAACTTCAACCATCCACATCATTCAACCATGGAAAAAATATTCATTTTTCGAGTCTCTGTGGTAATAGTTCTAACATGGTGTGAAAAGTGACTCGCGAAGAGGGATGACAATTCCAGCCATTGTTAAATTCAATTTTCTCCACCTGTTTCACCAACTTTGGGGTACGGTAATGAATTTGTCTGTGATCTTTGAAATCAACTGTGATCTTCAGTGTCTTTATGAATTTGCCACTTGATAAATTCTTATTTATGAAAAAATAATATACTATGTTACTTATATATTTTTTTCATTCAAGATTTTCTACTTGTAAGCTGATTCATCAAATGTTGGTTTTCCTTCCTAAGCAAATCATTTCGTTAAAAAAAAGCTTTTACTTTTATAGTAGTTATCCAGAATTTTCAATCTTCTACTTCTAATTAATTTATTTATGACTAAATTGCAATGTAATGCAAAGCTACAGCCGGCTTTAAACCTAAAACTGCTTTCTTCACAAAATTTAAATTTCTAATTTATTTTTTATTTGATTTATCCTCCTCATCTTATTTTACTTCTTCTTCTCACTCACACTGTTTCTTTAGATGTTGGTAAATGTATGTTATAACATTTATCAGAAATATACACATGACTGTTTTCAATCATATGTCGTTACCAACATTAAAGTAACAAAATATGAATTATTGTTGATACAACTGAATAGCAAATGATTATAACTCATATCACGAGTAATAAAAACATATCATATATTCAAACCATACAAACAATTCAACTGTTAATTTTTTAAAACTTTATAATTATAATAACAAATCAGACAACATAATTTATCAATCTACTGAAACTAGACTTGGAAATTCTATTTAAAACTATAATAATTTAAGATCTTACCATAAGTGATAAGCATAATGATTTCTTCTTTAGTTCAGCAACAGCATATATAATACATTGACTAAATTTTAATACACAGTATCAAACTACTGTGATATCTGCGTGATATCTGTGACTTTTGATAATTATTTCTCAAATACAATAACAATTCATTGAGAGAGTCATTACATTTCCCATTCATGAGGAACTCAATACTCAATTGTGGAAATCAATTAGAAGCATCTTTTTGGAATTATCTGCTAATAAAAATCTAGAATTAACAAAAGATGAAAAATTGCTCTGCTCAATATCATAAAGTTCGTACTTGTGAAATAATTGTCTAAGGATAATAACTATCTTTTTTATATTCTAATTGAGTTGGCTTTGTTAACGTTTATTTACATAACATAATATGACAGAGCAGTCTAATTGTAAACGCATATATTGTAGATAGTTGAATCTTTTCTTCTAGCCATACACGAAAATAGACGGGAACAATTGACTAATCCTAACCTTTGATGAGGAAAGTTGTTGATGTCAAAAACCACTGATCTCACGTTTTCAACTTTGCAATGTATTCGGATTATTAGTGTTGTCGGTTGATTCCACACAATCATCTTCATCATCGTCGACCTTGAAATGAAAATATCAATAAATTTTTCACGTTCATCAATGCCTGTTATTAGTTCAGATTATGAGCTGACCTTCAGTATTCCTCATGTCAAGGAAAACTTGGAAACCCCTTCAGTTACACTGAAGCCTCAAGGTAAGTCCATCAAAAATATGGCCCTAAAACTGCTGTAAATCAAATGCCATGCAAAGAATATGTAAAGTGCTACTAAACTTTGAGATTGAGGTCAAAGATAGTTATTTTTGTGGTACAAAATCAGATGACGATCCTTACAATACAAGAAATTGTCCCTTGATATTGCCTCCATGTCATTTCTTCACAACTAAGTATAGGTTTTCGGTTATAAGGGTTCTAGATTGAATCAAATTATTTTTTTAATGAATCGAAGTTATATGTTTCAGATGGTATGATAAAATGTTGTAGCTGACAAGCTGGACAAATTGCTTATTAATTCTTTGATTTCATTGAAGTTTATTATCGACATTGAAACCCTCAATTTTTACAAAAAAAAAATAATGAGATTCAACAATAACAAGTTGAGAGAAAGCCAACTTAGAACTCACCTTTTCTCCAAGTTTTTTCAGTCTATCTTTGTACAAAGACAACTTTACATCCTGGTCTGCTAATAACTCAAGCAAATCATCATGGTCTTTCTTCATCTGTTCCAATTCATCACAGTTTGAAATAAGCTGGTTCAGTCTTTCTTCCGTTTCTCTTTCTAGAAGCCATTTCAGTTTGGCATCTCTTGCAGAATTCTATGAAATAATTATCTGATTTGATGTATCGAAATATTTTATCATTAAAAAAGTATAAAATAGATAAAATAAGCATAAGATAATAAGTTGCTTCATATTTCCAATAAATCCTGTAGAACATTAGAGCTTGTCCCTGGAAGAATTTATGCATTTTTTTAGCAAAAAAATTTACAATAAGAGTAATTACCATTGTAATACAGAGCCAACCAGTGAAAAATTTTACGCATAAAAAACTCGAAAAAAATTTAGAATTTTTGTGAAGAATTGATAAACATAATTATGAAGAATTATTGACTACACAGGAAAGTGAGAGGACATTAAAATTTGACTTTCAATTTGATCGTAAATGTAAAAAATAACATCTTCATTGAAATTAATGAATGGACTGTGAAATGTTACTAATTGTTTGAAATGATAGTTATAATAAAAATACTTTAGTATGTAAAATAGCACTTGGATTTCTACAGCATTTTATAATTTACGTTTACATAATTTAGCATTTTATTTACAGCTTTTTTTACAGCATTATAATAATTATAATTGAAGCATCGACTCTAAAAAGTGGACTAATTCATCCTAAATGAAAATCAATCAAACGTTTTTTTTCTAACAGTTTAAAATTGTATTGCATTGTGTCATAATAATTACTATTTAATTTATCGTATGTCTAACCAATTTATAAAATTCAACATCTATCAAGATATACAAGATTACTAGCGATTTTTCAAATCCAATTACTTATTAATTTATCTATGTATTCATGACCAAAATACAATCAATATGAATGCACAACAGGCCAACAGGATATTGCCGAAAACTGTTTTTTTTATAAAATTTCAACTGAAGAGATTCAAATCTTGGATTAGGTCCAAGTTTCACTAGGAATTTCACTACTAAATAATCTTTTCAATTTATAATAACATTTTTAATATTTATAATACCACATAATTCAATAAAGCTGAAAATTTGATTGGCCAAGCATACGGATTTTAGATTCATATCTTAGCATTATTGGAGTAGTAAACTGAGGTGTCTCATCAAAAATTTCGAAAACAAATTGTTCAATCCTCCAACTATTATTCTTATATGAGAGCAATTAAAAAGACGATAGAAAAAATCATCACTGATTCATTTATCAGTCACTACAACACAGATCAGAATAATTAACCTTTAGCCATAGTAATATAAAAGAGAATAACAATTGCTAGGTTGCAGAAGACCTACCTCATCTTTTGATTCGAATTGATTTATTTGACCATTCTGTTCACTTTTTATAGCCGTTTTAGACATTTTCAAAGCATTCAGCTCTCCTAGCTGGAAAAAGAGAATCGTGCATTTCAAATTGTTGAATAATTTTAGTTTCCACAGGTCAATAGTTTTACTGCACTTAACTACTTGGATAACTGAATGGGCTGAACCATTTGATAATATTACTGAAGCAGCCGAACAAGAATTAGTTCGACGAACATTAACTTATTAACCAAAACCTAGAAAATCGTTTTTTAAACATGCAGACAGACGATGCTTATTATCAGAACATAAAAACGAACGATATTCCATAATATTCAATTCACTGGTTATTCTCTCAATGATCCAATTAGTTGGGATACTGTCAGGTCTCTTGCACTCTATCCCAACTTTCACATGTCATTTTGTCAGGCTAGTGCCTGAGATTTATGCTAAATGGGTCTGTCGAATATCATGTCAAAGTTGCAGTGAGCATGAGGCGTTTTGAAACAATGTAAAACTGGCAATTCTCAGCACATACGAATAAAAGAAAAAATCATAATAGTGTGCAAGGAGCGTTAGTAACTTAGTATCCATTTTATTCTCCAAGAATGGTAATTTGTTGTATACTGTTCTTAAACTGGCGACTGGATCTTCACCCAATCTATTACAGATATTTTATTCAACTCGTATTTGGTGAGACAGTAATCTTGTAGTTATTTGTAGCTACATACCAAGTTTTGTATAACAGCATCTTTCCTTTGACATTCTTCTTTAACACTTTGCATGAGAGATCTTTCTTGTAGGTTGACTTGTGCACCACCAGCATTGACCTGCAAGATATCAGGTATATATAAACATTCTAGCACAAATACTATACATACTACTCGCGGATTATTCGATTAGATCGAAGATCGCCGATACTGTGATGTGATTCTGCATATCTTTTGCAGATACTTTACATAATGTTAAAATTAGCTCCCGAATGATTATTAAGGACTGACAGGGCTGTCCGTGCTCTAGTGCTTGAAAGGAAGATGCTACTCTTGAAACATGGTTAATAGCTGAATCATAGTCGAAGTGTGATTGCTATTGATTTTGGAGTTTGGGGGTCGAATATAAAAATAATTAAGAAGTAAACAAGTATTAAGTAGGCTTTTGGCTAGTTAAAATCAAAATATTGCACAGCTGGTTCATTTCGAATAAAAAGCAAAATTGAAGAATATTACTGTAGCCTTAATATCTACTTTATTTTTGCAGAGCAAGCATTGCCGATTACATTTTTGATTGTGTTAGAATTTTTCTTAAATTATTATAAATCGTCGAATTGAAAAAAAAACAGAGAGAGAATATTGAGGCATGATATTTTATAAGAACTGTCGATCAAGAAGAAGAAGAAACAAAACTCTTTTTCAAGAACTGCCGATGTGCACTTTTATAGAGAATTGGGAAGAATTTGATGTTCATAGATATTAAAGCAGTTAAATGATGAATAGGATAATTATAATAATAATTATTATTATTATTATTTTATGTAAATTCGTCACGTGATTGGATACTCAATAGTATCGGTTTGTTAATGAGGAAAGTTTTAGTTTTGGTAGAAGAGACGCATTTCGCGGATTCAGAATTTGAGTGCCTGGTTTGGTATGAGTTACAGTGACTTCCTAACCTCAACAAAGCATGACCCCTGGGGGCAGACTGATGAAGCTTCTTTTAAGAAGTGAAATGCATCACTCTAGCATCTCCAATATAAGTGACAACAATATATAAACAATATATAAAAGTGAAATACAGTGCCAGTTTTAATATTAGACTGTTCATTAACATTAACATTAAGTATTTCGTCATGGAAAACATCACAGATATATTTATTTATTTTGCTTTTACGGCCACATTGGACCACTTCAGTCAATCATGTCTTGTCTTCCTCCGTCAGTTTTCTTTCCGAGCCGCCCAGAAGTTTCGCATTCGTTCTGATCTCTCGTGTCGTTCCTCGTCAGTGAACATCCTTTGTATTGTCTGTCATTTGTCTACTGTCGGTTGGGATCTTATTTTTATGTCTTTTAGTTTTTCAATATTTCGTGTTTTATTTTCCAAATCATTCAGTGTTACTCCTAATTCCTTCATATCCTCTCCAATTTCGTTTTATATTCGATGCCCGCAGAGATGACCACATCACACCTTTCTTTCATCGATTGAGATGGCTGAAGTTGAAGCAGAGAAGGGAATATTACATTCTTTCTATGATACATAAGATAATTGTGCAGAACTCTGGCCCAAGTTACCTAAGAAGCAGATTCACATTGTTCACTGCGGTTCATTCTAGAGCGACACGTTCCCACATTTATGCTCTGCAAATACCGCAGCACAGAACAGAGATGTTCAATTCATCATTTGTGGTTGTGGGTTCACGGCTGTGGAATGAATTGCCAAGAAATATAATATTTGCTGCTTCCTTTCAAAGATTTAAATCCCTGTTATATGTGCACCTGCTGGATGATGACGCATGAATCAACCTTTTTTTTTTTTTTGTTGTTTTTTTTGGGGGGGGGGTATTTTTGTGTTATGACATGTACATGTAAAATCTGTCGCCTGCATCATTGGGGTTAGTTTCATGCATAAACGTTTTGCATCAATCTATTTATGTGGTGATTTCATTTCATTATTTTAATTTTTCAATTTATTCAATCTGATCTAAATTGTTTTCGTTTATTTTATGCTCTGCTTGCTGATTTCTATATTATGTTAGTACTTGGCTTAATAGTATAGTAGTTAAAGTTATCTAAAAACCAAAAACATTCAACTTTTTATTTCTTATTTTTATGATTATATAATTATTATTTTTTCTCTTAATTATAATACGAACTCTTTTGTTCCTGGTCACAATGATTGTCATATGCTTTTGTTTTATTTTGTTGCAATAGGCTTAAGCCTGGCAACAGTCATCAATAAAAACAATCAATCAATCAATCAATCAATTTCCTTAATTCATCCCACTTGCTGCTTCATAATTCCATAGTTTCTCTATGATTTTCTTGGATAGCCTAGAGTCTGGTGTTCTTATTATAAAGAATGACCAAAAAAAGATATTCTTTTACCTCATGGTATCCGTGATGGGCTCAAGTTCTCTGTATACTACTTCATTTGGAACTATCCACCACTGGCCATCTTTTTCATATTTAGATATATTACAAAATGGATTTTTGAAAAAGACAATTTTCCCACCACACTCAAACGCTTAATTTATCAAAAATTTAGTATACACTATTTCACTCAGCTCAAAAAGCACAACTAAAAAAAAAAAAAACAATAAAAGAAAATAATCTCAATATTGAAGATTTTCAATATTTTGAATCCCCCCCTCTCTAACGCCCAAAAGTTCAAAATTCTATACTCAAGCGGCAGCTTGATAGAATTGAAATGACCACCACTAGCGGTGGCATTTACCGCTTCGTTTTTGTCTCAGATTAAATCCCCTCACAAATCGTCTCAATTAATTTAGACCCACCCACACCCAAATCAGACACTCCAATAATCGGGGGTGAATTAGGTCCCCTAAAAAGGATGGGGGCGTTTTTTAAAAAAAAAAACCCTACTCATACTTCGCTGGGCATTCCTTAAAGGAAGGTCCACGCAAAATGTCATAGACTTTGATCCACGCGTTTAGCCTTAAATGCGTTACAAAAGACAGACTGACAAATGCAAAACGGTCGACTTGAAACAGACCATTCTTCGTTCAATCAATTAATAATTAATTAATTTATACTAATAGTTCTGTGAACAGTAGACCTCAGGCCCAAGAATAAGGGTGCTTGCTCAGAGGAACATATTCGATGTACTCTATGAAAGACTAATTACCATCACCATTGCATAATTAAACACAATCATCAGACCTAACACTTGATTTAATCTGTGCAGTCTATTTCATGTCTGTTTTCCACAAAAAGGCACTCTGTATCAAATAACCAAGGCTGTGTTCCTATTTTCCAAATATCTGATAAATAAATTTATAGTACAATATCAATTAAATATGTATAACTAGCTGGCCCGACGCGCGTTGCTGCGTTCTCATAAAAATGTCCTTGATTTAATTATTCGCCACCTCCCGCTGAGATTACATTTCAAATTAGGAAAGAAGTTAGTCCTAGGGCTCTTCCAGCTGATCATAGAGGCCTCCTTCGTTGTTTTCTTAATCACGACCTCTGAATGAAGAAACATTTCAAATTTAAACCTCCTACGACTATAAGGGTAGAAACTAGATTTTTCATTTTATTATTCGCCACCTCCCGCTGAGGCTGCATTTCAAATTTCTAGCTGCATTGGTTAACAGATGTCATCAACCCGGCATAATTACATTTCATCATACCCAGTCATATGCTTCCTACATACTGCAAGTCTCCGACTACACGGTACATGCAAAGTCTTTGCGTTCCAGACAGCGTAAATAACACCGCAAAGGGGCCTGCCATTTGATTAAAAACTGTTGACTTCTATCTGCTGTTCCTTTAACGATAGATTCTCCTTTTTGTATCCTTCAGCGAGGAATTTTGAACTCCCAAACTTCACAGGAACCATCTCGAGACTATTCTACATTGTGCCTGAAAATTTCATAAAAATGGGTTCAGCGGTTTCGGAGTTTACTGGGAACATGCATACATATATCGACTTTTATGATATATGCATAAATTATTTGTATTATAAGAAACAATAAAACATGTATGATACGAACGATAACTCATTCTTAATTGATGATTCTAGCGTAGAAAATAATTAGAGTAGAAAACCATGAACAAAAAAATAGTTGCCCGGAACGGAATTTGAGCCCGGAACCTTTATCGCCAGACGCGTTAGTGCTAGCCACTGGGCTACTCAGGCATGGAGTAAAGATGCCAATTTTTGTAAGTTTGAATTACACACGATCATCTTTCCGTTCCAATTATTTCGGTAGCCTAATAGCCGGCAAATTCAGTAGGTTAGGTCTGTATAATGGATTAATTAATAATAATTATTAGCCCCCCTATTAAAATTTATGGTCAGAAACCATCCCCAATATTCACACAACATATTCCCAAAGTTTCATGCCGATCTGTCAAGTAGTTTTGAAGTCTATAGGCAACATACATACATACAGACAGACATTCATTTATATATATAGATTATTGACCGAAGGAAGAGAGGTTTCTGTTTCAAGCCAACCGTTTTGCATTTGCCTGTAGAGCATTTACAGCTAAACGTATGGACCAAATTCAACGAAATTCAACGAAATTGAAAGAAATGAATAAAATTCAATGAAATGGAGGGAGCATAAAGTCATAAAAATGTAGCCGACGGTCTTGAGCGGCTATCAGGAGATTTCCGGCGGCTTTACTCGTTTTCCCCTGTGGAAGGGGACAACGCTTTACTCCACTAAAGATATACACTAATTTTGTTGTAGTTTTTATATATATATCTATGATGATCTATGAACTCTATCATGGCTATCTTCAAAGACGGCCTCCACTTTAGACTTTGTTGTAGGTTAAATCCATAAATTGGCGTTAAACTATAGATATGACTGCTAAATTTTGAGAAATGTTTTCAAGAAATCATTTTGATAAACAAATCGTTTTCCACACATGATAAGCATAGTTCAAACATTTGAACTGATATAAGTGGGATCTTTTAAAAGTGATTCACTTCTTGCGTCAGATTCCATGCAGGGAGGGGGGCCTTGCTTGCTTTCATTTACGGTTACAATTTTTCAATATTGGCGGTATACGTTGTGCTCCCTCCTTCACGATATAGGTAGCATTTACATAGGTATAGGAATTTTATACCAAATTATGTGCTGTTCTCATCATTCCAAGCATAATCTAAGTGCATTGGTTAGACATGTAGCCATTTAAATGCATTGTATTATTTGTTGTTTTGGAAATATACCAGCGTACATAGAAATAAATCATTACATAATGACGTATGTGAAACGTCATTCGCTCATTCATTTCCTATCAACAAAAATTAATATAATTATTAGTATTTTTATTAATGAGGCCTACCTGTGCTCTTAATATCATATTTTGATCGCGCAGTTGTCCCATTGAGCTGTTCAGCTCATCGTTTTGCTGAGTCAGAGTCCGATTTTCTTGTCGCAGCACCTGATTTTCTTGTTCTAATTCCCTGAGTTTATTATCTTGATCTCTAATCAAATCCTTGTATTGCATTACCAATGCATTATCCGATGATGACAGCTCCATTCCTCCATTTGAAATACCGCTTGAAGAATTGGCGTTCACAGCTTTAATAATCATTCCTGGAATAAAATTGAAATGCTTTTTAGATTTGAAAATCTTTTACTTGAAATAACCAAAAATGCTAGTCAGATATTTATTTGCTTTATGCGGCTTACATTTTTCTTCATCTCAGACACAAATAGAGAGAAACTAAAAAACTAAAACTGCAGTGCCGTGAAGTAGAAAATTATACTTCAGGCTTTCTTTGTAGTGGCGAAAGTGATATTGTGGAAGGTATCCATAATGAATAATAAGACGAAATTGTCACAGCCACATTTATTAAAACTTTGAGAAACTAGTTTCGATTGTTACACCATTATCAATCTCAATCATACAGTAAAGCAAATATGTATGATTGAGATTGATAATGGTGTAACAACCGAAACTAGTATCTCAAAGTTTTAATAAATGTGGTTGTGACAATTTCGTCTTATTATTCATTATACTTCAGGCTATATTATTATATTTGTTACTTGAACAAATTGGATGAGACCAATCATGAGGTGATTAATGTCGGATTTTTAAACAAACGCAAAACTGAAGAACAAACGCAATCTTTATCCTTGATAACGATACTTTTCGTAAGTCTGTAAATGCAAGTACTACTTCAGCCAACTTCATCGACCTACTGATTATTTCAGTAATTATCTGAAAAAATGTTTGAAATCTTAAATTAATTGAATATGACCCAAATTATTAGAATAATTTACAATACAACGTTCCGCTCATGGCAGATAACCCAGCTAGGAAGAGCCGAGAAGGAGCAGTGAGCTGAGTGACCGGGTCAAGAAGGGACAACAGTTCTCAATCAACTTGTTGCGATCCAATACAACGCTTTGGACATTGACATTACTCACGCAAGAAAATGGAAAAACCAAAAGCTTAGACAGCAAGTCTCTCTATGCGAGTACTCTAGCAAAACTCTTGCAACGAGATGACCTTGACTCATCAAGTACCGAATTCGTATGTCTAGGATTGTAACATTTCGGTGTTACCAGTTCATTTGAATAATGAATAGTGATAATTTAAACAAAATATTAATAAAAAACTTACTTTATACGGATCTCAAGAACGATCCTACTACTTCCCAATTTTATTTGGGCGTTTGCCCACGACTTGTACACTGAGCAGACGCCACTGCTACAATATTTGTGTTGCTCTTTAAACCTCTCTGTCAATTGATGGCTATGACAAAGTAAGTATAACAGAGGTGTACAAGAAAGTATTGGACTTCACCGTTGCAGCCAGACCCGGTGGTGATGATGGGGGATGGATAGCACAGAGCTTCAGCATTGTTCCAGTTGGCATAGCATACTAATAAAAATCCTGACTGCTCAATGACGGAAGAAATCATCAACTACTTCATACCTCGTTTGCATAGTTCGCTCTTTAGAGTGATATATATTAATTGTGGGTATTAAAATTGTTTATAATCGCTCATATCAAGATATGTCTTATCATGCCATTATCAGTCGGAGCGTACAACTCGATACATTTTGTTTATTCCATCATTTTATACAGATATAGTAGAAAAGTATTACAGAAACTGCATATCAGAATTACCAAACATTCTAAATAGTGTATCCCTGCACAAAATATTACATCAATATTTATAATAAAATCGAATAGTTAAATCATATAAGATCCAGAAATCAAAATCTTTCACAAGTAATAGTGTTTACCCATGAACATTACTTCAACACCTTACACAAGACTAACTCTTGGATAGTGTGTAGATAAAGTACTAGAATTAAGAAAGCACTGCAAGTAAAGTTCCTTATACAAAGTGTATCATACTAGATATCACTAGAAAAACGATTTTTAACCAATTTTTGTTGGTCTACCTTCAAGAGCTTTGAACAATCTACAGAATTCATGATCAAGTAGGAGATCATTTGGGGTACGAGGTCGCAACTGAGGCTGCTTAAATGCTGTACTGTAGTTCTCATGCCTTGACACCTCGCTCAGTTTGTCAAGAAAAATCTCCAGGCCAATACGTTTTGCTATTAATTGGCGAAGATCATCCTGTGAATTCATACAACTGATTAAAAATATTTTCTGAATAAATATGCTACGAAATTAAAGAAATTATTTCACACTCTTGTGTAAAATTAAAGAATTTTGTACTAAGATATATTGCACTTTATCACTACAAGGTATAAACTATATTGAGATGCTAAAAAGCTGACTAGAGAGCGGAACGTATTTCGAGTTGACAGTTGCAATAATTTTAAGATAAAGGCAAAAACGACCTTTTGAAAAAGCACTCGCATCAATATATCAGAATTTTTAAAACAAAAAACCGATAACATAAATGCGTACATGATAAATTGTCAATAATGAATAGTAGCAAGAACTTACAACCAGTAGTATTACGCCATTTTTATTATAATAGATATTGCATTACTCAAAATCAAATCAAATACTTTATTTTTTGTATTAACAAAATATTATCATGTACACAACAATAAGTTGGAATCTAATCAAATAATATTGATAATTGAAAAAGTGCAAATTATTTTCCTAGAGTACACAGCAATAGTAAAAGGATTGAGCTAAACTCACAAAACAGAGAATTTAGTCTGATCTGAAACATAAGATTTAATATAATAAACCAAAACTCTAATGAGTATCTAATAGCGTATCCATGAACTGATAAATAAGACGAATTCCAAGTATTCATGGTTCAACAATACAAAAATAGTAGAATCAGACGTCGAAGATAAAAAATATTTTCAATTATTTTAATTTAATGAATATTAGTATTATTATTATTAGTTACATAGAGCCACAAGATTTGAGCATAGCTCAAGTAGCATGTAACACGTCAAAATATTTAAAAAGCTTTGTAGCACTCCTCCACTGTATAAGGACACACATCGACAAGGACCCTGGTCAATATGGATGAAAACACCTTTAAGCTACCACACAACTTAATATTTTCAGGAAGGGAATTTATTGTAAAAGCTGAGTCCAAAATAAAATGGTCCCTTTTCAAGTAGTCAGCCGCTGAGTTGGATAAATCAGCAAATTCGATTTTTTTGCTCTAGTCCCATAGGAATGAGTAGCCCTATTAGCTTTGACGATGCCTTGTTCTTGTAGACAAAGCTGACAACTTCCAAAAAGTACAAAGCAGGGACTGTGAGTAATATGTTCCTTTTAAATATAGGCCTGCAAGAAGCAGAATAATCCGCAGCATCCAAAACCCGTACTGCCTTTTTAGTGGAAAAGTTCAGATCGCCTATGTAAGTCAACAATTATAATGCACTATTAGCTATTGTAAACTTATTTCTATAGTTCCAGAATGAACCAGTGAACAATTAAAAGGAAAATACCTTTGAGAATGACGGAGCCGATTCATCATTGAAATAGACGCATATTCCTATAAGAAAGGCACAAAGGCCCTGTACAAGTTCCTCATTGTCATCTCTTTCAGTTGAAGCAGCCTGTAATAGAAAAAATACTTTTATAGTATATTCTGAATGATCAACATAAACATAATAGAGTGATGGCCATTCAATAGTTGGAGAAGAAGCCGCTACCATTAAAATAACAATATTAGCAAAACATGTGAATGAATAGTATCTCAAAGCTATTAGATATCTGTACGAACAAACAACAAACCCAAAATAACTAACTAATATCTCAAAAACTAAAATGATTTTTCAGCGATTAATTCTAAAATTGTCGGGAAGATTACTCTCAATTTCTTTTCCTTCTCTGCCGACTACAATTTGAACTAAAAATAAATGTCGGTCAGAATTATTTATAGATTGATTCAAATTGAGAAAAATCAAACACAGAGTTTAGTGGCAACTTAACAGAATTTTGCAATAGAATATAATTCGATGACCTATTAAAATAGCACACCGTTCTTTATTGATAATGAGCTTTTTCTTGATATTTTAATAGAAGTTTTAGTACTTGATAGTTGGAACGTGGGTTTTAATTGGGAGTTATTGGCCGTTCGCTCTGCAGCGATACGATAGGTGACACGATAAACGATACAATTCCTTGCCTGAGAGACAAAGCAAGTGCACACTAGCGCGATATCGCTCTTATTTTATCGCTCAGGAAAGGTATACAAGTAGTGAGAAATGAGGTGTCGGATTCAGTAGCATAGCCAGGATTTAAATGAAGGGATGGGTGGGTTATCGGAGATTTTGGGGCCCTTCCGGGTCAGGGGGATATGGGAAACACCCTTAGCGCAAGGGGGGTCTGGGGGTCCTCATCCGGGAAAATGTTGATAATTAGTCCCTATAAAATCCTATTTTAAGAAATCCAAGACACGTCTAGAAAAGCTGAAATCCTTCCATTCTAGTCTAGGACTTTTTTGTGGTTGTCAACCTCTTCCCTCTTATTATTTGTTGATTGATTCATGGCGTGACAGATTTTTCAGGGGAAAAATTAAATGAAGCTAAATTTCACACCATTGATAGAACACGACTATTTTCCCAAAGTCCCCAAAAATTCCGACCCTAGCACCCCTCAAAATATCATTCTTCATCACTGATATTTTTAGGTGGGCTAGAGAGTAATTTATAGGAGTCATTTTGGGAAAATGACTCCCTAGTAGAGTTCTATCGATGGTGTGAAATTCAGCTTTATATACATTTTCTTTCCTGAAACGGTGTTTTATACCTTTATTGACTGGGCTACTAGAGGTCTGGAGCAACATGGGTTCCTTGAGGCCCTCAGCTGGGACAATTTGGGGCCCATTATTTAATTTTCGTTTTGTCACTTGCTTACACTTGCTAAACGATGTGACCCATAGACGTTGAGACATGGGGAAACTTGCCTTGAACAACTACAGTTATTGGTTGTTTCTAGCAATAACATTATTTACTCTTAAGTATGAAAACGTTTTCCAGTAGCCGAATTTTTTCTTATGCCGCTCTACTCGTTTTTGTGGCCTCGTTTACAAGCTCAAGAGGGGTTGTACCTGGTAATCCCCTTGGCTACGCCAATGGTCGGTTTTGAATCACATTGCATCACCTTTTGTATCGGCGTGAGCTCCAGCTTAGCTGCTTAATGGTTTAAAAACAGATACACTGCTTATTACAATACACTGCTTATTGTTCAGTAAAACGTATAAGAAAAAACATATTCTGGTAACTATTGATGAAATCTCAAGCTAAAACATTCAGGCAATGTTAAGAATTTCAAACGGTAAGTATTAAAAGAGAAATCGTTCGTTTTATGATCGTTTTGACAAGTTGTTTTTATAAATAAATATCAACTTGTTTTTTAAAAATAGCTGAAGATAATATATATCCTTTAAAATATATATGAATATTAAATAATACCTGTGCTGTAAGGTAAGATATACTAGACGGTATCGCCAGAAACTGTTTGACGGCCAATGGACAATGTGATAGCCAAGTGCTTAGTAACATCAACAAGCCCAATTTACTTTGGACTTTGCTATTCTGAAAAAAGAAACGAAATGCAAACTATTAAATAAAATTTGAAAAATGTATAACTCATTATTGCGCATTTTCAATTTTCTACAGGGTAGGAATACATTGGATCCTTCACTCCAAATAATGGCTACGTTTCTTGACTAATACTTAAAGAGGTATTTTCTGCATAGTACTCATGTTATTCTTTTAATATATTTTACGTGATAAACTTCAACGTGTTACCAAGGTAAGATATCAAGATATCCAGGTAACATGGATAAGTTGGTAAGATATCAAGGTGTGTTACCTACTCGACTTTTAGTGAAGTAGATGTACAAAATTAGCATTTTAACTCAACTAGCACATGAAAATCATAAAACAGAAGTAACAGCGAATCGCATTCTAAAATAATATTGACATTTACATAATTATTATAATATTATTATTATTATACATTATTGCACATTTTCAATTTTCTACAGAGTAGCAATTGGATCCTTCACTCCTAATATCCGCTACGTTTCTTGACTAATACTTGAGGTATTTTCTGCATAGCACTTATGTTATTCTATTAATGTATTTTACGTGATAAACTTCAACGTGTTACCAAGGTATGTTATATCAAGGTAAGATATCAAGATATCCAGGTAACGTGGATAAGATATGTAATACGTGGATAAGAGATAAGGTAACGTGGAAAACGTTGTAAGATATCAAGGTATGTTACCTATCGACTTTTATTGCCTTTTAGTGAAATAGATGTACGAAATTAGCATTTTAACTTAACTAGCACATAAATTTCATAGAACATAAGTAGCAGCGAATCGAATTTTAAAATAATATTGACATTTACATAATAAAGATGGCAACCGAATGAAACTTGCAATGATTATAACTAGACTTAAATACTTCTTTGAGGAAAGAAATAACTATCAACTTAGTTTTACTGGCTCAAAGGGTTACCAAATAATCAATACGACTTATCCTGAATTGAAAATGTACATAGACATCTGAATGTAATGGCCAAAAAAGCATAAGCACATATACATAAATATTACCTGTTGAAGCAATAATGTGGCTTGATGCAACAAAGATATAGGTGAATTGGTGCCCGGCGTAGCGGCTAGGAGCACCCTCAATAATTGTTCTCTTTGTGCGGGATTTTCCACCAGACTGTGCGAGAGAGCAACCGCTGAGAACCAGTTCGACAAAGCATCGAGACTAAATAATCCTCCACAAAGTAGCTGACCAGATGTGAAAGTTCCAACTGTAAAACTTTTCGTATTCAGTTTAACTAAACACTATTCAATTCCTCATATTGATATTAGTTGTTCAGCCCACAAAAAAATAGAGTAGAACAACAAATTAATAGAATACTTTCTTTGTAGTGGTCAAGGTAATATTTTTTTTGTAGATTACTATATTAATTAATTCAGGTGAGGCTCAAATTTGATTTGAAAGGAACTGTTGTACACTATAAAAAGCTTTATCAACTAAATATTTTTTCTGTTGTTTTTAAAATATTTTTATATTTTCAAGACTCTTTAAAAACTGTGGTAGCTAGTAGAGTTTCCTACCAATATAAATAGGGTTTTGTTTGAATAAGCTACTATTGTGACTCACCAAGTGATAATCTCCTCGGCTTCTTGTATTATAATCATGTATGTCAAGATTCTGGTTAACATCACTCTTTTTTACATATAAAGTAGCTTAGCTTCATACGCATATAAGCAGGGTACAGTTAGGAGACCAAGTCTCTTGAACAACGGCCTACATGAATTTAATCTTTTTACTCTTTCCATACACCTAACCGCTTTCTTTTGGATCTTAAAGACCCTATCAAGGTTTTGTTTTGATGAATTAACCCATACTACGATAGCATACCTAATATGTGACAGTAAGAGCCCATGGTAAGCTGTAAAAAGTAGCTTTTTGTCATTTAATCTAGCAAGCTGTCACAGGACAAAAACCCCAGATGAAATTTTACAGCATATTTTCTGAATGTATGAGCCCTTGAAAGGATATTGAAAGGAGAATGAAAGGATATTGTGGAAGATATCCAAAATTAATAATAAGACATGAAGTTGTCACAACCACATTTGTTAAAATCCGTGAGATACTAGTTTCTGTTCTTACATCATTATCAATCTCAAACAAAACCGGGTTGTTTGAAATTGATAATGATGTAAGAACCGAAATTAGTATCTCACGGTTTTCAATAAATAATGTAGTTCTGACGACTTCAAGTCTTATTATTCATAATAGAATGCTGATTGAATTTCAGAATGAAGTATTGTATAGAAAATAATTGATAAGAATTAAAATACAATTTTGTATAAGACTGAGAATTGTTCCTGATTTGACAGAACGTTTGATAAATTCACCTAAATTTCATCTCATTAGTCTACAAGTATTTCTATACGCGCACTTATAGAAATTGCAAGAACCTACCCATGACTTGTCATACGATAAATAAATAAATGGTCTAGAAAAAGAAAAATCATTATAAATGGAAGTAACGATTTTTATACGAGCTTGACACAACTTTTTCATCATATTTTGCAAAATAATTATTTCTCCATGTTCACGGGAGGGATTCAATGCAGGAGAAGTGATTGATTTATCAATATTAAATAAATAAAACAATACCTATGCTTGTGCAGTTTTCTACTGATAATTAATTCTCCCTCGTGCCTCTAGCAAAAACTAAAGGATAGTTTCATTTATCAAGTGACAGAGAATACGCAGTAGGTGTTAACTAACAGCCCAATTTATTTATAATGTTCTATTACTTATAATACTGCAGTTGAATTCTTTTCTATATTTTGTATCTTCAATTATTTGCCCAGAAAAGGATAAAAAGGATAAGAAGAGATGGACAGCATGCGAGCAAGAAGGAAATAAATGAACAGGTGTGAAGAGCAATTCAAGAGGTGAAGGGCTTAGATTTCTACATCAAGGCAAAATAGACACAGTAAAAACTGAGAAGAATCATTAAAATGGAACACCAGTAATGGAACAACGAAAAATAGAGTAAATTCAAAGAGTTGTACTTTAAATAGTTTAAAAATAAAAGTATTTCATGACTTTGCTACAAAGTTTAGTACATGGGCCACAACCACTACACGTTTTCGTCTCACAGGAAAATCATTCTAGTGCCATGAAAACATGTTGGAGTGAGTGAAGTGGAAAAATAGCTATTTGCAGCAAATATCAAATATCGTAACAAGTGAATAAGAACTTGTAGTTCTTAATATTTCTTACCTTCTGTGGAAGATGGGAGAAGGGTCTGTACCAACTGTCCTTGGCCTGTCTCGTTTTTAAACAGGAAACATTGGAAACAGTACAACACAGCGCAACGCAGAGGGAATGGCTGCTTTTCATTCACCATTGACATCAACAGAACCACAATTGCTTCTCTGAAATTCAATTATAAAAATCAAATGAAAATCCCTTTTCCAAAAAAATAGTTCATTGATTTGAGTCATTCATTCAAATTTTATTAAAAATTAAAAATGATTACACAAAAAATACAAATAGAAGACAATGAACTTATTTCTTATTCTAACTTATTCATTCTTAGTATTAGACCTAAAGATTAACCCTATAAAAATGCTTACAGTAGTAACTACCTAACTAACTAAATTCCATATAGGCCTAATGTCAATGACGCTAAGTTGATGAAAGTAACTCGATCCTTATAAAAATCATTCATAACTTAGACGATGCCAGCAAAACCAAAGTTTGAGCGCTGGCAAAATGTATGGTACAAGATTAAGGGACAAGCTGAAATAGTGTTTAATAAAAAGCTAAGGCGGAAGAAAAATAGAGAGTAAGGCGGAAGAAAAATAGAAAGTAAGGTGGAAGAAGAAAAAATAATAATGTACACTTTTAGACTGTAGGAGATGGTTGGATAAGTCATTTGAGTACTTCATTGAAGTGGACAGACTAATTCAAAGTTAATTTTGAGGTGTATCAAATGTAGCCAAGTGTAAGGTCCTGTAAAATTAGATCATATGAGAATAACTAAAACCCAAGATTTGAGAATATATAGTCTTACCGATGCTTCTAGGCAGGCGAAAACCAGTAACAGCTAAGTTATTATAATTGAATCACTAATTAATACGATGAAGTGCATGTTCCTACAAACAACTTGGTCCTTCTGTGTAAATACACCAGCTCTCAAAATGATGTATTATTACTCAATTTATTTGAGGCAATTTCATTGAAAATTATAATTACTGCCTTGCATCAATTTTGGTGCTTCATTTACACGTATAGGTTTTATTGGCATTTATTTGGTCAGTATTGAAATTATCATTGGCGTATAACTTATGTTGGAAGGGAGACCTTTAGGTTGCACCACGACCAGTTCTATGTCCAATTGGTAAAGAATAGAGCGCATGCGCAAACTGTTTGCCTGCATATAACAACAAAAAACCTAATCAACTAACCTGTCTATACTTATAAGGGATACTGTATTAAGTATAGAAAGTATATGAAGTATAGAAAGGTTATTATCTTAGTTTTTTTGTTGTTTTATGCAGACAAACAGTGGCCATTGCTTCGCTACACAGTTCGCGCATGCGCTCTATTCCCTACCAATTGGACATAGAACGGGTCGTGTTCCACCTCGCTGTTTAGTCATGCTATGAGAAACATGCAATTTTGCACTTTTATGTTCATAATAATTATCTGTAGGCCTATATGTATCTACTCATCAACTTTATTAGAATATCACTATAGTTCCTAATAGTAGTATCAAATAAAAATTATATAGATTCCGTATCTAATCAGCTACTAGGCTATATATTAGTATGTAGTTAATATGTAATAGGTATGTTATCTCCTAACAGCAGTATGAAATAAAAATTAATTTTATCTTAGGATCGAGCCCTAGGAATTAGGAATGAATAGAGACTGTACAATTCACAGTATCTGTGTATACTCTATGAATATTGTTGTAGAAATTGAGTTAAAATCAACATTTCATAATATAAATCATCAAATTACTTTATCGGAGATCAATTCCTGCTATCTATATACTTATGGCTAAGTATTACATGCTCTGGATTAATAAAAATTCAAATTGATATTATACCGTGGTGGTGTTGAAGGTGCCACAACAGATGCAAAATATTCCTGATTGGTTGGGTTGCCTCTGATGCATTCAGCTACGGCACATATCGTTTCTGTGAGAATATCTACAGGAACACCACTAGCCATCAGTATTCCAGACATGGCCTCCACTATTCCAGCTTTCTTCAGCGCCCTTTGGCATGATGAAATCACTTGGGCGGGATTGCTTGGTGAAATCAATGTGCGTACAACCTATAGAATCAAATTCGGGAAATGTTATCAATTGATTAATATAAGTTATCATCATCAAATACACCACACTGAATTGTATTACAAAGAGATTATTTAAAATAACCGAATTCAATTGAAATATATTAAGCAACTCAATTTGAAAAATAAATGTAATTCATTTTCTTTAGGAACTGGACAATAGTTATCTATTGAGAATCAAATCAATGGATTAACACATACCATAAGGGCGCAATGTATCGTTGACGACTTGTTGCGAGTCCACATTCCTTCTTCATTGATATCTGAAGGTAGCTCAAACATCGGAGCTAGCTTTTGTATATAACTACCTATGAAAAAATCATATTCAGAATAAAAAAACTCAAAAAATATCAACTACTGTATATTGAATTTTCTTATTTAGCATTTCAAAATGCTAAAGGTTTTAGTTTAAAAGACGAAACAGTACATTAGAGCCTCAATATTAAATCGACGCTATTTCAAGATTCAAAACACAAGCGCACAAGACACGAAATTGGCTTTAGGAATCTTGGATTTATAATAACATTTCAAGCACTGAAATTCAACACAAACTATGAATAACAATATTATCATGGTTATAATTTCAATAGCTCTCCAAACTTCAAATATTGAAAAATTTCACAGAAAATTTATAAGAAGGAATATCTTGAAACTTGAAATAATCTTCATGAGATTGACAAATGTGATTTCAATTCAAAATACGTAATGAACTATCTTACAATTGAAATACTAAAACCTAACACATCTTAACAGCTATTAGATGCTAAAAATAAAAAATATCCAAAACGAACCACACCAGGCATTTAATAACACTGAAAATAGAAAAATAAAAATGAAAAGTACCTTCTTTGAAGAAATTTTGATTTGATGTATTGTTGCGTAGAAGATTCAACATAAGAAGCAAACAGTCTTCAACAACAATGCCTCCATCTGAATAGCCTTCCTCGCTTATAACGTCGAATAGTCTATCAAATGCATTCTCAAAAGCGACAATCTTCTGAATGTTCGCATTTCCTTTAGACAGTTGTATAAGTAGCAGCAATGCCTAGAAATATATTTCATTAAAATTCAAGTTTTTCGTTGCATAAGTGGAATATACAATATATTCAATTGTGTACTTATGTGATGAAAAGCATTTCAATTAATTCATTTACTACTTTGGATTGATAGATTAATTTCAACGCATAAGTATTTGTGATCAAACAACTATTTTATCTAGTTGGTAAGCAGCGATTTGAAATTTAACGTTAATCAATAGAAAAAAGAACGGGTATTGAGAAAATATTTGTATTCAAAGATTGGGAGGACCTTAGCAGACAGTTACAGATCCAGGATCTATTGAGAATATCAATTTCGATCACATTGTGTATTCAATTGAACAGAGATTTGAAGAATCAGTGCAAAGGTTTTGAAATGCCAGAGGCCTGACCTCTGTCCGAGATTACTTAGTTTAGAGCAGAGGTCGCCAAACTGACGATCGCAAGCTACTGGTAGCTCGCGGTAACGTTTTAGGTAGTTAATGGACCAGTTTATGACCTGCAATCCTAATAAGGACTATCTCATTGAGAGACTCACGATCTATAAATAAAATAGGATTTACTATTTATAAAAAACAATTGTGTTTTCGATTAAAATGAATCATTTAAGAAGAAAGTAAACCTGTAAAGTTAAGCGTGATTAGTACCCTAACGATTTGTTCGAGTTCACTAGAAATAGACTTACTGATGATTATCTTGACAAGTGAATCCGAATGGCATCAACGACGTAAATAAATAAATCTTTATGACATAAAACACCATAATTACAGAAAAACTGATGAGACAAATGTCTCGTCAGAAAGTTATTAGCCAATACATACTTGCTAAATATAAAGAAAATAGTTGAAGGAACAAAATAATGTCATTCTTCTCACTGGGTGAGCCTTGTTGAATTTGTTATTGCCTCTGTTGTATTTTCCAAACATTATTACTATAGTTTAAAGTGCTTATTTTAATGAAACTACTTTCTCTTCATTAAAGCTGGTTTCTCAGGCTGAATTAATTAAAATAACACAGAAGTGCATTTGATGTTAATATAAGAAGAAATGACGATAAGTCAAGAATAATACTCACATCATTCCTGATTACTTCACGGCTATCACCCAACAAATCCATAAGTTTAGAAACACCCATTGGACTGACTAATATGATTTCCTGTATATCTTTTGGCCTGAAAAAAGTTATTGATAGTGATCTTCTATTGATATAAAATAAAATGAATATTTTTCTGTACAACTAACCAAAAAATCATTTGTGTTTCTATTATAAAAATTACTTACTACATACTCCATGGCGCTACAGGACCCTGACCTTCTCCAAGATGCTTCTCCAGTCTTTTATATCAGCTGCCTTACGTCTCCAACCTAGCCTTCTCAGGTCATCCTCAACATCCTCCAAGCAACGTTTTCGTGGTCGCCCTATCAACCTCCTTCCTCCTGGATACTTTATTTATAACCCTTGAGTCATCCATTCTCTCTACATGAACAAGCCTAATTTTTATTTCATTCACAATTTGTGTTTTCCTATAAAGGTCACGCAGCTCTTGGTTTGTTCGGATTCTCCAGTCTCCATTAATACACACTGGCCCAAATATCCTTCTCAAGATATTCCGTTCCCAGATATTCAAGAGATCTTCATCTTTCTTTGTAAGAACCCATGCTTCTGCTCCATATAACACGACCGGCTTAACAATTGTTAATATCAAGTTTTACCTTCCTTGAAAGCGTTTTCGCCTTTAGATATTTACTTGGGGAAAAATAGCATCTATTCCCTGCGGCTATCTTTGCTTTTATATCAACATCGATATTGTTTTCATCTGTTATGACAGATCCAAGGTATTTAAATTCTGTCACCCTTTTCAAACTATAATTTCCTATCTTTCACCTGCTTGCCGAGTTCTGCTGCAGGCCAAATACTTGGTTTTGCTGCTATTTATTTTTATCCCCATGTTAGCCGATCTTTCATGTTGTTCATTGAAAGCAGATTCTAGGGACTATTTATTTTGTGCAATCAAAACAATATCATCTGCATATGCCTTAGATTTATAGTAGTCCCTCTGATTACTTTTTCCAAGCTTAAATTGAAAAGCATAGCTGACAGCACATCTCCTTACCTAAGTCCTGTGTTTGCAGTGAATCCACTTGATAGCATTCCTTGCACTTCTACTTTATATTTTGTGTTTTCAGTGCCATTTTTGTCAGACACAACAGCTTCAGTGGTATTCCAAAGATCGTATTCCAGATCGTATTTATATTCCAAATACTCACGCTGTGTTCTACATGGTTCGATAGATTGTTTGAGAAATCAAATGTTTTACTAACTGCTGTTCTAATAGATACATAGCATACTGCAGTACCTGGTAATAATGATTGATTTAGGTGTCAGAACTCATTGGTTTGAAATGTCAATATAATCAATGTAAAATACTAGTAAAAAATTGAATAAAATAAAAATAATATGCATCAAAAACTTCAAGTTGGAATTTTCATTTAAAAATCCAGTTTTATCAAGAATAAATTATGATACTGTAAATTCAGACAGCAATAATGAAATTCACCAGATGAATGTTCTCGATTGGCTTCAACTGTTGACAAGCCTATAAATGAATTAACTGAAAATGTACCACAAATTATCATGTTCAAATATTTCATACATCAAATGACTATACACGTGAATATTAAAACAAACATACTTATTATTGAGAAGGTGTGTGAGAAGTCTTACAGCAGGCCAACGCACTCTGAAGTCAAATTCCTCAAGAAAGCCAAGAACTAAGCCAACATTATCCGGTTGTTTTATGAAAATTTCAGTGAACTGTTCACTGACATGAAGCGATTCGTGGCCTGATTCTGAATTTTCTGTTGAAAATACAAACATTCATTGGGTTACTCGAAAAACACATTAATGAACATTAAAAGCTCAAAATGAAGCACTATTCGTTGAATCAGCAATCTTGCATTGAAACAATGATCTACTGCCTTGAATGATTAGATTAAGTTTGGCCTTTTTATACTCTTCCACCTTCGAACTCACAGTTGGGATGAAAAATGATGAAACATTTAATTCAAAATTGTGTGTTCCTTATTGTCAACACTTGATCTTCCAAAATATCTTTATTCTTTTTTGTTTCTGATGAAGCCCACATGATTATGAGACTTGTGCGTGGGTAATGATATGAATCATGACGCAATAATGTAATGAATGGCGAACCTACAGTTTTAGGTCGCTTCTGAAACTCCACAGGTAAATGATAATAAAGCTGACGTCATCACATCGTCGTGTCATCATATCATCGCATTCGGTCACCTTTCCAAGCGAACGTGACAGAACATTACGATCCACCACATTCATTGAGCGGTAATCACTCCCTCAAAGTTCATAAGAGAGAATTTGAAGTGGAGACCTACTCGTTAGCCATCTCTCAATCTTTATTATTTTTGTTAAACTGTAATAATGCGCGTTTCGATTAAGTATTCATTATTACACTCTCGTTCACAATCCATTGACCCTACTTCTTGCAATCTAATCTTTTATGGTCTCACACCGCAATGCCAAGGGAGAGGTTAGGGGCAGGTTAGGCTAGAATAGTAAAAGCAGTAGCCTAAAATACTAATTAGCATATAACACGCTTTTAACTGCTTAAAGGGCTTTAAACTTACCTTCTTCCTCAAAAACTTCAGTAGAAGTGATATTGCAAAGAGTATCAAGAGCATATCCGACTATTTCACAATCGCCATGATCAGTTTCAAGTACTTGACGAAGTGCATTCATACCATGCGCACCGACAACCACTCTATACTTTCTAGATAGAGCTTTCAGTGCCCTACAAGCATCTCTCCTATCATCTAAAAGCGTCGATGACAACACTCTATCTACGAGTCGCTCCACCTGAAAAAATAAATATTTAGTGTAGAAGATAAAAATAAATAATTTATATTTTTTACATTACATGCTATATAATAATTGTCTACTCTTCTGCTTTACTATAGAAAACACTGATAAGTCGCGCAATCCGGATTTTTTGCTTCACATGAACGACAATTTAAGTCGTAAAAGATATTGCGAGTGAGGAAATTTATTGTATAAAAGTACTGTATATGGTAGCACTCCTACATCACACCATCATCCAAAGGAAGGAAGGCCCTGAGTGCCCCAAATTTTTGTGTCTTATTAAAAGACAAAATGTATTCATACAAACCGCATACACAAGATGAACTGAAAAAAATTGAGGACTCAATCGGACATCACTGCTACTATACTTATTTTTTTCGGAGGATGAAGCCCACATAGACCCGAGACTTGTGTGTGGGTAATGAGTTGGATGATGATGACTGATGAGTTGGACCTACAGGTTTAGGTAGGTTCTTGTTAGCTTGACGAATGAGGGGGGAATAAAATAAACTAGTAATAATTCAAAATAATTGTTGAATCATATCTCATGATCTCACGAAAAGTCATCAAGTTTTGATGTGTGGTAAAGAAAACTATTTAAATCAATACAAAAAGATGTGATGAGCAAACATAACCTTAAATTGTGGGAATTCCTTACCGTATCTGCTCCAGATGGCTGATCGCCAGGCTGAGGAGCCCCCAAAACTGATTTTAGACCAAATTTGAAATACTCCATGTCTAATTTTTCGAAATCACAAAAAGTTCACGATACAGATTGCAGAAAAACATTACACGTCAACCTCAAAGTTTCAACACATTGATAACAACTTAACAACGAACATTGTAAACATACAAGTTATCACATTAATAATAAATTAGAACAGAATCATTTCAGGCGGTTAACTAATGTACTGGCTAATAAATTAATAAACCTTCCCCAAAGTTTTCAATACAGTAAACCAATGAAAGTATAAGCAACATCGTATGCTTGATCCTTGAGCACCAAACGTCCAGAAGCGACCAACGACTGCCGAAGTGCCGATTGCGATCGCAGTGCCATCTGGTGAAACCGAGACTCATTTTCACTGCTAAAAACAGCTGATGCCATAAATTTAAAAATATAGTGGAACATCGTAGTCTGCTTCATAGTTATATAAAATATAATATAGATATTTTGAAGAATGTTCAAGCTCCAAGAATCTCTTAATAATTTCATGAAAATAACTGTGAATAGAATCAGCTCTATTTTTGACATTAAATGTAAAAATAAAATCATTTTTTCGTAGTTTCCATGAGTACATAAGTACTAATGCTCGCATCTCGCATGATTTGATACCACGGCGGACAGCGCACGCACTGGCACGGCGGTCTTCCGTGTTCTGTCTTCCTTCGTGTCTCGTGTCTTTTGAATCTTTGATGTGCTGTACTTTATTTATTTTTGAAAATGGAATAATTAATGTTGTGATAAATCTGCCATTATCAGAAGGCTGTACTCTTTTAGTGAATCTTAGGAAATATAATGTGGTAAGTGAATATCGTACTAAGTATCGGTATCTTACTATGCTTGATGTGTTACTATGCTTAGGTTGTAACTAATTGATATAGTTTTATTACAGTAGGTCAACTGTTTAATTAGGGTATTTTATTCAATGAGAGACGTATTTTCGGGTAGCTACACCCTTTTCGCCTTCATAATATAGCATTACCAACTCAAATATTACAATAGGTTTATCGTATATTATGACATTTCTGTTACAATCTTACTTTGTGACATTCGTGAGAAACATTAGTCACCTACAAAAAAGCACCAGGTACCTAGATCAGTGCAATATCACAGAGGAAGCGCTATGTAAACGAGTGTGCATCTCTCTTTTCTTTAAATTTGCTCTTACCTCTTGACAGTTATAGTTATTAGGCATGCTGAAGTAGGACCTGGAGCATGCATATTATCACGCATGCTTTATTAAATACTGCAAGCCTTCAGCTCTCTTATATAGAAGGCTTTTTTTATAAAGTAATTTACTCTTGACTTTAAAGTAAATTCAACGACTTGCAGTCCATTTTAATTGTGAATAGATAATATTTGTACTCACTTATTTTCAAGAGAGTCACTGATGACTATTTCACTGATCTGACCTAATAACCTAACCTGACTGGTTCATCATCATTTTTCACAAACCAAGTGGCCAAAAAAGTGGCTATACAAATCTAGTTGTAGTGCTAATTTCAATTTGCAATTTCTTGACCAATGCCCAGGCATTCCTGTATAGATCACGTCAAAACACATAATTCACTATATAGTCATACTTTGACTAATAATTGACAATTACAAGAAGAAGAAAAAATTAAGTCACTTGATTGGCAAGAGTTGGCGGTGTTGAGGACAGGTTACTCAAGTTGTCATTTAGAAACTCATTCACACTGTAGTAACTCCTTTCAATCAGCCACTGTGTCATCACATTCTTGAACCTGTTGAACCGAGCAGTCTGAAGAGAAGGGGGCAATCTATTGAACATCTTCATTGCCAATGCAGGGGAACAGTCCTTCACCCTTGAGAGTCTACATCTAGGTAGGTCGATATCTGCTCTTCCTCTTGTATTGTGGGTGTGAATCTGCCTTCTTACAGTAAAGGATGCCTGGTGAGTCTTGATGTATAGGAGCGATGTCAAAATATACTGCCCATAGACAGTGTGTAGGCCCAGACGATGGAAAATAGGCTTACAGTGGGCGCAGAAATCACCATATGTCAATATTCTCAGAGCCTTCTTCTGCAAAAGCAGGATGTCCCTCATGTGAGCCGAGTGCCACCAGAGCAGGATGCCATATCTGATGTGACTGTCAAACACTGAATGATACAACATTAACAGATGCTGAATGCTAAGTTGGTATCTCATTTTTCTAAGAAGATATATTACCCTTGATAGCTTCTTGCATACCTTACTTATGTGCTGCTCCCAACTAAGTTTATTATCAATACTGAAACCCAGCAGAGTAACTGGTGCATCACTCAAACAGGCCCTACCAAGAGTACACATCATTTCCTGTGTTTTCCCCTCATTAAGCACCAGTCTGTTAGCCTGGAACCATTCTTTTGCCTCCTTAAAAAGGTCTTGTGCTTTATTCTTGGCTTCAAGGGGTCCATCTCCATGACCAACTAGTGTGGTATCATCAGCAAACAGCAAACTTGAGTCATCCAGACTGAGGTCATTTATCATAATAAGGAACAGTAGGGGGCCCAGCACAGAACCTTGAGGACACCATACATCACTGATTTCTCCTCTGACAAAGCACCCATCATACTAACAGCTTGTCAGTGGTTCATCAAATAACTCTTCAACATGTTCCATGCCTGACCCTGCACTCCATACCTTAACAGCTTCCTCAGCAGGACATCATGAGGCACACAATCAAACGCCTTTGTGAGGTCACACAATATCAGGTCCACTGACTCGTGATTTTCAAAAGCCTGGTGAATGGTTTCCACCAAAGATATCAGGGCAGTGGCTGTGGATCTTCCTTTGCAAAAACCATGCTGCATACTTCCCATCAGCCTATTATATTAACCTCCAGATAGTATGTTAGCTGTCTCATCATTATTGTTTCCAGGATTTTTGCAATAATAGGCACTATGGAGATAGGCCTGTAACTACCTGCAACAGTGGGGTCGCCTTTTTTGTAAATTGGAACTGTTTTTGAGACCTTAAGACAATCAGGGAAAATTCCACTCAACAAACAGGCATTGAGGAGCACAAGCAGAGGATCCATCAGGACATCAATGACCCTCTTTAAAACTATAACTGATAGACCATAAACATCCTGGCTGTAGGAGGCTTTGAAACCATTGACAATATTATAAGACATTACTTCTCAATGGCTTTGAAGGACTTGAATGTAGAGTGCGTTGGTGGCACCTGCATGGCTGGATCAACAGTGGAGATGGGGATGCCTTCAACCAATTCAGTAATAGCATCAATGAAAAAGTTGTTTACTTCATCTGGGTTGTCCTTGCATTCCATTACTGGCTTCAACTTATAAGAGTCATTGATTAGTTTCCAAGCAGCCTTTACTGGATTATGAGCTTCACATATGAATTTGGCATTTGCAGCCTTCTTAGCCTTATCAATTTCATTTCTGTAGATATTTTTGGCCTTGAGGTAGTTCCAATATTTAGCTTCAACCAAAGAGACATTTGACTCTGACTTATACAGTTTGTGGAGCAGCACAACAAATATTTTTATTTGCTCCAGTTCAGGTGTATACCAGATATTTCGCCCATTGAAAGTTCTGGGTTTTGCCTCCACCATCTCAGAATTTGGTTTGAAAGATACTGCTGGACATGTCTCATTGAAAACTGAAGTAAGGTGATGGTGGAATGCACTGAATCTCTCCTCCACAGTAAAAAACGAAGCCAGAAAGCCCCAGTCCATGTCGATGAGACATTGCCGGAAAATCAACAGATTGGCCTCCCTCACCCTCCTTGAAAAAAATTTATAATCAACAGCCCATTTACAATAAGTACGTTTAATTCTGGACACCTGAGTAATGTCAACCATTACAGCAGCATGATCAGCAACAAGTGGTTCAACCACAACCGCATCATAATTGGACACACAATCATTTGTTGCAACACTATCGAGGCAGTACAGACTAGAGATGGGTCGTACTAGGTTTTTCTGATACTAAGTATTCAGAGTACTAGTACTTTCTAATACCTATTCCAAATACCTGGTCTAAAATACTAGGTAGTATTTTATATTAGCCAGTTGAATCTGGGGCAGAAGCCACTATAGACAAATGCCACTTTCTTCAAAAGCAGGAAATTTGCCACCCACCGACAGTTTGATCGACCTACTGCTAGCGCAGCCATAACTGCATAACCAAACCTAACCTAACCTGGCTAGATGTGACTGAACCACCTTTGTTTACAGTCGTACAAATGGTGTCCTCCCTAGAGTACCTGCTCGTAAAAATAGTGGCAAATGTCTATGGTGGCATTTGTCTATGGTGGCTTCTGTCCGGACACCAGCCAGTTCGCCAGAGTAGACGTACAAGAGTACATGTACAAGAGAGTATCGTACTGCAGTACTGGTACTGTTTCTCGCGTTAAATACAGCATGAATCTTTACTTGTGTTAAATACAGCACAAATCTAATTATTGAGTTGCTCTCAAATGTGCTGTAGTGAAATGAGACGCGGACGGCAAGACCTTGAGACGCTTGAGTAACAAACTACTCGTACTAAAGTACTCAAGAAGTATTTGTACTGGAAAATTACGCGCGTACGCCATACGCAACCAAAGACAATCTAGACGCATGCGCCTACAATCAAGTATAGTGAATAGAGAAAGAATGTGAGAGTGAGCGAGAAAGAGTGAGTGAGTAGTTGAATAGTTCTATAATGAGAAATGAGCCATTAATAGCTACTGTACAACTGCAAATTACAAAGCTCCACTCCCACTCTGTAAATTGGAGTGGGGACTTGAAGTCGCGTAGTTTACTAGTTTCTAGAAATACTCACAGATATCTGAGTATTTTGTTCTTCGAATACTAGGTGCTAGTCCGTACGTTCAAATACTCAGTAAAAATACCTGTTCCAGTAAATATGCCTCATCTCTAGTACAGACCCATTGTGGGTTCAAGAGTGGTTCAGTACAGGTTGAACATTCTCAGAACATTGGTGAGCCTTTGTGATTTTTGATTATCCTTATTTAAATGTATATTGAAATCACCACCTACATAGACTCTGGTTGCTAGTCTAGTAACATATTGCAGACACTGTTCGAGCTGAACCACAAACTGTTCAAAAAAAAACAACACTGATAGAGTGTAAGAACAATAGAGTGTAAGAACGAGAATAGAAAGATCACTCAGCACAACAGTTGTGGCCTCAAACACCAACTCAACACAGAAAGCATCCAGATCAACAGGCTGCATTTCCACTCCATGACACTGTCCACTATAAACAGCAACGCCCCCATTCCTGTGTGTAGTGCGACTGTATATGTTAACAAGCTTCAGAATGTTGCGGTCACATAACTCAATCTTCCTGTAGAAATCAACCTCTTCCTTCACAAGCCAATGCTCACAAATGCATAATATGTCATGGTTATCAGTTTGTAAAAACATTGTCAAAAGATCAAATTTTGTTCTTAAACACTGAACATTCAAAAAACAGATACGTAGGCTTTCATTAGAATGAAGATCTCCACAATTTTTATAAACTCTGACATTTAAAGAATCTATTTTACTACATTCTGAGGCTTTGCCTGTCGAAAAAACTGTGAGTTTTTATTGGGTCTATTTGCTTTTTTGAAACGGTAATCAGCCACAAGAATCCCACTGGGCCAGAATTCTGATTGAAAAAAATTTTCCTTGTCTTCAGCAAGAACACTTAACTTGAAGGACTTATAACCAGGAAAGTTTGATATAATTTCTTCACAATAAATAGGTTATAAAGGTTTTACAACTTGCAACATTTTTTAAACATTGGATCCGGTAAGAGCCATTGATTAATTTGGATTGATTAAGCAAGGTACAAGCATAAAACAATCCATGAAAAAAGCTGAAATTTTTCACTAGCTATAGTTGATCAAGAAGTTGAATTTTACCAATCCAGGCCCTCCATCCTATCTAACTATCCAACTATTTAAAGGCCTTATTAAAAGTTGTTGTTATAGTACATATTATCTTCTCTTTTATATTTACCGATAAGTTTTATGTTGCACATTTTTTACATTGAGTACAGAAGCTTTGCTACCTTGAAGTGCCTTTTTGGTGTTATTTTTTATTGTACTGTAATATGACAGCATCAGTTTATTAAAATCTAATAACAACATTACGTTTCATTACTTTCTACCATTGCAATTTAATGCACTGTTATTTGGCCTGTAGATCTATTATCAAAGACAATGTAATGTTACATTATTTTGTCTTTGCTATTATCATTCTTTGCATAATAATCACGGCTTCATATTCGATTGATAATTTTTCTGCGACTTCGCATGAAGTTCTTCAGTTACCTAACAGATGGCGCTGCTCACAGCATTGCCAACTAATCATTCATTACCCGGCAAATTCAAAATTTAAATTTTTTTATTGCTTATGATGCCCACATGAGTCTGAGACTTGTGCGTGGGTAATGAGGTGAATAATTACACTTCAATGCCTGACGGTGGAGCGGGATTCGTACCCACGACCGCTTAAACGACAGCAAGTTGAAGTTACGACGCCCCAACCAACTGCGCTAAGCCAATGAACATGAACAATGATAATCTTTGTACAGAAATAATTATGTAATAATAACTATTTTTTTTGGCTTTATGGTAATTTACGTTGATGATTGAAATTACGTAGGCCTACGATAAGGGGTTAGGTAAGATAATGAAATTTGTATAATTATATCAGTTTGCAATGGCTGTCAAAATAGACAGCGATGATTTACGGCGATCCTATCAAGTTGTTTTTTTTTATATTGGTTGCTCTTTGTGAAATCGATGACTGAAGTAGAGGAACGTTTTTAAATATAAAGGTTTTTAACAAACGAATTTTCAATAATTTATTGTTATTGAGAGCAGGCTAATGTTGAAAATGCGTAGTAATTCTCTGTTAAATATAAGGCCCGTATTATACAGAGCCACTTCAGTCGCGGTCGCGAGCCTCAATTAATGATAAATTACACCAACCGGGCAAATTTGATTAAAAAATCAGCTGATGGTTCTAAACAATCTTATGTCTTCATGTACTTTGACATTGTTGAGTTCGGTCAGACGCTCAGCTGATGTAATTTAGCTCGCGACTGTGACTGAAGTGGCTCTATAATAAGGGCCTTGGGGGTGGTTTCTATGATGTGTCAAATGTTTAAAAATTAGTTTGATTTTTTACCAATTTTATTGAAGAAAATCAATTGAAAATTAAAAGTTGAGCTGAAATTTCTCATGAACATAATTCGAAAAAAACTTAGAGATTAAAAGGTTAGAGGTTACTATAAAAAACAGACTCTAAAACAATATTGAACAGATTTAAAAACAGAAAAATGTTCGTGGGTAATGTTGTAAGTACACCCATATTAATTGCGTTTATAGAGATTTTAAATAAAAAGAAAGGTTATTACTAGCATCCATTACTTCCTCAATCAACTTCAGAGCAAAGCCTGGCTTTTTCTTGTTGATTAAATGTAAGTTATAGGGCGATGAGTTTGGGTAATCAAACTAAATGAAATAATCTATTGACTGTGAAATTTTAAACATTTCCATTGAAATAAACACACTTTGGGACTATCCCAAAGTTACCCCAACAATTACAAGAAACAAGGTAGTTTAATCTATGTGAAAATTATACCAAAGGGTTTTCTTTGTGAAATACATATCTGCAAGTCATGAAAAATCCTTCGTAAGTATAGAGACGAAGAAAGTTTACAAGCAAATCAAAAAATTTGAAAAAACAAAGTTTTGCTAATACTGTTGAAGAATATTCACATGAGATTCAAATTCTTGCCAACAGGTTGCAGCAGCTGTGGTCAAGTATTTTGGTACCAATTACTAACAAATCCTACTAATATGTCATTTGTAATTTGAACTTTTAATGACAAATCAAGTGATGTCTTGAAGTTATAACTGCTGATCCAAAGTTACCCCAGTTTACAGTATTTCAGGAGTGCGTTCCTTACCTATAATTTATTATTGAATGTTGAGATGTAACAGAATATTTAACAAACTAACCAATTTTTAAATCATGTGATGCTTAAGAGAATGGGACACAATTTATTATCTCTATCTTTCATGAGGGAATTTTAAATAAGGAACTGAATACCTTGCATTTGATATTCAATAAAAATAAAAATAGTGAAAATATTGATATCTGAAAAAAGAGATAATGATAGGCTACATGGTTTCATCGCATAGTTCTGTAACTAACTAATGAATTGAAAAGTCTGACAATATATCTTTGTTCATCACGAGCAAATGCTACAATATCTTCTAAAATTTAATAAATAATAGACCCTCTTAATTTTATTTTACTAGGACAGATCAAAGGCTATATCAGCTGTTATGTTTATTTATACTGAGTTCTGTATTCTACTTGCAGAGGAAGTATAGATCACAGCACAGTATATCAATCATTAGTGTTGTGCAATGAAATTATTCGCTAAATTACAAAGAATTTTCAAAAACGTATTTGAACAGAGAAATTCAAGGCAGGAAAAAAGTAAGTAATAGTTTTCATGTTTGATTGCTGCTTTAATCATATTGCTTGGTGAATAAATTTGTATTATAATGTGGTACATATAGCACTGTTTTGCTCTGATCGGAATTGGTCTTTCACCTTTCATCAATGTCTTCAAAGTCTCACCCAGGCTGCTATCATACGTCATTTACCTAGTCTTTTATTTAGATAAATATTTGCCAATAGTAATACATAAAGTAATTTGCCATAAAGTAATACTCTGATACCCTTTATTTCTCGTTACTTTTGTATAGACTACTGATTTTCTTCAATTTTCTAGTGTTTTTCCTTAATTTCCACCATCACATGTCTAAACACATTGCTTCATCATATTATTGCATGACTTCTTTGACATTAGTTGGAACTGATCAGGGTCAACAGTTAGGGTGTAGTTCATATTTAAATTAGCATTGAATCATTATTTCTTTGACTGTTTTCATTTTCTTATAAATCAGTATAAAGATTTCTATGATTTAACTTCATGATCACTTTATTGCTGAAACGTTGAAGAATTGTAGGTGGTGGCTTTCACACATCAGTCGGTTTGATATAGACCCAACATGGAATTCTATTGCCCAATAAAAAGCTCCAGAGATTTATTCAAATAGTTTTTATAACAATGTTTTTTCGTATACTGGTGGCTTGAAATAATTAAATTTAGTTTCGTCAATTCAGATGCTCTAGAGTAAATCTCTTTTTATCTTTGTATATAACAATCAGCTTTATACCAAAGCTATTGAATACAACTTTATAATATATAATCAAACTTATTAAATTCATTAAAGAGCAAATTATGTTGTAAAAAAAGTTCACAGTATTAGAATGCGGAGTCATAGCGTGTTTGATTGATTGGCAGTTTTAACAATTTAGTGAGGCCAAAAAATTCACTGAACTTCAAATTCAGTAAAGTTGAAAAGTTTTAAAGATGCATTCAATGGGTTAATTTCCAAGTGATAAGGAAAATAAAGTTTCATATTTTGAATTGATCAATCCTCAGTTCATCTAATTTCATCCATATTAAAATTGATAGACAATCATCATAAATGATTTAATAAATGAATAATCTTATTCATAGACGCAATTTACATATTTTTCTGCCTACTTCATAGAATTATTTCAAATTTACTCGTCGCCTTTTTATGGAAAATAAAATAGTGTGTAAAATTTAGTACACCAAATTCTCATTTGTTTTTTCTTATATAGGTTACAAAATGCTTAAATATTATTCACCCCCTGTTATTTCAACTTTATTTACTTAGTAAGTTCAAGCATTCACTTCATTTCAAATTCTATTTGAAAGTATAGGCATACTTTCCATGTGTACTAATCTCATTTACTGCACCATCAATGCATAATTAACATAATTTCTACAAGTATAATTATTATTGAATAGTTTCATTTATTGGTTTGATTGTATATTGATCATACATAAGACGAGAAAAATATTGAATACTGAATTAAAAAGTCCTTCCAGAGAAATTCCTTTGTCTATTCTTTTTTTAAATGAGCAAGTAGCATTCTCTAAAGTACTCTACAAAGGAAGTACTGTAGGGCCTAAATGCTTAGAAATAAACTCATGATTTATATTAACTCATGATTATATAGTTATTCTGTTATTTCATCGTTGGTTTCAGTTTCACCTTGGCAATATTTTTAACATAAGAAAAATAATTTAATATGGATTTCCATTTCTATAAAGCTTTTCATTTGATATCCAATGAACAAGTTTGCTGCAGTATTTGCTCACACCACTTTATTGGAGTTGTGCTCACTCTTCTCTTGACCACCTGATTCGAAAGCATAAATAATTATATCAATTATTGAATTTAACCTGCAAAGTTAAATCCATTCCAATGAAGTTCGGATTTCATTCATGATTGTTCATTTTTATTAATTTTCATCAGACACAACATGTCGACCATTGTCATGCTACTTGTATAAAAAAGCTTATTAGTGCAGGCTATTTTTGTGATTCATAATGATTATTCATCAGTACAAAGATAGGTTGTTCTCTTTAAACACTACAAGCGCTCGATGCAAAACAATGCCAATATCAATTTATGATGATTAGATGTAAAATAATGAGCCTACCTATTCGAGGTGATGAATCATCCTTCTAGAATGATCACTTGACAATCTTCAAAATAGTATTGAATTTAATGACGTTATAAGATCTACATTTTTAATCATGCAGTTACAAAGACAAGGCTTCCTCCGCTTACTATTTATAGCTGATGGTAAAGACCATGTGAATGTTAAATTTATAAGCAATAGTTTACTTTCAAAATATCACATTAATAGACGAATTTTTGTATGGCAATAGAATGTATATTTCAATAAATTTTATTGAAATAAGTATTACATGAAAACTTTCAATAACTCAGATTAGAATACTGTATTCGACCCTAAGAAATGGGAAGTCAACATTTTCCTTTAAGTTCGTTAATTTTTTAGCTATTTATAATTCACTTTGAATTAAAATATATGCCTTACATGCAAACATTTTATAATAATAAACATGCAGTTGATAATGTCCAATTATTTTCATTTAAATCTAAATACCTACCTCGATAAAAAGGTTTCTTATTTTGTTAATAATAGCTATGGAATTTTACAAAAAAATGTTTCAAACCAATGCCAGTTAATTAGTTTCCTCTTAGTTACTATTGGTGTATCAAATGGTTTGGAAAGAACCTCTATCATTATACAGTATTTGAATTACAATAAGGATTTGAATGAGATAAAGAAAAAGTCACTCTACAATGTGATAAATTACGCTGATGAATTACACAATTAAAATAATTCTCAATAAATTAATATAATATTCAAATCAATATGATAAATTAATGAATAATAATTTCTCAATAAATTTCACAACGAAAATAACAATTTGCTAGATACTTTTAGATTTACAGAATAGTACAGATTACAAAGTGCAGCAGAGCATTAGGATATGACCATATGGACCTCAAGGGTCTGTTATTGGGTAATAAATTATAATTTATTATTGACTTCGCCGAATTCACCAGACATGTTAGAATGAAGTGATTGAATGATCTTACATTCGTAAGTACAAAACCCTTGGAAATTTTGAGATGGTCTGTTTTGTGGTTGTCACTTTCCATGTGCAGGTAAATTTCCTTAACTGCTTCATTGATGCATAATTATTAAAAAACTTTTACTTTTTTATTTTTCTACTCAAAATTTAAAAATAATCTTACTAATCTGTGATGTTTTCCATGACGAAATACTTAATGAACAATCTAATATTAAAACTGACACTGTATTTCACTCTTAAATAATGTTTTACTCACATATATTGGAGATGCTTGAGGAATGCATTTCACTTCTGAAAAGAAGCTTTGTCAGCCTCAGAAGTGAAATGCATTCCTCAAGCATCTCCAATATATGTGAGTAAAACATTATTTAAAAGTGAAATACAGTGTCAGTTTTAATATTAGATTAATCTTACTAAGCTGTAAAACTGTTAGATTTTTTTTCATTTATTCATTTAATAAGAATAAGAACTAGCTCCGCCAGTTTTCATAATTTACATCCTGGGAAACATGTTCCTTTGTTTAAACCATGATTTTTCTTGGCGTTCTTCTCCAAAATATTTTTTTTTCGCCAGTTTTGCAGCACCTCCCCAAAAAGTTCATTATTCATGCTTTGGTTTGTGCATGATGTAGTCCAATCTGAAATCATGCTTTCCTCTGGATCATGCATCCACTGTATTTCAATAAATAGAACTATAAATTGATGTCTGACTTCATCAAGACTTTTTAGTACAGTCTAAATTAGTTATGTAGATTTGTTTGATCGAGTGAAGCAAGTTCCTGTTTCAACTAGACTGAGTGACCACACGTATGACGCGTTCACTCATTTTCTTGAAATATTGAACGGATGTTCCTTCTAGAATTAAAATAGGCCTGCATATTCCTGGAAAATGACGACCTACCGGCATTCATTATTCATTGAGAAAATTTCCAAACGTTAGACACTGTGGGATTTTTCTAGAAGTAGCAAAGTTTGATAAAGAAATAAGAGTTTGAAGATAGCGTCAATTTAGGAAGTTGGTCGGTTTTGTAAAGAACAACGATCTGACTTTGACACAAAAAAAGATCCATTTTAACAACTTCATTTCGGTTACGGTGTTTCATCTTTTTTTAATTTTTTTTATGGAGCTTGCAATTCTTTCTAAATCCATATTTATTGATATAATCTTCACTTTGTCCCATCAAGTAACAATATTCGTTGAATCTTAGAATGAGAGTGATTTATAACTTGTGGTTTTGGTTTTTAGTAAATATTACCAGCGCGAGAGGTGTTTGGCCGCTCGGTGTCAGGGCGATCGTTATGTTCAGTCACGGGCGCTTGGGATTGTGCTTGGAAGGGTGACCGGCTGCGACGACATATCACTTTATTTCATTTACCCGGTGCTTCGGTACTGGAGTTCCAGCAACACCCTTCATAAAATCATTGTGTCAGCATACATCTCATTACCCAAGTACAAGAGGGCTTCATCAGCCAGAAAAATCTTTCCCTGAAAACTACTAAACTAGTTTTTTTAATCAAACTGCCTGCAGACCTAAAAATTGTTTTTAATCAATTTTGTCGTGAATAACAATAAAAAGTGTGTAGCTTGATAGGGGAGTTGAAAAAATGAATTGATGATTTTAATAACTGGTGAAAATGAAAGTAACTGCTGATGAAAAATGAAAATAATGGAGGAATTAAATTAAAAAAAAAATGATACAAGCTACCGTTAGCTAGTAATTTATTGGGTCAGTAACTGCTGTAATTGAACCGAAAATGTACTCATGTTGCCAGGCAAAATAGCCTTGTCGATTTTCCAGCGGGACCTGTCGGCCATCATGATTGGTGGGGGGCCAGCCAATGAGAGAGGCTTCTGCGCGATCAGCTGATCCGAGCAGTCCAGAACAGCAGTTGCTCGCATTGTGACGTTGTCCTCGGCACGGGACGGACGGACAAAAGGATCGGTGCTGTGCTGTGCTTAGCCGGCAATAGATGTATAAATCGTTCCGGATTTTACAACACAAATAATACAACTGCACAAGTTCACACAAATACCCTTTTCCCACTTGACGCGAATTTCCTTCAATCTCAACATTAATATTTCTAATGAAACTGGGTGACTGAGTTACATATTTACACTAATAACAAATTAATTAGATCAAAATGATGACAAGTGAACACTTGGAACACTTTCTAGAAGATTCTCCTCATAGAGACGTGAAATTAAACGAAGTTTTCAATAAGCTTTCTGATATTTTACAACAGCAAACACCGATCAAACAAAAAATTTCGTGCGACGTCATTGATAGTATCCTACCTGACCGGAACACTGTCCCAATTTCTGCAGGTAAGGACCAGACACCACTAACCATGGCACTTCTCTATTATTTCCAAATAGCACCAATTTAGAAAATAATATAGTCGTTATTATGAATTTGTATGTAGGCTACTCCATTCAATTGGGCTACATCGTTTCAAGACATTCGTATTTTCTTGGTAGATGTGTTGACAATGATTTTCATTGAAGTATTTACATATACTTGAAGTTTAAGAGTTTTATTTTTGAATTTGAATGATATGGCATCAGTCAGCGAACAGATGATTTCTAACGGCTGATAGGCTTATAACCTCGTTCAGAGTATCGAGTGATAACTTTCTCATCACTTGAAACCTTGATGTCTGATTTCTGTTATTGGACAGTTTGAAGCATTCTATTAAAAATAGCAAGTTCAAATTAAGATACATTGACTTCCTAAGCTTATAGTGTTGGTTTTTAAATTTGTCAAAGACCAAGTGAATGAACAAAGACTTTGTAGAACGCCTGCGCGGTCCCAACACCGGAATCCAGAAATAACGATTTTCTCCCTCACCCTCCGTTCACAGCTGTTCGCCTCAGTTTCTTTGTCAAGGTTTCAGCTGAATTCTTTGTTCTGTCATCCCTTGTTTATACCTACAATTACAAATTGTTTATAACTTGGGCGCTTAGACCTATTCATTTCAATGGCCATAGCAATCTCACTTACCTTTCCGAGATGAGCATTAAATTTTTGACTTCATGGAATAATAGAACTGGATCGATAATTTCAAATATTTTTCCTGTTTAAACCTCATAGTTTATTTATCTACATAAGTATTGAAATAATTGATCGTAGACCCCAAAGACTAACCGACACTTTGTCATTATGGGAAGAATGCTTTGTTTTTTATTAATTTACTCAATTTTATCTCATAAATACTATAAATATTTGTTGATGTTATTCTTTGTATATATAAAATTGTCTGTCATAGAAAAAACAGCTCTTTTATAATTTTGAAATTTATCTCGTATTTCAGAAAAATACATTGCTTTTATCATAAAGATACTCTCACTCTCTGTTAGCCTACATCATTCCTTGTTAAAATTATTTTGTTTCCTACTATAATAAGTCTCCTTTGTGAATTTAGATGCCTGCTTTGTACAGCACGGTTCTCAGAAGTTGCAATATCCTCGCTGATTAGCCTAATATCATACACTGAGTAATATATTTTAAATTCAAACTCGTACTCTTTGAACGTTTCAAATTTCTAGGAAAATCCGGAGTTTGACCAAAAAATCCAGTACTGTACTTCGCATTTTGATACCTCAAAGTCGAATATTTTACAATAAAATTACTTGTGTCAAATTGTATGTTATTTTGGACCAATTCATTCCAGCGATCTACTAAATAAAATGCAAATTATAAATATATTATGAAATATCATCTTCTATATAGGGCTTACTAAACTCATAATGTCATTTTAATCAATTTGAAACATGAGTTGTATATATAAAATAAAGTAATTGTCTTAGCTATTTTTAGTTGGCATTCGTAATGAGAAATTATGAACCAGATAAAAGTTGATAATTTGTTTTCTGCTGTGTTATTGTTTTGATAAGTTATTATAATATTAATCTAGAGTAGCCTAAATGCGGTGATTTTGTGAATATGGTGGAGTGAAAAATTGACTTATTAGTGGGCTAATTATTATCTTCTGTTGTTATTCTTCAGTCCATCTTATCACCGTTGTCTGTATGAAGTTTTCAGATGAGGCAATTATGACTCCATACGTTCTATTGTGTCATCATCTAATGTTTATCATTTCCTGCGTTAAATTTGGTAGCTTATTTACGTTTGGTCTTATTTTCGATCGTAATTCTATCCCAAAAGTTCACCGAAGGCTATGTTTTAAACTATTGGAAAACAAGTTGTTTACGCTACACTCCGCAATACAGTATTCGTTGATTGGTCAAAGGGAAAATTTCTCACGTAAACAGTATGGTGTATCACCCGAAGGCTATCTATCAGTATTTAATTGTTTATAATATTTAATTCTAAAACGAATAAACTCTTTCAAATGTTGAAAATTCTTTATAGTATTAGATTATTCAGGTTGGAGGTATTCAGGCCAATAAATATTATCTAGGCTGCCAAATACATGATAATAATTTTAATTGTCATTTATTTTGTTGGATTAAAATAGTATTCTTCATGACGCAAGTTGAAACGAACTACAGTCTATAGATTAGAGATAAAGAACGAATATTATATGCGTACGGCTTTGTTCAAAATCTGCAAAAGGATTTTAGAATTCAAAAAAGAAGTTTGAGGTGTGTTTTATCATAGATTAAAAAAAGTTCCTTCAATTACTTTTATATCTTGAATAAGCTGCTGTGATAAAATAGCCCTAATACCACCTTAAAAAGGATCCTCTAGGTCTAGAATGATTCATATCTTGTTTAGGTTGCTGGGAAAAAATTTCTTAATACGATCTAAAAAAATCCTCTAGAAGGATTCATATTAGTGAGCAGTGAGCAATTGAAAAATTAAAGCTCTAGTGAAAAACGAAGTTAAAAATGTAACTACTTGTAGTAGTAGTAGTAGTAGTAGAAGTAATGCATTATACCAATCTGATAATTTTGATACCCACAATATTGTGGGTATCAAATGGTCTAAAATAATGGGGGGAAACGAAAAATTACTTGAATATCAGACAATAATTAAGAAAGTTTATTCTTGTTTTGGTAGTGCAGTTCAACAAGAACTACCAAGCAAAAATCTACTATCCCGAATTTTTTTGTGATTCGTGAGGCTTTCATGGATTGAATAACTAAAAATCTCTCAACGTTTCTCTGCAAATGGAGTTGCATACGTCACAGATTCTACACGCGGTGAGCGGATGACCAGGTAAATTGGCAAAACGCCAGCATAGAAGAGCTGCTCTGCTCGTATCTTGCTTGTGCTGTGTGGTGCTGAGTCGGGCTACAATGCTGTGCTGCCTGCAGCTCGATCTCCAACCGAGTTGCTTACATGTTGTGGTCCTAAGCTCAGAATTCAGCCTCCCTCTTGCCTCTTCATCAATGTTAGCATCAATTGGTCGGACAGGCTATTTTTACCGTCGAACGCCTCTTGAATTATATTACAGCTTGCATTTTATATTTGGTAGAAGTGTCCTCCTCAATCAAACTCCGCGCTTTCAATTTAGCATTTGAACCACCTCAATTGACCCACCGTTCACTCACGCCACAAACAGCGCCACTTTAGGGCTACGTCGCACTATATGACTACAGCATTAATTCAGGCTCATGTAGGCCTAGCCTACTCAATAATAACCAGCTCAACCGGTTGACTAGAGCCTATTTTTCTTTCGCTGATAGATTAATTTAATTCAATATCCAGTTGACGTTAATTTAAAAAACTTATGACCTGTTTATCAACATAAGTAGGCCTAGCTATATCTATTGATTATGCCATTAGTAGACCTACCTCTAGCCACTAAATTCACATAAATTCCCTTTAATTTAATCCATCTTCAAGCTAAGATGTATTCAATGATAAATTATCATTAATTATAATTCATATTAAAATTAATTCTAATTCTAATGAGGTATCAAAGAGGGTTCTAAAAAGTTCATCTGTATAGAGGAGAATTCATATTTTTATTTGAATGCAATGAAAATTAAAATACGGTAGACTATTTAAATATTGAAATATTTAAAAAACGGAACAATCAATATTTAAAGTATTTATAGAAATTTCTTTTGTAGGTAATATATAATATGAAGAATACCGAAATGCCCTAGATTACTCAAATATTAGATGATAATTTTATTGAAATCTATAAGTAGTAGGCCGGTTAATAATACTGTAACCGTTAATAAACCGCCGGTTAATAATATTGACCCGTTGACATACGCTGGGCCCAAAGCTTATGGCTTACCAATAAAAATACGGTTACACTTCTACGGTTTTACCCAATGCATTGTCCATTGTGTAATGCACATCTGTCTTCCCAGGTACACTACCAGTCAGTCTGCCAGCATAAAACCTCTCACCCGCCTTATTTCATTTACACTACAATAGGGTCTTTTAAAAAACAAGGAATAATACCAGCTTTATTTTGGAAAAACGAATATTTCGTCATTGAAAATTATACTTTTCTGATAACAACCAATGTCTGTTGATAGGCCTAACTAAATTATTCATGACATAATAGTCAGACAAACTTGAATAAATAATAGTTTCATGTCTGGTGAAAGGAGTCGAGCTGGCTCTTGGCTCTTGCTTAGCGATCGATTCAGAACGATCAATACTCACTTAGCAGACTTTCAATTCGTAGCCTAAGAGGCTTTGTTCTTGAAATTACTTCAATGTACTTTGCACAAACGTATGCACATGCGTTTAAAAACATGATAAATGGTACATTAGCTAATCTGTAGACGTCTAATCCTCAATAATTCGTCAGTGTTGGAGCGTCAAAGCTCTCAACAACAAATCTGTAATAAAATGAAACTATTTTGCTTATTTATAACAAATAACGTATGCATCCAGACCAGGATTCATGGTCATTAGCCTACTATTGAAGCTATAGGCCTATTGTTTAATTTAGTACAAAGCTGTGGTCATCCTATTGGATCTATTCGCGCGAATTCCTCACGTCATAATAAACCGAGGTTAAATATAAAAGATAAATTTGAGAGAATAATCAGTATCTATATTTTCGCTGTACTTGTTTACTTACATTCAGCACCAAGTGCTCATTTATTGCATAATTCTCGTTCGATTAACCAGCTTTAGTAGGTTTTTTGTCCGGAATAAAAGATTAGATAGAAAGAAATGAATCATTCTAATGCAAGCCAATATTTCAGTGTGTCATGAATCTTCAATTGAATAGGAGCTGTATGCTTATGAAATATTTTGAATTATAGAGTCACGTTTTTCAATCAACTGTAGCTGTAACCACATCAGACTATCATGACTTGGATAGGCTATAGGCCTACTACTGTATATCCTATTGTCTTTGCTATAAAGTAAACTATGATCATGTTTCTCCTGGTCTATGGATATTTTAACAGCAATAAGATACTAAATTCGATTTAGAAGTATACAGTTTATTCCTGTAACCGATTACAAGCGGATATACCAGTCGGCCCAAAGGGGCCGCGCGATCCGGTAAACTAAATTTTTGAAATAAAGCCTTCACGGTACGGCGATCTTTGATGAAAACCAAGTAGGCTACTTGTAAACTAAATTAAAAATATTTTCAACTAGATTTTAAAAATAGTACCAAAGTTTCAAAATGTTTATTTGCTAGACAATAAGGCAATAATTTGACAAATTACAAATAATCTAAATAGAATAAATTGCGGCAACCAGGGGCGAAGCCAGCAAGGTAGGGTCCTCGGATCCGGACACCTTTTTTGGCGATAACTCAAGCACTAGATAGAATCCACTTCCACTCATAAAGTTGGTTAAAACTGAAGGATTTATGTCTGAAAACGCTCAAAATTCGGTTCTAGAAATGTTATTTTTCAATTTCTCTTTCCGGGGAAGAACCTCCAGACCATCCTGTTGTTCGAGTGAGCAATACATTTTGTCAAAATTATGAGAGGATCTTGATACTTTGATGTGTAGCATTACTTTAAAGATAGGCTACAGAGTTCTCCTATCAAAATTAAAAGTATAGGCTTATCGGCACCTCTCACTCAGTGATACATGCTACAGTATTTGAATTCGCTTCATTTCTCCTTTTATTTGTAAAATGCATTCTTGTGATATATTTACAGTTGCTGTATAATAACTGTATAGTAGTAAAAGTTGAAAAATTATTGGACTATAGTTCGAAAAACAAGCCATAAATGAATCTAGTTTTTAAGACACAATAAGCTATTATTTTATAAGACAAAATTACAATTCATCGAGTAACAAATTTGTTAGAATGAATTTTAGTCATAGGTAATTTCTGGATACGATTATGGCGGCAACTAAAAAAATTCATAGAATTCGGAGACCGCGCTAGAACTATATAGCCGTTTTGGCCTCAATGCGCCACTAACAAGTTAAGTTTCACCATTTTTAAGTGTTTGAAATATAATTCAATGGTTGAGCACATCATAAGGTCAGTTGCATCAGCGAGGGTACCAAAATTCAAATTTGTCATCCACCATTACATCTTTTAACAGTCAAATCCACTCTAGTTCCTAATCGTTAATCGTGGGCTGTGTTCTCCCTTTCTCTTCTCGATATTGCTAAATATGAAAATACCTATTTATTAGTGCAATAATCTAGAATACCGTACACACTACTGCCCATTGGCAATTTTTCCAACAGAGCTCAATATCTTGAGTCTTGACTACGTATTGGCGACTCAATTGATTTGTAACTACAGCAAATTCAGTCATAGTTCCACCGATTTAAATTTTCACTAGGCCTATCTAAATTCTAAAAGTTTATTCCATTTACTGTATTTCATTTTTTATTCTTTTATTAAACGTTCTGATCAGTTCAATAGTTCTTGGAATTAGTCACTGCACACTGCACAGTGTAAATATATTGATAGGTTAACTCAGCTTCTCTGGCAGGAAAGTTCTAGAAGTCGACCCTGTGTGATCAGCGGTGAAGGAGTTGAGTCGAAAGTTTATCCGGCCGTATGGCGAAATAAAAAACTCGACAGGATGATTCCTACTGCCTTTTAGTAGTGAGAGGGTCGAGTTTCGTATGAGGAACAAAGGATTTTCGGTCGGGATGACTGCTGAGGGAAGTGCGTGATTCGAGCGTGAATTGCCGCCTGTAAAAATGTCCCCGAAAAGGGAGAGGGTGAATAATATTTCCAGGATTCGCTTCTTGAGAGCTTTCAATCATTCAAATTATAGTTTCGTGCAAGTCGAACAGGGAACTAAGCTTCACCGCCCCTCTCCCCTTCATCGAACCATTACCCTGACCCTCTGCCTCTTGGTAACCGTAGCCTAGCGGGCGGTCGGCCAGCTCGTCACGTAGGCTCTTTTGGTGATGGCGTGGTGGGGGAAGCCTAGCAGCGCTGTGGTGGGGACGACCGGCTTGGTGTCTTTGTTTCACAGCTGTCGAGTTGCATCAGTCGGTTTCCAGTGTTCTTGGTATCAACTAGGTACCTAGTGCTAGGCCGTGCCGGCACAACGCAAGTGATTCAACGTTAGTTGAAACAGTGCTTTTATATTTTCTACCTTCGGTTTAATCGCCTTACTTAGTTTTCAAACAAATTTGTACAATGGAAGTATTACCGTGCCCCGTCAATGTGAACTTCACAGGCTATTCCCGAGGTGAGTTTCTTTGTCTTTGTTTCTCGAGCCGCAAACTTTCACCGGCTTATGCCGGTCAAAGAAGAAATCTCTTCTCGATTCTATCTCAATACTACCTCAAAACTATCGTATCTTAATATTCTTTCAAATAAACTATACCGGTACTCTTGACTTTTCGGAAAATGTTGTTTTAAATTTTTCCTGCTAAGACTTGCAAAATGCTGCATTACCTTTGTTTGACTCTTACAATGTATCTCACTACAATTCAACATATGCTACTTTATCTTTTCTTGATCGTAATACAGTAACAATGTCTGAATATTCGAAAATTTGATCCTGCTCAGGTAGACAGGTATTGAACTTTTCTTGTCATGTAGATGTGATCAAGTTCGTTATCAATCGTTGGTCAAAGGTTAACGTTGGTTAAAAATTGATATTTTTGACAGGTTTCTGACAGGTTTCCTTCAACCTGATTAGAAGATTCTGTTCCCTGAAACTTTTCTGAAATCTCATTGAAATTTTCTGAACTTGATGGTAAATTCACGGTTTAATTGAGTTTGAAGCTTTTATCGATGATGAATGAAATGATTGGCTCTTGTCTTAGTCCACTTCTCATAGCCCATAAAAGTGGTAAACTATTGCCGTATACAAAGTACGGTATTGGGTATTGAATAATGAACTTTGTTTATAAAATTTATTTGATGTGTGATTACTCTGAAAGAAACCTTTAAGCTTAGAGCTACATATTAATTTTTGTATTGACCAGGTTATATTTGTTTAACTCGTTCTTTTAGACCTTTCACTGTTCTTCTACACTGCCAATATTTTAAGCTCCATAACTGTGATTTTTTATCGTAGTATATCTTTGATTTGTTTGGGGCTCTGTCGCTGTGGTTACACATATTATTATAATACTAGGCGTACCTTATATATAAAGACAAGGATTAATCTATAATATTCCATATTGATTCTTCTGTGTATTTTTATTGATTTAATCTACAACTTTGTACAGTAATACTGTAATTAGAAAGTCAATATTCTAGTATTCGCCTTTCAGTCATTACTAGGAATATCAAAAATTTCCCATTGGCCATCAACATTTTTTTATTAGGAATCATAGATTATATGTGAATGATATTTCAAATTTTATACGTAGAGCAATACTTTGATATTCTGATATTTTAATATTACTGTAGTACATTCAAGCTCAGCTCATATTCTGTTACTGAGGCATGAGATAACTGGAATATTATTTAATTAATTTCATAGGCAATTAATTTGAGATTTATATCGATTACATATCTAGTCTAGCCACCCACTGCTACTATTTATATTTCTATTGTATGCCAGTAAATTGAAAGTTCTTTCTTTCACATGTTTCTCTAGTTGAAAACTTCTAGTAACTGCAGCTATTTGACCAGAATCTTTGTGTTTTTTGTGTTGTTAGGTGCCACAAGGCCCAGCGATGAGAAGAACGAGTCGCTAGGAGATGATGGAAGCGCTTGCCAGTCCCTGACAAGGAGGCTGGAGGAGGAGCTTCGAGCAGCCAAATCTGCACAACTCTCCTGCGGCGAAGTACTTCTGCCTGCTGATCTCCTTCCTAGGATAGCTAGAGATGTTATTCGAATGGCGGAAAATGAGCCTTGCGGATTAAGGTAACTATTACATTTTTATGCTCTGTTTATTTCCGAGCTTTTATACTCAATAGTTTTCCAAAAAAAAACAAAGATTTTATTCTAACCAAATACAGTACCTATTATTTTTTTATTGGATTTGGAAATACTGTATGAAATGAATTGTGTAGGAAGCGGTATCAATCAATTACATATTCTTTATTCATTATTGTAAATACTCAATACGAATTGTGCCAGGTAGGCATAGAATTACTTGATGCCGGCCGGCTTGCCGGCTCTAAGAATTTTAGATTATCAAGTCAACTTGATTAGGTAATCACCAGTTTCGTTATCAATGATTTTTTCAAGTCAGCTTGTACTTGGAATTCCCACAATAATTACTCAGTTTGTAGATAAATTACTACAGTATTTTCTTCATTTACATTTCAATGACATTGCTTGATATTCACTAATTCATGAAAACAATGCAAAATCAACTATCAGCTTATGTTTCAGTATATTTCAATAATATTACTTGATATTTAATAATTCATAAAATAAATCAAAATCTGCTCTCAGCTTGGATCAACTGTTTTTTTATTGGACTATTCTATTTTAATAAGTAGATAATTTGCCATTATTGCCATCAAACCCCAGATGCCAAAGAACTGGAATTTTATTACTAGTTGTATTAACAAACTTATTTGGAAAGAACAATTCACTTCATTACTACTTTGTAAACAAATCACAATAATGATATAACTGTTTCTAGCGCTTAAAAACATAGAGCGTTATTCCACTAGTATCTACTTTTTATTATAAATAAGCTATTTTTTTAATTAAAGAGACTACATACCTAATTATTGTTTGGTAGATTATTTGAATGTTTTACTTTGAAATATTTTGACAAATACAAACTCATAGATTAAAAATGATTAGATGCACTCCGAGCCTGGTTTTGTTCAATGTTTTTATGACATTGTTTAAATTTAATGATACTCAAATACCGGTATCATATTTCTAATGTCCTGAGATACTTTCTGCTCACACCAGCAATATTGTTGCAAATCATTTTTCATTTGTTTTTATTAAAGTCTACAGTTTCTAATAAGTTTGGAACAACTTATCTAATGAATTGTTTTTGTTTGTGTTACAGAGGCTGTACGCTTTTTATCAACTTTGGGACTGAAACGGAGTGCCGCAGAATAGGAACAATAAAATGCGATCCAAATACGGTGTCAACATTCGAGTTGTTCCTGACACTAACACAAGACGCCAAAAGTACGTGGCACTCAATTCTGCCTCAGTTCATCAAGAACCTGACCAAAGGAGGCACAATTATGATTAGTCCGGGATTCGAATTAGAAAAGAAGAAGCTCTACCGATCGTACCTGGATTAGGTGCTGGATAAGCGCCAGCCTCAGCTTCACGAGAGCCAAGACTGATTGAGAGTGCTCAGGGCAACCAATAGCACTACTACAGCGCATTGTGATTTACATCTCACTTGCAATCGTCACTTAGTCATTCACATTTGAAATATATCTAACAAAAAATATATTGGAAATATGAATATTCAGATTGAAAATTTATTAAAATTAATTTTATATACTTGTGTAGTAGATATGATATTTTATCAAATTTTATTCTAATTATTTAGTTGTAGTTTGTAGAAATTGAATCTGGCCTAGAAAAGAGTTTTATTTGCAGTATAAACCCAAGTTTCAGTATCATAATTATCACTCATTTTCACCGACTATTGATGTTTTGCTTATAAGTTTGGTGTTCAGGTCTTCCTTTGTTCTCAAAAGTGATAGTTTTCCTGAAATCTTAAAATTAACAAGTCAGAGGGATCACCAGAGCAAAGACCAGAAAAGTACAATGTTGATATTCAGTCATATCACTTCACAAGGAAGGTTTGTTTTAGTGATAATTTAAGTAATAATTTGACTTGTGATTAATTAATGTTAAGGACTAATTAATATTTTTTGCATTGAAAATTTAATAGTATTTTATTATCGTATTCGAATAGATTATAAAGTCATATATTATATATTCGATAATATGCCTCTTGAAAGGCCGATAGCTTTCAGAATTGTCTGGATTGATATTGAATTGAATAATTGTGTATGTAGTGCGACCTCGAATAGATTTAGAGAAACGTGTTGTCTTTCAAATTAATTGGTATGTAGGCTAGACGGAGAAACGGGCTAGAGCAGTATTGTATTTGTGTGTGCACTTCACCTCTGTACTTGTGATGATTGAAGTTGATTTTTAATTGAATACCTTTGAATACCTCATGAAATTTTATAAAGGCCTATATGATTTTGTGTCTTTATATTGTGATATCAAAATAATTTCTCGGCTTCTAAGCAAAATTTTGTTTTATTATGTTATCGATTTTCTTTTATTATTGATTTCGGTTGAAATCATGTAGCGGCGAAATTAAGTTCAAGTGATTTGTTAGTGATGGATGCTTTATTAATTTTAGTTTTTTCTCATTTCAGTGATAAACATGAATTATTATGATAGTACAAAACCGTAGTAAATGAAAGTCCATTAATTAAATTCTATCGAACACCAATTTGCCATTCTAGATTTGATTTTAAAATTCGTACAATAAAATTACAATAAATTAATGACAGTGACTTTCAATTATTGTGATGATTATCATTTAAAATTGTGATAACAGAGAAATTTAACAAATGATAATATTATTTTGATTTGTCGCTGTTACATAATAATTATTACATTAATTTGTTAACAGGTTAATTTGATGTTTATAACATAGCAATGTTAACTGGCAGTAAAGAGATTCCAACTGTCCTGTCGTTTGAAAGTGTCTAATACTAAGTGTGTAGAATGTTTCCTGATCTCATTTATAATAGAATTTGGTTGACCATTCACTTGGTAGCCGTTTGCCTTCAGTATTCTGTTGATTCAGAACAGTAATATTAAAATACTGTACTATTATTATGCTGTGCTTTGGGCAAAGTCTTATGATTTCTTTTTTATGTTGTCCATCTTTGTATTTGTTCAAAAAAGCGCGAGTATATTCAATGGAATAAGTTGAAGTTTTTTGTACTTTTTGTTATGGTAACAACTTGAAAAGATGAAAAACGTTGAAATAAAAAAGTATTGAAAATTACAGAATTTCTATTCATTGGCACCACCGGTATCCTTTTATAAAGAAAATTGTATCACCAATATGTTTGAGTAATAAACCATTCGGCTAATAATAAATTATATATTATTTTTATATTCATTATGTGGATATTGTACATAATTATTATTTATAATTATGTACAGTACACTCGAATGTTTCAATTCAACTTATTGGTGATAGCAAAATAATTCATTATTGATTACTAACTTTTATGGCATCTCTAACATTGACAAACAGAAGATGAATGGAGGAAAGGTAAATGGTATTTTCAAAGGTGAAACATATTGGATATGGTAGTCCGTTTTCAATTTAAAGTAACTTTTTACGCTTATACCTTCCTGCTAGCAAAACTTATTGTAGTTCTGATTTTTTGATATGTTGTTTCTTGTTTGGAAACGTATGATTAGTCTTGAATTAATTTTGCACCGTCGAAAACCCTGTGCTACCCGCAAAAGTCTCAAAAAACCTTGAGATTTTAGCCCTTTCTTGGTTTTTGCTAAGTATCTAAAACCATAAATCGTAGGAATTAACATGTTTTGAATTTGACAAAAATTTGGAATTATAATGCAATGGAAAGTATTCATTCTTCCCATATACTGAATGATGGAAAGGTAAATCCAAAAATGGTCCAAAATTTAGTTTCAACGGTACCCCCACCCTTCCCCTCTCCATTTCTAAGCTGAGAAAATTTTCGGACAGCAAAGATTATTTTATCTGATACTTTTGGGTCTTGGAGCCGATAATACGAACAAAAATACTGTACTTTTTTGAAGGAATTTGTGTTGAGACTTACTCAAATTTTAGGGAGTTATCGAATCTATCGAAATTTTTTACGGCTCTAATTTCATAGCTATTGCAGAAAGGAAGCTACCCGACCACCCGATCACGGATGATTAATCTCACTAATGCCTGTCAAGTTACATTTTATAGGTTATGTTTATTGTACTAGAACACGGAACTGCAAATTAGATCGTAGGTGTTGAAAACCTTTCAAAATGAATAAAATCTCAAGAATATAATAATATTGAGATAGTTGAACAATGATTCATATTCAAATAATTGACAATGTAAGGATTCATCGTTTTTCTCAACTTCAGAATCAGCTGTTGATCAATTTACAGTGTAGCCAGATTGTGCCCGTTCGGTTAATGAAAATCAACTAATCGATCTTTGTGCAACAGAAATAAACCCGTTACATTTACGGGTCGGCTTTTCTGCCATACTAGTCCTCCGGGGTTTTTTAATAGTAATTCTAGACTTTATGTAGCTTGTGCATTCAGAAAGGGGGTCCGGGGTACTAAGAAAGTTTTTAAAATTAACCCCCCTAAAACCACATTTTCAGCGATTCAAGATAACTTTTTTGTCAAAAATTATTGTCTCTCAAGGGGTAGTTAAAATTCCGAAATTTCTCATTTTTCTTGCTTTTCTGCATCTTTTAAACTCTCCATCATTTTCTTCTTCTTTCCATTTATCATTTCCTTTTCTTCCCCTTTTTCTTTTTCCTTCTTCTGCGTTTGGGGGGGGGGGTGGTCATTTCCCCTTTGTCCCCCCATGGATCCGCCACTGAAATGAATTAAACAACTGAAGAAAATGAACTATTATTTAACTTAGTCAAAGACACTGCAGCTTTGTTCCCAGAATATATTTATTTCAATTATTAATTTGCGATGAGCAAATAGTTCATTTGAAAATCATTTTCAATGCCTCAAAATCGGTATAGTGAACCATTCGCCTATTTGCGACAATTCACAATCAAGTCTTACTTGATTACAAACATGGTATAAGGATAACTCAAGTTTAAGTAGTCCTCAGCTCAGGGATGGCTTTATCTATAAATGAAGAAATTATCAATGTTAAAAACTCAGAAAAATCCATATTTTTGTTACAATCCCAGATGGAGGTTTCAATAATTGAGAATGGCAAGTTACAAATGGAATATTTATAGGCTATAATTTATTAGGCTATGGATTATTTATAGGTATGAGACCTGTGCGTGGGTAGTGAGTTGGATGATGGTGATTTATGAGTTGGACCTACAGTTTTAGGTGGGTTCCAAACCACCGGGAAGGGATTTTACAGCAGAGAACAGTGTCTAGATTGGCCAGCAAAAAAGACACTGTTCTCTGCTGTAAAATCACTTCCCGGTGGTTCGGGTCCCACCTAAAACTGTAGGTCCAACTCATCAATCACCATCATCCAACTCATTACCCACGCACAGGTCTCAGACCTATGTGGGCTTCATCCTCAGAAAAAAAAGGCTATCGGAATGATTGAACATTGAAAAAACATTTATAGTGTTTACTATCTGTTTTATGATGTGAGTGTGGACAAACCGTAAAATCGTAATAATTGAATGTACAGTATATAGCCTACTTCTCTTAATGAAAATAACAGTTATTTTAAATACTGTATTTTAATAATTGCATATCATTGCTGATAGGCGAATCTGCAAGACAGCCTAACCAAAGTTGTAAAATTAAATCGTTTAGGAAGAGATCTGCTGCGCAGTTGATTTATTTTTTATACTACATGTCATGAGCTGAGCTTATGGGTATAACGACTGAATACCTGTTCGCCATGTCCAATGGGCTTACAGCCAATAGATGTAACCTTGAATTATTATGTTTTTATCATGTGTGAAGGCACTTGGAATATATTATAACCCGTTTGTTATATGATTAGAATCATTTTGTTACTTCAGTATTAAATAGATACAATACGGCATTTCAGCTCAGCACAGTTATAATTCTCAATAATAATAATTGCCTGCGATAGGCTATTTTCTGTTATGATGGAACCACACACTTGTATCTCCAAGTTATTGTTATTCACTAAACTCTTTACTGATGATTGAGTGTACTCTCACTTCATTAATTAATGAGTAATAATAACAAATAATTATAATAATTATCAATAGTCAATTTAATAATAGTTATTACGTTGGGTCCAGGAATTTTACTCTTTTTTGGAGTTATTTTTTAATCGTCAACTGATATTTTTCAAGTCTCACTACTCACTAAAAATCTGTTTATAATTGAGGAGCTCTTTAATTTCGGAATGTCCCTATTCCATCTTCAATCAAAGAGTCTGAAAGATTCATCCTGATCTACACAATGCATACTACATACCGTACTCTCTCTTTTGCAAGAATCCATTGAAAATAAAGTAAGGACTGTAACTGATAACTGAACAGTAATAATTTTATCTATCAAATCTACGTATCTGAACATTGTATTTTTTTATTTTACTTTGACAGTCTAGACAAATAGCATTATAGTTATAGTTTATAATAAATAATTGCTTGAAAGATTCATCCTGATCTGCACAATACATAATACATACTCTATCTATCCCTAGTAGCACAACAATATTTTAAAAATATTGTATGAATTTTTTGTAAATATTGTCAAAACAATTTATTAATTTTACAAAAATATTGTCAAAATCTTGTCAAAACATTGTTTTGCACCACTGAACATTTTTCTTACAATATTTTTACAATATTGTAAAATGTTTTTAAAATATTGTAAAATGTTTTTAAAATATTGTGAACAATATTACACAAATGTTTTAGCAAAATTTTCACAATCTTTACTACAAATAACTTAAAATGTTTTCAAAATATTGTATAATTATTTTGTACAAAATGTTTTTAAAACCTAACCTAACTTATGTTTATCTATGGTATCAATGGTATGAGACTTGTATTTAGGTATTTCTTTTAAACATATAATATAAAAACATACAATATGTATGTTAATATACAAACATACAACTACATTGAAGTTTAGTAAAACTGGCATCAGTTTAAGTGATGTTAATTTGAAATGTCCTTTATGATCAGAACGATTTGATTTAATGTAAGGGTTTTGCCCTCAGTGTAAGCACGTTCCTAATAATAGCTACTGGTACAACCAATAAACTAACTCAAAATCTACTTGCCATTAGGACTCCCAACTAATGGTTAAACACTTCAACAAGAGCAAGAGCAACAACAAGTGGAACTGAAAGTGAGTAATAAAAGATGGTGGCTGTGTTTAGGACAAGTAACAAGTAATAGGACGATTACAATGACCTTGGTATTCTAGGAGAGCAGGCACCGAGCCGTGCTATACTGTGCATGCGCAAATGTAAAAAGAGCCTTATGGGTAATTCACAATATTTTAAACATATTGTGTAAATATTGTTTTCACAACATTGAAAAAGTTTTAAAAATATTGCAGAACATTATTGTTTTTACAATATTTAGAAAATATTTTAGAAAACTTTTAAAAATATTATTACAATATTAAATTTACAAAAATTATGGCAATGTTGGATAAATATTTTTAAAAAATTTTTGAAATATTTTTGTGCTGCTAGGGTATAGTGAGAATCCATTGAAAATACTATAGGTTACTAACCGGTGGTCCGGAACCCACCTAAAACTTTAGGTCCAACTCATCAATCACCATCATCCAGTTCATTACCCACGCACAGGTCTCAGACCTATGTGGGCTTCATGCTTCGAGAAAAAAAATAAAAAACCATGAGAAGAGTGAAACAAAAAACAGTTAAAAGTAAATAAGTTTACTTTTCGAGAAAACGCAGGATAAGAGTGATATGAGAACAAGGTTTCTGATTCATTTTTGTAGCAAATGACAACCATTACAATTTAATTTGGTGTACTGGCAATATTATTAAGAGTTCTTAATTAGTTATCTATTTATTAAGAATGTAGGCTACTGTTACTGTTTTGTTAAGCTTGACCTAATCTGTGGTTATTATTGTTTTATTTTTTTGGGATTTGATAGTTTTTCCGGGGTGCTTTCACACTTTGATTATTGCACTTCATGATATTTAAATAGAAATGAATGGTTGATATTTTATTTATCATGTTTCACGCCTAAATTCACCGCTTCCTTAAATCCCATTGTTCTTCTGTGCACTGCATCCCACCGGGATAGAGGTTCCCATGGCTACCCGGGAATTTCCGGAGATGTAATTTCTGGGATCAGGGTCTCCAAGTCTCTCATCTAGGTTATAGGCACCAAAAAACAGAGTTGTCCCCGGGTGGTTTAGTTCTGAGTTCTGAACAACGTTCCGTTGAGCGTGCAACTACTGGGTGATTTTCAACCTATATACAGTAGTTAGTAATGGCACCTGGCTATCTAACTATCTAAATGGACGAACAAATCGCCAGTAGAAAGCGTTTTTGTTCACATCACATCAAGACGACCTACTCAGCAATCAGATAAGCGAGGCTCCCTCTTTTTTTAAAGTTATGTTCTATTGTTTGCGGTGACAACTTGACGTACCAAAAAGATGAGGCTGCCATTGTCACGCTACAATTATTGCTATTTGCAGTGTAGAAATTCAGGTAAAAGAGCTTATGAGTCTTTAATCTTAGATTATACTTCTCAGGAGACAGGGATACTTCATTAAATTTATCAATGTAACTAGTACCTAATACCTAAAAAAAGTATTTCTTGATGTTCCTAGACTCTTTTTATGTTAGCACAAGTAGTGAAATTCATAAAATTTGTTAGCTTTATGCAGCAATATAATAATTCAATCTTGTTGCAAATCTATACGAATTCAGTAATTTAATAGTGAGTATTAATGCTAATTAAAAGAGAATAGGGAGAAGAAACTTTATTAATTGGAAGTGGAAATTCTAGAGAAATCATCTAAAATCCCTCATGCTTTGTTCTTTCTTTTTTGAGAAAAACAGTCTTTTTTATTTATTGTGAAAAAGTTTGATTTACACGAATAATAAATTACAGTTTATCTGAGCTGCCCGAGAACCTGAAGCTCTAATGACAATAATGGACGGATTTATTTTCATTAATTTTCTCGCTCTATTGAGGGAGATCACTGTCAGAGGAGAGATGTTTCCTGCAACTGAATTGAAAGAATAAAAAATAAGAAGTGCTGTACTTCAGTTGAAATCGGTTCTCACTCTTTTATGTTCTCTTTTTTGACACAGTCACAGGGCAGTACTATACGCTAAGAGAGAATACTATGGTCACTATGGTCCAAGAAGGCAATCTCAGAACTCTGAACTTCCAAGTGGAAGTGGAATATGGAGAACAGGCCTACAATAGGGTGCTATTGAGGCTAGTTCAGAACTCTGAACTACCTAGTGGAAGTGCAAGTGCCAACTCAAAACAGCTACGGTACCTATATAGTAAGCAGCCTACTTACAACACCTGATATACTACTTACTACAGGAGACTAGTTATTACAACACTTGCAATTGACCTTTTCCTATAGCTGAGGTCAATAAACTGTTATGATTATAGATATGGTACTTTTTACTACTTGAACCGCAACAACTTCTTGAACTTATAACTGCTTGATACCTGGATGCGTGATGCCTAGATTGCCTACCCAGTCTTTTGAGTTTTGAATCGAATCCACCTAATAACAATATAAAATAGCCGTACACTAGGACTCTCTATATAAAAATTTACAAATTTTATTAATACCTGTATCGATTTGTAGTGTCTGAAAAATCTTACGAAAATTATTGTAAGTTTTTTATTGCTAAGCAATAGATTAGACATACAGATTTTTGTAATGAAAATGAAAATAGATTTTATTCAGTAAATTGGTAGCTTAAAAAATAGAGTAATGGACAATTGCTGTCCAATTGAAAAACAATTTTTCAATAAACTGCAGAAAATAATAATTAATTTATGTACAGCAGATGGATCTACTTTCCCATCACACAAATGCGCTGTTTGGTGAATAAAAATACAGACACAATATCAATTAGGCTATCATTGTTCAGTTGTTCTATAAGATTATTGCCACATCTTATTGATGAGGTTATCAATGCTAGAATGATATGCATCCAAGTAATAAAACAACAATGGATTCATTCTTCAAGTGAAATAATATGTTCGTCTATTGTCACTGAACCTATATGACGAGTTGCATCAGCTTTTTAAAAGCAGAAGTCTTGTAAACTTCTATCAGACTTTTTATAGTACAGAAGAGAGATAAAATCAGCTTCATCACAGCACAGCTAGCCTGCTTATCTATTTATTTTATTTGAAGCCTTGAAACGAAGAAAATAGACCCGCGTAGTGGGAAGGGCAAGGTCAGAATAAAACATCTTTCGGGACACTACTACTATAATAGCCAAGGCCTAACTCGCCTAGCCCACCAAAAGAAGTAGTCATTTATTTTGTACAAGTTCTTAAAAAGCTTAAAAACATCTTCTCATCTCCCCACAATCTTAATAGTATTTTGGGCGCTGTCAAATTGTGCCATAAAATGTATAGATGTATGGTTAACGATTTGAAAGACTATTCTAACGTACTCTTATAAAGCAATGTTGAATTTGTTATCAAAGAAATAAAAAATTGTATAATTTTGGGTGAAATAAACATAAGAGAAAGGGTCTCTAGTCTTCTTGAGGAGAAAGATGAACGATTACACCCAAAGGCGTAGCCAGAAATTTATTTCTCAAGCGTGGGGTCAGTCAGCCAGACCCCCCCACCCCCCACCTACTCGCCAACACTATCGATAATAAATACTACTCAGATACTTTCTTTGACTTCATTATAACCAGCGATCACGTACGACTTGGTCTTATGTGATCGCTGATTATAAACCCCCCCACCGCCTCATCATTTATTCCTACCAATGTAATATATCTCAAGAATTTGTTAATCATTAAACTATATTTTTTTACTAAAATAATATTGTAATCTAGGACTTGCTTTCTGCAAACTTAACCAATAATAATTATTTCTAAAACTTTTACTACTTATTGTAGATGTAACACAACCCGGGGGTCTTCCCCTGGGGAATAAAATAACACCTCTAAAATCTCATATTGAGCGTTTCTAGTCATAAATCCTACCATTTTAAAGTACGTTTTGGGTAAAAATGAATTCTATCTAGTAGTCGAGAGCTAGGGGAGAGTTTGGAACTGGGGAACCTCTTTTTGAATTCTATTTAGTGCTCTAGCCACCGCCAATGGGGGGGAGGTCCGGAACGGGGATCTTCCTTCTTTTGAACTTTTCCATCTAATTCAATAACTACTTTTGAAAATGAATTGAGGATTGAAGTTTTTCCAGCATTGGATGGTAAATTGTCTAAAGAATAAAATTGTTCTAATAATAGAGGCTCGTTTAAGTTTTGTGCTCTTAGCTAGCAATAATATTGTGGGCATAATTCGTGACATGAAATTATTTTGAAGTCATTCTCAGGTCCAGCATCTGATGACAGGAGTGAGGAATTAGGTAATACAGTAATGTCAGTATCAGTACAGTATTAGTATCAGAATATCAATAAATGGAGCCAATTTCGCTCAGACAGCGAAAACGGTCTGATTAGGCTATGTAGGAGCTGAAAAGACCTGAGAGCTCAGAGCTGAGATAACTAAGAAAAACTCATACTTTGGTATGGAAGGAAGTTTCTCTGTATTATCTTATAAATTGCAAATCAAGGGTGGAAAAATGTTTGCGGGTTGAGATGATGCATGAGAGAGTTTATCTGTAGAAGGGAAAGAGACTTTTACTAACTTAGTTTTGGAACTTTATTTGTTATTTTTTGATTTCTTAACAATAACAAAAAACCTGTTGGATCATGTTCGACGAAAGACTATTCAGACTTAGGGTCCAATGTATAATATTTTTCGTGTGTGTAGGTGTGTTGTTTGTTGGCCCATGCCTGTGCGTGCGCATAGCCCATTCTGCCAAATCTACTGCATGTCCAGACACGATTTTATACTCCTAGCAAGTATACTCGCTCATTAGCTCTTTTTCGCTCCTCCCTTACTCGGACGCTCTCACCCTGCACAGAAAAGAGAGAAAGAGAGCACTTATCTCTGCTCATACTCTCTCGGGGTCTTTCTTTCTCACACACTTCATCGCTCACCATTCCATTCTGGAAGTTTCTTGACTCTCTTGTTTACTCGTTGCAGCCTGAACCTTTTTGCCCTTTTGTTGTTATCCCTTTATGGCCACTTGGTTTTGAATCGTCCACCAACCATTTTTGAAAGAAGTTCCAATACAAATAATGGAAACAAACTTGAATAATGAGTGTGAAACAAACGATAATGTTATGATTCATGCTTATCGATCATGATAAAAACTACTCTGAAGAAAATTATGGATAAAAATAATTTAAAAATCACAATTCCCCTGCAGAAGCGGCTATGAGAATCAGAATTCAAAACTACATATTTATTTTAGATGATGCTATAGATTCTAATATGTTTTAAAATTCAATGCGATTCTAAACTTTTTTGGGGATGTGGCACATAAATAGGTCTGAGACCTGTGCGTGGGTAATGAGCGGGATGATGGTGATTAGTCAGTCAGACCTACAGTTTTAGGCGGGTTCTCAACCACCGGGGAGTGACTTTAGAAAACAGTCTTATTTGCTGGCCAATTCAGTCGGTCACCCTTACAAAGAGGGCCCAGAAGTTTATAGCTTATCGTAAACTGATTGAACATATACCTGCTACGGCTCGCGGCTATCACTTCCTAATTTCAACTTCTTTGAAAAGCAATGCATATTAGGTTAACACCAATGTTAAGAAAATATGTAATAACTCGATAATAAATAACAATGCAAATAATTACATAAATCTCGTTCAAAAATAATATTTTCTACTGTTCGTTTTTTATCGGAGGATGAAGCCCACCCACATAGGTCTGAGACCTGTGCGTGGGTAATGGGTTGGACCCATTGATGAGTAGGACCTACAGTTCTAGATGGGGGCACGGAGATTTTCATGAACAAAAGCTCAATCTTGCATTGAGTACAAGTTTTGTAGTATAGTAGACTAGTAAACGTGATTTGTTTGACAATTGAAATTCTATTCACTACTTCCCCTTCGGCTTTTCTAACGAAAACATAGAAAAACCACAAGGTCAGTCCTCACTGCTCAGCCGACAATAAACTGAAGACCAATAAATGCGATTCAAAGTTCAACATGGCAAAAGCAAATTTATCCTCCATTTATCATTGTTCGCTTGAAAAGAAATAGAGATATTGAAACAGCCGTTATTATAATCAAGAGATCAAGATGCAAGGCCTTCCTACTGTTTGTAGGCTCTGTTTAGCTACAGTATGGTTAACATTGATGAATATCAACATTATATTTACAAATTATTATCTTTAATAATGGCATTGACATCAGTCATCGACATTCAAATTATCATTCAATCGTTCGATAGTTTCAACTGATAATTCTATACTAATTTATTCAGATAATAGATAGTCAGAAATATAAAATTCTCATTTACAAAGTTAGTGAAACTTAAATCAATCATCAATCAAAATTTCTGTTAAAACTTAATTTGAGTTTTTCATTTAATTATTGTTCTCAAGAGTGATTACGTGGTAATTCATATTATAGTATTATTTCCGTACCTCCAAACCTTTTGCATAGTTAGATAATACTAAAAGATTCCACATCCTCCATGACATTTATTCAAGATTTTCACGCAGGTAAATATTTATGACTGAATCCTATTTATAACATTAGCTTATACAGTGTATGTAAACTCATTTTTGATAATGCCTACAGAATGTGATACTGTAATTCTATTCAGTTGTATCTCGTTATAACTGAAGTTCAATGAATTTCATAACAGACATTCTGATCCTCTCTGGATACGATAATTCAAAACGTATGTATTCACCGGTATCTGCTCATAAATTTTTCGAAATGTTCAGAATTTCAATTACTTACGTGTGAATTTTGCTTATAATTTCAATATACAGAATTTTGGAAGGCTGAGAGAATATGAGATTCAACAGTGAATAATGAGAGATTGATGCAAGTTTTGAATAACAAACGTCAACGCATTTTGCCTTCTTGTTGATGGTGTCTTATCAGTATTCAAAGTGATCTCTGTCTAGGCCACGAATGATGAAGGCTGCTATAGGCTATTTCTTCCAATACACTATCCACTTCTCTTGACGTCAGAAACGGAAATTAAAATTCAAAATGTCTTCGAGGCATTAAAAAACCTTATCGGCTATTACAAACAAACCGAAAAACATAACCGATGGGCCCAAGATTATGTTAATTATATCGAGAAAGTTAGAACCGAGACAGAATTCAAAATACTCTGCTGACTCCCTATTAATACCTGTAAGTTCTTTTTCACCATTGGAGGACCGTTCAATAGCAGTTTGTTATGGGCAGGCTATTTTCAACGTTGTCATTAATAAGGATTATCTCCTCAGTAATAAAAAGTATTATCGCCTCCAATACCATTATTACCAGTGGGCTGAAATTAAACAGATGGCTCATCCGATACTATAAACAGCTTTGGTTTATTGCACTGTACCAAGGGTTTAATAAAAACTGAAGTTTTTTTTTAGTTTCTCATCGACCTATTGCTTTAAAATCACATTATGAAAAAAGGAAAGCCGGAAAGGTAGAAGAACCTCGCTGCTCCGAACCCCGATAATCCGAAATTTAACGATCATAACATTTTTAAATTTGAGATACTTCATATAATAAAAACATTATAATAAAGATCAAACCTCTTACACGTTATTATACAAAATTGAAGACCATTGTCATATTGTCAAGTAGCCTAGTAATTAGCCTACTTTTCTTGCCGTCATTAAGCCTAGTAGGCCTACTAGTGGCAGCGCCAGGGCAAAATGTGAACAGCCACAACATATTGGAGTACAAATACAGTACATTAATTAGTCTTGTATACTATATTATATCTATAGAACTTGCATACCGTAACTCAATTTGGTCATCAGGCAAGCCTGCGAGTGAAAAATAAGAAATTTAATTTATTGATGTCTGCAATTCTGATTCTGAGCTCGGCCAAAATGTCTGAATAGCATACATGGTAGCCAAATTACAGAAAAAATTCTAATCCGATCGAGCAGTATAGCTCTTTTTCAACTATTGTTTCCCAACACCCCAATGATAGCATACATTAATTAAGAATGTAACTCGTCTGCATAGGCAGACTGCTTCTTTCAAGTTGTAAGTTTCTATTTTGAATAGCACATGGACAGGTTCAAGGCTTTATTGATAAACAGTACGTACATAAGTTGGATTTGGTTCAACAATCGTGTAAAATTCAGCGCCTTGGGCTGCTTGCTGTTGGTGCTATTGACAAAGCTGGATTTGTTGTTGGATTCGATAGATCAAGGGCTATGTGACTATAGCATTTATCACAAGCCTTCAGAGTTCTAGAGTCAGGTAATTAAATTGTCAATAACAGCTTTGTTTCAACATCAACGGCAACATAATACATAAAGGTAAATTCAAATGGAATCACGTTCAATCGCTGAATATGGGCCTACTACTACAGTCTCCTGAAGGCCTTTTATACTGATAAATATTCTATTCTATTTCTATACGTTATTTTACTTTGTTACACTCATAAAATCCAAATATTCTGATGTTGATTTAACACTGAATTTAGATCTTTTAATTTTTCCTACATTTTTTTTTGTCAGAATATATAAATATAAATTTTATGAGATTTTGGTAAGCCTTGTATTTTTAGGGGGTAACTTTATAAGTGCCATTTTTGTATTAAGGGTTTTTGTTTTTAATTGTAAAAGGTTTATATTGGCAAAAGATTATCACTTTTTAAAAAATCAGATCAAACCTTATAAAGCTACACATTTTTTTAAATTCTGTAAAACACTCATTTATTATCATCTCAGGAATTGTTATTATTATTGTTTCAATTAGATCAAATTACTTATTACGATTGAAGTTCGCATTCAAGCAAATGTGAGCAAGAAATCATTTCGAGTACTTTACTTTAGTCCAAGAATGTGAGTGCGTTAAAGGGTGTCGTAGCAAGGTCATCGTCTGAAGGTCAGGTTTCAGGTAGCTTCAGGGTCAGGTAGTTTGGGGTCATATACCTGTAGTAGTAGAATTTCGTCGGACAAAACTTTTGACAAATACTCGTAACAACAACAAGATCTGTTGAAGGCCACTAACTGTCAACAGGGGTTCAACCAACAGTATGTAATCAACCGAATAGTATGTAACATAAGTAAATATAGTTCTAAGAGTATAAGTCTATATAGTATAATATCATATATAGTTCTACATCATACTCGTATGTTTAGAGATCGTTATTGAAAACTAAAGATCTCATATTCATTTATCTCCATTGAAAAACGATAATGTCTGCATACCTGCATACCCGCATAATGTGTTAGGTAGTATTTTAGCAATGTTATATTCAATTGAACTATGTTGTTCAATGGCAAATTAGCTTGATCTATGTTGTTTTATGCATCAAAGTACTGAATGTAATGAGGTGGTTCAGTCACATCTAGCCTTGTTAGCCACCCAGGAAGGTTTGGTTAGGTGCGCTGCGCGCGCACTGTGTTTGGGGCGGTAGTGTTTTGGAAAAGTTATGTTCTCTTTATTTTATATCGTTTTATGTTTTTTAGAAAGTGCAAATACCTGGTCAATGAACAATGAACAAATAATAGAAGGGTTTCTGAAGTCGGGTACAGTGGCGTAGCCAGGTTAGATTTCTGGTGGGGGGGGGGGGGGCGTGTGGGTAGTGGCTTAGCCAGGATCAAATTTCTGAGGGGGGGCTCACCAAGGGGGGGGGGGGGTCTGGGGTATAGGAGGGTCCGGATTTTTTTAAATTTAGTGGTGTGAAAAGCTAATCTAGACAACTTGTTAGGCTCTAAAGTTCAAAAGAAAGTTTTGAAAAATTACTACCCAAGAACCTAGTTGGCCAGGTTTGAAATGATAAAGTTTGATATACCGATATCTGTGGCTATTTTGAATCAAAACCCTTGAATTGGAACTAATCATACTTAACTTATGTACTGAATCTCAAAATTAATACTAATTATTATAAGCTTCATATAATTTATGTCATTAGCCTAAAACGCACCCAACCCAAAGTTCATGAATTCGGAATTTTTTTTATCATAGCACACTGATTTTACACGCTTGCATAGAACTTGCATTTATTTGTGTGTTTTCATTTATAAAATCCCGATTTTATGAACTTTGGGTGCGTTCAGGCTTATACGTTCAGTGGGTTATACTGAATTTTATTTTCAAAACTAAATTTTCTACAAGATGAGTTTATTCAAAAAGGTAATTTATCAATATTCAACAAAGTTAATCCACTTCAAACTTGAAAATTGCATTTTATTTAATGTAATAAATAAATAATTATGGTAGTCACAGTTTTCTAACATGTTTTATTCGATTTCGTAGCTCATTTTAAATCAAAATTATCCATTTGAGCACCTAACAAGTTTCTATATGAGTAAATATTGAGGAAAAATTTGAAAAATGCATTAATCTGACTATAACTGTAGCTATATTCCATTACACAAACAGGGTTTCTGTAATCTGTTCGTTATAATACAACAAAACAGATAGAACCCTTCGGCTTTAATAAGTCCTTATCTATTAGTTATTTGAGAATTTTTTATTTCTGAAATTTCGGGGGGGGGGGGGCCCGGGCCCCATGGGCCCCCCCCTGGCTACGCCACTGGTCGGGTAGAAGACTCAAGGATCAGAGGAGTTGCTAATCCAATGCTCACAGAAGTGTAAAAACCCATTGGACGAAATGCTACTTTTTTCCAGGAATTTGGGTATCGGACGAAATACTACAGAACTGTTAAAAGACTGGGTTTTCATCTCCTTTTGAAATTAGATGTTGATTTCCAAGATTCTTCAGCTACCTCACAATTGGTATTGACCCACTTTATTTTATCCTACATTATACTTAGAAAGAAACCAAGTTAACTAGAAAGTACAGTATTCTATGCACTATGGTGCCTGCCAAGATACGAGTGGAAATCTTTGAATAGATCCCATACACAACGCTGCACTGTAAACAGCCATTAGAGAGGATGTCCCAGGACAATAAAAGATACAATTTCCCCTTCCCAATTTTTTTATTGGCTCAAACTGTGAGCACTAGTTAAAAGACAATAACACTATATTCTACCCTTCTGTGGAGTGTACTTGTCTATTCGATTATGTAAGAGAGCCGGTTCATTCCCAAAAGCAATAATCATTAATGGAATTAAACGATGTGGGGTTGCCAGACCAAATAACTCTAATCTTTATTTCCCTTACTCCTATGGGCTTGGTTTCCTCTTATTATTGTCAGAGTAGTTATATTGTTTCTCTTCCATATGTTACCCACTCTGAAGAATGTTTTTCTATGAAAACACATTCCATAAATAGAAATTGAATAAAAACATTTTTTATCAGGTTTTTATAGTAGTTTCTCTTCATTAACTATTATGATCATCCATCACATAATTTGATTGTTTGATGTGCTTAGGTGAAAGTACTAGCCTATAACAGTACTACAGTATTTCTAGTGCCAGACCACACTGTGAGCACAATAATTTAAATATGCGAAATTAAAATGTATCTCACAATTTTTGAAATTTCCATTTTAACTTCCCTTGGCCCCAAATTTGAGTAAAAATTAATTTGAATGTTTGGTGTTTTACATGAGCGCCTTCCGTAATCAATTTACCTTGTTTCCTATACATACAAGCTAGAGTCTCAGGTAATATTATATTCCTGAAAGAGGACACTAAATATTTGAAAATCGGAGATAGCGATTGTAACGTTCAATTGATTTTAAATTCGATTTGATTGCATAAAATTGGATTGTTTACTCATATAATGAGTGGAAGTTGGAAGTGATAGCCGAGTCCCGTAGCAGGTTCAATCAGAGATAAGCTACGAAACTCCTAGGCGCTTTTTGTAAGGGTGACCGCTTGGATTGGCCAGCAAAAAAAGACTGTTCTCTGCTGTAAACACACTTCCCGGTGTTTCGGAAACCACCTAAAACTGTAGGTGCAACTCATCAATCACCATCATCCAATTCATTACCCACGCACAGGTCTCAGACCTATGTGGGCTTCATCCTCCGAAAAAAAAGATTTCGAATTCTCACTCCTTCAATATGATCAGTGGCGAACCCATAATTTGTTGAGGGGGATATCAACTAAGAAAATATTTCGGTGGAGTAACATCAAAAAAGGTCCTTACCATAAATAGACACTTTATAAGTGTTGTTGAAAATTTCCCCTTTACATTATACCCCTTGGTTCGCGACTATAATCAGATAGGCCTACTCAAAACAATCACTATTTCTAAAGAAATGAAAATAATAATCATTACTCTATTTAAACTCTCTTTACAATATGCCTTGTTGAAAACACGAGTGATTTATTTATAGCACAAGAATGACAATGACTTTATGTAAATATAGGATACTCTTATCAGAAAAAGCTATTCTCAAAGAGTATAAGATTAAGATTTTCAAGCCTTTGAGTCAGAAAATGGCTTTTGGATAGCTCAGAATTCTTCTAGAATTCTACAGATCAGAACCCGCTCTACCCATATCAGCGCTGTAGTGCATCAATTTTAATTTGATGCACGATTTCATATTTTTCCTGTTTAACAGATTACCAGATAATGTAATTAAATGATGATCAGGCGAAAGCTTAATTATTATTTTTTTGCAACTTTAGAGTCACATCTCGCATCCCTTTCGCCATCGCTCCTTATCGCCCCAGTCACCTTCATGTAATCCTCTCCTTCCCATTTCCTGACGGACATTGGTAACCCATATTTTTCTTGGCCAACCCCTTTTCTTATGCTGATGTAGGGGGCCCATTCAAAAACTCTTGATGGTATTTAATCTCCATTCATGCGGCGTAGGTGGCCATACCACCTGGTTTCTAACAATGCTACTTATTATAGTTTCTTTCCTAATTACAGTATTTACTTTGCCAAAATCGAACGTTATTCGTTTATTCCGCACTTATCTGTTACTTCCAAATTTCAGGAACTAAATTTATTATGCGTTTATGAGTCCTATTAAGTATTTTGGAGCCGTGGAGCTATTTCGTGATTAAAAAATTATAGTTGAGATTCTATTGAAGTAGAAAGAGAAAAATTATAGTCGAACAACACTTTCAAAGATTATGATAAAATTAATAAGACTGCCACTAGAGAACGTTGTTGGAGAGAGCATTACATTTCTTACATGATAAGTGTGCTTATCATCAAGCCTAATCATTCGTCTTTTAAGGTCTTGAAAACGCTCCAGAGAAATGAACGAGTGGTAAACATCATAGATAGATAAGACATAAGATGTTTGCAGCTACAGCAATTAAGAGTGATAATAATAGACACATCAGTTTGACTGTGTTTATTGGTATTCTTTTTTTTTGTTTCACAAGGGCTTATACGGAATTATAAGTACTTTATTAATAGCAGTACATAATATAACAGAAAAATAGGTGTACTCAAATGTCACGCATCACTTTAATTAATGGATAGTCGTTACAAACCATCAAAATATATTTTTTAAACTTATTAGCCCCATAGAAGTATTGGAAATTATGGTGAAAGGAAAGAACCCCAACACGGCTGAAAAATTGTGGATGCAACCATAGAATAGGATAAGTCCGGTGTCTCTATGTCTTGATGGTTGGTCTATGATGCAACTTACTGAAAGTCCCCTACAACTTGAGTCATGATTCGGCCGCCATCTTGAAAAAATAGCAAAATTTGTAATCTTATTTTAGTTTTACAAAAACTGGAATGTCGGAGAAAAATTTGTGAAGCTTACTCTTGCCTTTTTGTAGGAATAAAATATTAAATGTTTCAACTCCATTACTTTTCAAATAGCTCCTGAGTTGGAATGCTCTAAATTTGATGAAATTGTTCAGAAATTGATCATTCAGATTTCTGACCATGAACTATTTATGATTAGAATGTCTGATCTGTATTTTTTATATTACTAATTACAAGTCCTATCTTATTTGAATTTATTTCAAATTTCTCTCGGAGAAAATTTTCTAAACTTTCATTTTTTTATTTGTAGCAGTTTCTGAGCTGCAGCCATTCAGAACTTCTCATGCATCCTTGAAAAAGAGATTAGGCCTATTTTAATCTCATTTTAGAATTCTAACTCTATGCTAAAAATATACTCATATCTCAGAAATAAGAATCAATATGGTACTTTTCTCTCTGTATTCTTTTTCCTGTGACTTCAGAGAATTATGAACTTCTAGTAGCCACAAACTGTTATATGTTTTCAATTTGGAGGGGGAGGAGGAGATTCTGTCACGAGGCGCACCCAAAGTCGGGTCTCTATAATAAAGCTCAGAATTAGGACAGGAGCATGGAATTTGATTTTTCAAATAGAACATAATAGTTGAAAGGTCTTTCCTGAGCTTTTTTCTGATGATGCCTACAAGAGTCCGAGAGTTGTGCGTGGGTAATTGGGGGAATGATAACACACACAGATGCCAGATGGAGGATCGGGATTCGAACCCACGACCGCTGAAACGACAGCAAGCTGAAGATGCGACGCCCCAACCAACTGCGCTAACCATCAACCATCAACCCATTCATCCTTTACTCCTTTACTTCTTCACTGTTTTGCTTTGCGGTGTAGATGTAGCAAAAGCTTACCTCTTATTTTCATCTATTCTATAAAAATGAAATATTTATCACCAATGAATGGCACGAGTTTGATTTGGAGAGCCTTGTTCATGTGGTACTTTTCTCTCACTCTAAAACACACGCACATACGCTGAATCTCATTCAATAAGAATTGTGAGAAGTTGGTTCTCATTTGGTATGAGAAAACTACTCCCTTGAATCAGGTCTCAAGTCTCAAGTAGTATGAAAGCGTCTTTGCATTGATCGCCAGGTTTAGGAGAACTCTACTACTACGACAGACTCGCGAGCAGTCCATATACGATAAACAGGTTTTATCTCCTCGCCTGTCTTTATTCATAAATTCAAAAACAAACTGCTCCAACCAAAAGAAAAACAAATTGAGTAGAGACAGGTTTGTCTTCTAATTTACCACGCTATCAAGAGCCTATATAGCTCAGTAGTAGCTGAACAAACTTTTATTTATAACTTTTTCAGCCACTGATCATATGAGAATGAATAATTTTCAAGTCATTGTTATTGTCAATTGTTGGCTGTAGTGCACATTCTGAGCAAATAAAGTATTTCATTTTAAACCATAAATTGATAATAAAATAACTCTATGAATGCATAACGAATTCTATGACATAAATTATTTTATTATCAATTCATAGTTTCAAATGTAGACAATGAAAAGGCACATAGCCAGGTCCTATTCCGGGGGTGGGGGGTCAGGTGGTATGGAATAACCAAATATTCATCAAAATTTCGCAGGGGGGGCTGAAGCCCCTCAAGCCCCCCTGACTACATGCCTGGTGAAAAATCGAGATGGAATCACAACAAATAATTTTATTAAGTGTTACACCTTGTATGGTAAAGTGTAGTAAAGTGTACCTACCTACTAAAAACCTAACATTGAAATATGTGAAATACTAATAGAGTAAATGTAGTGAGTGTTCACGTATTCTGATCAAACTTCTAATGTGAATGATGGTTTTGAAGACTGGGAATTTTGTTTGACGTGAATAGATCAGCTAAAAACAACCTTTCGAACCACTAATAAAAACTGAAAAGGTTACTCATAGAATTTAGTGAGATAATTATGTTTTCATAGAAATTGTTATATTTATAGCATGTAATGCTCAGAAGTAATGACACAAATAAGGTTGTAGGTATAGGCAGTAGACAAAAACACACAGATGATTAGGTCTTCATAAATTGTACACAACATATTCTTCTATGGTTGCATTAAAAAAATGACTGTTGACTACGTGTCAATACTATAATTTTATGTAACTAAGAAGCGGACATTGTTGAAGGAATTGAAAACGGCAGATTAGCTTTGGGGTTGAAAATAAACTTTATATTTATTTTTCTATGAATAAACGCTGTCAGTCTGTAGTGAAAATGATGTAACCTCATTCATGTTTTGTAATTTAGTACATTACATTTTTTTCGTTCCAAGTGCCTCAAATATATGAGTTTTTTCAACAACACAATAGAATGATCAGGCTCTAATCGTTTATTAAACCTTCAAGCTATTATTAAATAGTGCAGCTTCAATAAGAAATTTTAAAAAATATACCGAATAAAACGAAACCAAGAACAGTTTTCTGAGTCCTATTCGCTATTGAACAGGATAAGTTATGTAATGGTTGAGTTTCCTCAGTCCTGGGCAAGCTTTTTTTTCAAGTGAGCTTTTTCAAGTAGAGGCAAACAGAGATAAACGTGCAGCTGCACTACAAGGTTGAGACGATAGTGAAGTGGCGTGATCAATGCTTACTCAGTAAATATTGTAGGTAAGTTCTTTGTGACAGAAGTGCTTGCATATAGGCTACATCGTTTACATTTTTATAGTGTAGCGAAGATAGCGTCCTGTTATCGACGTACATGAGTCATCATAGTCGACTCACTCGCCAGCTCGCCAGCCTGCTTGGCGTCTTGTCTTCCGATGCACAAAACGTCACGCCTAGTACAACTTGTAAAACGTCACGTAAGCTGATTTGTTGCTTGCAGTCATTAGTGGCTACATCGGTAAATTGCAACAGCAAATTGAAAGAGAAGCCTCATTTTTAATGAGTTGAAATTATATACGGGACTCGACCCATTATTCCATTTTACGATACTGTATTACTTTTGTACAAAGAAAAAAAATGTAAATTCAGAAAGTTCAGGAATAGACTACATGTCTCAAGCACAGCCTGTGTTCATACGTGGATCCACCGCTCTTAAAAATAATAAAAGTCTAATCACTTCTTAGGCCGGGATCACACGCGCTACAGAAAGTTCCGCAAGGACTCGCGCCGTTAGATTGAATCTAACATTCCAAATAGGCTTTGGAATTGTAGTTATCATTGTTAAAAATTGCAACTTGAGGGTTCGAAATGAGCTCTGAACTTGTTTATTGATATTATTTGTGAAGCGAGTGTCTGGATTGCTCTAAGAGACCAATGGCTTCGAGCATTGGACAAATACGCGATCACTTGAGGGTTGAATAAAACACAGTGGCGATCGACAGGAATGACTAGTTCCGCGATCGCTCGCTGCCCACTTCCATCGATCCTGGTGGCCTTCCCCCACCAAACTGGATCATAGTCACTAGCGTAAAGGGAGGTCGAAATACCCAAGAAAGCATATTTAGAAAATCAACAACATGTAACGAAAATCTAAAACATTTTCTTAACGAGAACTAAAAATGTTAGATTCAATCTAATAGCGCGGGTGATCGCGGGTTAATACACAAAAGTAATATTTTTTCGATGATTAAATAAGTTTGAATTACAAAGAATCTTCGAACCAGAAGCGAAACTAGAATTTTTCTAGAGGGGAAATATCAGCTTGGAAAATTTCTTTGAACAACCTAAAAAATGTCTTTACCTAGCAAAAAAACCCAAAAAAGCATAACATTTTTGTGTTGTTTGGAGTTTTTCGGGGGATACGTCCTCTATATCTGCCCTCGGTTCGTGCCTGATAAGAGCATCAACAATCCGAACGCACATACACCCTACCCATACCCGTAAAGTTCCAATAAACTTCAAAACCTACCTTTGTTTAACCTATATTTGATTATAAATTTTCCACTACTTCCATACCTTAACGGTATTTTCCTAGATATTTTCGAAAATCCGAATTTGCTATGAATAATAAATAATTATTTGAGATTTTTCTCTTTCTATGTTTATTTGATTTTTCTCTTCTACATGCCTTCTTTGCATGTAATAATTGTTACCAATAATCTTGATATGCTTTTCTATCTCAATAATTCAATTTTATAACTAGTATTCTCTACCATACGATAACTTTTTTATATAAATGGTTTGATTGCTTGATCAAACAATTTATTGTTGAAAAAACACAAATATAATATTTTTTCAATGATTAAATTAGTAAGTTTGAATAAATTACAAATAATATGCGTCACTATTGTAGTTTTTAATATACTGAATGAACACTTCATTTGAAAGTAGAGTTGGAGTTTTGTATAATGGAAAAGAGTTTGAAGTTTAAGTCTCCATTCGGTTGGTTACATCAGAGACCTGATAAAACGCTTTATTCCAAAATACTGATCGACATTAGCATTGACCCTGACCTAAGAGCTGTGTAAACAATAGTCGAATAATCACCTAAGTTATGCAGCACTGTGCTAATAAGCGCTATCACAATGAGTGCGAGCTCCTATTGCTAGTTGGTATGGTAATAAACTATATCTATGCCGATTTCTGGTGACCTTGACACTCAAAAATAGTGAAGGGTAAGCAGTAAGTTAAGAATTTACAGTCATCACCTAATGGCATATTCGAGTAGCTATGAGTTGCAAGTTCATGTTTGAACTTGGAAAGAGAGTGGAATGTACTGCAGTGGTAGACTGTAGTCCCATTTTTGATAGATAGCCTACTTGAAAATTGCAAAAAAAAGAATACAGCAATCAACATAATTCATTTTAAAATTTTGGAACATTGCCAAGAAGAGTTTAGCAAACAAAAGTTTCGCCAGGACAAGGTCATTAAACAGTCTTGTAAAAAAATTTCGTGATCTTTTGTTTAATCTTATTTTGAACAATCTTTGTATGGTCACACTACATCATAGTTGAGCCATACATCACTATTCCATTTATGATTATCGTAATATCAGGCCGGTCTGATTAATTATTCAGTTATGAGTATTTAAATGGGTAACTTCTTTTCAAGAAGTTAATCCCTATTCACATTGCAGAAAGTAAAACTAAAATTGAATAAAATAGCAGCCTGCTAGTTAAATTGCAGGTCTTTTGATGAACATAAAATAAGATTAAAAATTTATGTAAAAGCTATCCCTTGTTGGGAGTGAAGATCGCTGATGAGAGAGTTGATAATAAATTCTACAGTTTGCCTATACAGTACTACATTTACAGAATGCAAGAGTCTGAGCTCTCAATTGGAAATACCAGTACAGTCTCAAGCTGGAAACAAGCATTTTTTACCATTGAATTTTTCCACCCATTTGATCAACTTCCAATACGAAATTCTGAAAATATATACACCAATTTACCTAAATTTCTTCTGAACCAAACCTTGACCAGTCTTATTAAATTAATTCAACTTAAACGAACTAGTCTGTACTATGTAAGAAATGTTTCTTTGTTAGGCCTACCTACTTTCCACTAATTTTGACAGAAGGTCAATTCTAGATTGGTCTGTAGATAGGGTTACTATAATTTTTCAAGGCTGGTTCCCGACGGAGCGCAATCCGGGGGCTGTGTAGGGTATGGAATAGGAATTTAAAACCCTAAGAGCCGATGTTTTTGATAAATGGAAAATCTTCCTCTTCCCACTTTAAAACCACATTAAAAAAGTATTATTACCAAACGATAGGCTATGTCTTAACGTTTCGTTCTGGAATACCTTAGATATTATGTAGTGTAGTGAAAGGTTGGGTGTTTAAAATAAGCAAATATAAATACTGTATAGTGATGATTGATCAACATAATTATTGGCAATGCGTGATGAAATTTCCCAGTGTTTTTATTCATCTTAGTAAAATCCTGATATTTCTCAAATCCGGACGCCAAACTGGACAGATGTGAGATGTATCAAATACGTGGTGACCCTATCTATAGAGATTGCTCTACGTCTATCATATGTAAGAAATGTTTTTTTTTTGTTACCTACTTTCTTAATCGTTATCTTATCTCGTAATCATTATTTCATAAACTTGCGAAATGTCTGATCACTTTATCGTTGAGCTGTAGCCACCTATCAATCTGCTAATTTTCCATGCTAATTTTCTACCTTGCACGTCTCTGAATAAAAGTAAGCCGATGATTCATTGTTGGTTTGTTGCTCAGACTACTATAGCCTGATGCTATTCGAATAATAGGGTTAGACGTCATTCGAACCGCGTTGATCATGATTCATTGTTCTATTTCAATAATCTTATCAATAATTTATCGAATGGATTATTTGTGTAAAAATATTATTTCAATTGTATTTGACTGATTTGTAAAGCAATCAAAAGTTTGAAAATAACAGACTCAATTCTTATTCTGCATAGCTATTTCAAATTATTCTATTGTTTGAAGTCAAATAATGACGTAGGCTACTCCCAACATTTTTCAATTCAATAATATTATTTTCGTGATCTATTAATATGAAGAAAAATAGGCTACCTTATTTGTGGTCAATTTTTTTGGTAGATTTATAACACAATATCGTACTATTTCTTTAACAAAAGTATGCAATAGGAACATATTTTCCTGTTCTTAACAACATAGGCCTGTAACAGACTTTTAATAGAATGAGTTCATTTTTTAATAGAGTTCATTAAAGTCTTGAAATGTTTTCAAAAAAATATAATTTTCAAATTAGCCTACTCAAAAAATCTCTTAGAATTCTATCACAAAACTGCATTCATCTCACCATTTATCCAAGTTGTTGCAACAGCTCCCATTTTATTATAAAATTCATCATAGGCTTACCGCTCATGACAGGTAGTACTTGATTGAAATTCATCACTTTTCCATTGAGCTTATGAAATGTTTACACTGTTCACGAATGATGAGTTTTTGATTGACCTTAATCAGTCGGAAAGAGCTGATACTAATACTAGTAGAGACTATCTATTAGTATTTTTATTATTTATTAATTGTGAGAAATTTCGTTGTGAAAAATACAGTAAATTCAATTCTTGGATTTCTTGTTCCATAACGATCTGCGTTGTTAATATTAGCTTTTTGCTGTAAATTTAACGACTTGCAGTTAGTTTTATATTGTGAATATATAATAAATGTACTTTAGTCTCAGCTCTTTCCGACTGATTAAGGTCAATCAAAAACTCATCATTCGTGAAAAGTGTAAACATTTCATAAGCTCAATGGAAAAGTGATGAATTTCATTCAAGTACTACCTGTCATGAGCGGTAAGCCTATGATGAATTTTATAATATAATGGGAGCTGTTGCAACAACTTGGATAAATGGTGAGATGAATGCAGTTTTGTACTTCTAAAGGATTTTACTTCTTTTGACTTCTAAAGGATTTTTTGAGTAGGCTAATTTGAAAATTACAATTTTTTGAAAACATTTCAAGACTTTAATGAACTCTATTAACATGCTATTCAAAAATTTGTTACAGGCCTATGTTGTTAAGAACAGGAAAATATGTTCCTATTGCATACTTTTGTTAAAGAAATAGTACGATATTGTGTTATAAATCTACCAAAAAAATTGACCACAAATAAGGTAGCCTATTTTTCTTCATATTAATAGATCACGAAAATAATATTATTGGATTGTAAAATCTTAGGAATAGCCTACGTCATTACTTGACTTCAAACAATAGAATAATTTGAAATAGCTATGCAGAATAAGAATTGAGTCTGTTATTTTCAAACTTTTGATTGCTAGTAAATCCAAGTTTGTTTGAATAGAAATGACTTTCTCCTTTAAATAAAACCATTTATTTTCAGCTGAAGAGAATTCACTTTAAACAGGTTGAAAAAAAAATAAAGATTCTAAAGAGTCACGATTGATATTGTAGAACTGTTCCATGATAAATAAAATAAGAACACAAATTTTGTCTTTTCTACAGTTGTGTGGTCATGAAACCATGGTCCTTGTACCAAAAATAAAACTGTAGAAAAGACAAAATTTGTGTTCTTATTTTATTTATTATTAAATAATAAAGAGTTTCTAAACCTCCTATGAACAGTTGGCAGAAAATTATGGGCACGAAGTAGGGAGACGGATAGGAGCTTCAGAGGTTGTTTATTGAGAAAGACAGTTTTGGAGACGACAAATAAGACTTTCCTGTTATTTTGAACAGGGGTTATTGATTACCTTTCTGCGTGACATTTGAGGTTCTCTTCTTGACTAGGGTCCATGAAAGGAAAGGTTTTCCTCAGGTTTTTGTAACGTACCTTACGTTTTGTGGCTCCGTGGAACATAAAAAACTGTATTTTGTCTTCTGTTCCTGCCTGTCATTTGTCCTTCTTCTGTCCTGTATTACTGGCAAAAGTTGTCTGGTAGAGTGAGTGGTAGACTATTCCCTGTCGCCTCAACCATCATCCAAAGAAACTTACAAAATAAAGCAAAAAATCGAGAAATAGGATAGTTTCTTTTTCTGGTCAAAAGGTTTTTTCATCTTTCTTGGTCCATTTGATTGTAAATAAGATTGAGAACTGCTACCAAAGTTCATCCCTTCTCAAACTAGTCTATGCACTTTTTCAATACCCAGCCGTAAACATTGAACTCTCCGTTCTCAATGTCTTAGGAAATAGAAAACGAGAAAAAAGGAGTATTGCTGTATACTTCAGCCTTTATAACCATAAGTCCATAACCTATGAGGCCTATTGAGACCATAACCTATGACGTCATACACAATACACTCCACAGGTATTTTTATAGCTTGAGTAAAGCACTTTTATTCAAGCTTGTGACTACAAAATTTGGTTTCATGACATAATCTAGTCACAAAATCTATTTGTTTTCTATGCTATAATTTCAGCATAAGTTTTTTCCAAATGCTACAAATAACGTTTCTTTTGGTTTAAAAAAGTTGATGAAAATCTACTACAATTTTTTTATCGACAACACTCTGGAACTCTGATGAGGAGTAAGATTTTTATTTTCTATTCTATACTGACTATTTGTAGTGGTTGAGGACGGAGAGGGGGACAGTAGAATTGTATTTTTTTTATCATTGATTGCACGTATTAACAGAGTTCACTTATTTAATTTGATAATAGAATTTTCCCGATTCAATTTAGAACGTTTAGATGTGTCTTTCATTTTCATAAATTTTAACCTGGTAACTATGATAGTGTATAATGAATTTTACTACTATTGCGGCCAAATATTGCCGCGTTATCTTAGTTATAATGTTTCTGTGGTTTTACTTTTCAAAAAAATTCTGATGAAAATTATTATCTTGCTTTTGTGTAGACAGACATTTACATCACAATACGAATACAGACGAGACGGTTATACGGCAAACTGAACTGAACACTGAACTGAACAGCGTTCAGAGTTTTCTGTGATTGCATTCAAGCGATAGCAAAATCAATGAAGGTCATCTTCAAAAACAGAATTCTGTCTATGCTTTTAAGATCGACCATGACTTTATTATCGAAGCAGACATACTGATACTGGTGCATAGACTACTGAACAAATCAATGCACATGTGGAATTATTGCGCTTTATATTTTGGAATTGAGTTATTATTTTCATAACCTGGATTTTGATGTTATTAATTTTGATCATTCCTTCTCAGGCTGATTTTACGTACCGCGCGACAATAAACACTATTTAATTACTATTCAGTCAAATGTGTCGTTTCTACATGTCGCATTCCTTCAGACGCGTTCTTTGTCGTTGAGCGTTTTAAAGATCGAGCGGCAGGTAATTAAAATGCGCGAGTTAAATAATACTGCCGCGGAAAAGCTCTCAAATGCATTGAAATAAATGGAAAGTTGTTTGTGCGGTTTATTTTAGGTTGGTTCCATGCACCGCGTATCCTGTCGCGAGACAATGAACGCGGTGATTTAATTACTATTGAGTCAAATGTGTCACGCTTTTTGTCGTTGAGCGTTTTAAAGATCAAGCGGCAGGTAATTAAAACGCGCGGGTTGAATACTGCCGCGGAAAATCTCAAATGCATTGAATCTAAATTAATGGGAAGTTGTTGGTACGGTATTGTGCAAGCGTGCGATTTGTGACGCTCTAGTCCATCCCGGGACCAGATCAAAGGAAAAATGATCTAAATGCTGTCTCCAGGCCGTCTCAACCAAAATCAAAATTTCTTGAAATATCAGATTTTTGAATTTTTTAAATTATAATCGTATTTATCATATTCACCTGAGTAAATCTCATTTTGATACCTTCTTCTATGAGCAAAATTACGCATTTTATTGGCGTCTGAATTTTACCATCCGTACACCATCTCTGATCCGTGTTTTCTGTCGCGTAACCGAATTGTCACCCCGTTTTTTGTCGCGTTTAAGCCCGTTTTTTAACGTGTTTATTGTCGCGCGACTGGAGATGTGAGAATAATGGTTATCAGATGAAATGAGATAATTATTGTCTCAAAATGTATTCTGAATAAGGTCATAACCTATTTTTACTGTAGGTTATTGTGAATCACATATATCACAGTGAAAGCTTGAAAGGTTTTCTCTTACTTGATTAGAAAAACCAACCTTCGGTTTTGTTACCGGATAGGATCAATTATTATAAGAAAATTGACAAAAGAAGGAGCCTTCATTGCATCATTTATTGATAAATAAATATTATATTATCTATTTTAATATTTATCTTCTATTGAATCTTTGCATCTTCGATTGCGTTAATCGTTAATTATATTAATTCCTTATGGAAATCAAGACTCATCAGTTTTGTTTCAAATTATGTTTAAAATGATGATGTTTTCTTCATGAGTAATGAACTTCAAGTATATATTATAAACTTAAAAAACACTTTTGAATGGAAATTGACTCACGTTATGGCGTGACGGCCGTTTCGCTCTGTTGTCTAGAGCATCATCAGACAACCCACAGTACACTCGAGTGTATACTCGAGTGTACTGTGGGTTGTCTGATGATGCTCTAGACAACAGAGCGAAACGACCGTCACGCCATAACGTGAGTCAATTTCCATTCAAAAGTGTTTTTTAAGTTTATAATACATATTAGTGGAAACAAGATGGATCTTCAAAATCATAACTTCAAGTATATTCAAGGTTCAATATTAAGAATAATTTCAAATCATCTATATTTAACAAGTAAATGTTTGTAAGAGTATTGCAAAAAATTAATGGAGATGTTTTTATACACAAACACGTTAAGGGGTTTCCCGTTTCCACATTTTATTGCAAATACGGAAAATTAGAAAATAATTGCCAACTCCCTCGACTAACTGAGCGGATTCACTCAAAATTTCCCGTTGACGTTGACTAGAATATGGTTTTGCGTGAGCTTTATCATCCTTTGTGAGTTGGCATGATTCCCATCACTTGGCATTCGACTGAGCATTCATTCATTTTTCAAGATGAAACCCATGTTTTATGTTGTAGTTGTATATATACGCAGGAGCTGTGAAGCTTGCTTCCAGATAATTCCCTCATTCCTGGCCATTCTCCAGGTTAGATATTCCTATCCCACTTTTAGTTGGAGCCCCATGCTACCAAATGATCACTTCCAACAGCGCACTATTGAACCTCTTTCAGCTACCAAAATAGCATCTAATAAATTGGTGTCAGCCTCCAAATTGTATTTTTCCATATGGGAGTCACGATTAGCTGGATAGCTGGAGAGGATCGCCCATTAACTATTCCTATTTCTTCAATGAACATCATGCTAGAGCATGAACTGCTAGAGCATTCTTTATTCTAGAACATTCTACATTGTTACTTTACAACATTTCTATATCTAATACAATTGTACAGTAATTACTATAAAAAATGTGTAGTGCCCACACAAACTGACAACATTATGTGTTATTCACGGTTGTCATCTAAACAGGTTATGAAACGAAATTTAACGAAGACGTGAATTATTATCTTACTGTTCTTGTACTATTTACTGATTGAACGATACTATTTAAGTACTATAATCGCTGTTTGACAATAAGCCTATTGATAGGCCTACTTCTCAACTCCAATCTTAAAGGAATATTTGTTTGCGTATTTACAAATTTACAGTAACATCTTCATTTGTTATAAAAATAAATGAAAGTGTTCACTGTATATCAGTCTATTTGCGTGTTCCAAATAACATAATATGAATTCCTTGTGATAATGTACATGTGTATGTTATTACTACAAAATTTTGTATTATTAATTACCTATCAGGTTTACTGTTGAATACAATTTGATTTACAGACAACCATATTCAATTTGGAATGTTCCTTGAACTTCGAACTCTTGAACAAAAGACAGTAGCTCGCTCATCTTGGATCTTGCAATGAGAGTTGCTTAAAATCTGTGGAACAAACTCACCAATCAAAAAACTGAGAATAGAAGCTTTTCATTTCAAGAAAAATTAACCAAAGCACAATAGAGCATACTCAGTGATATTATTACTATGAATAGAAATTATTTGAGAAATACATGGAAGCAAGCAAACGAAAAATGAAAAAATATCAAATTATTAGAACTTTTTTCTTTCGAATCCATTCATTTACTTTGAAGCTACTCACTGCCAAATAAACCTAGTCCTACAATTGATTTATAATAATTATATTATAAATAATAAATATTATTTATTAGAACTACAATTGATTTATAATAATTATATTATAAATAATAAATATTATTTATCATAACTTTTTTTCTTTCGAATCCATCCATTTACTTTGAACCTCTTTTTCCTTAACCTCTGCACATTGCAAATCAGCCATACGATAAATAAATAAAATTTACTTTGAAGCTACTCACTGCCAAATAAACCTAGTCCTACAAGTTACTCAACTTCTACTTATGCACATTAGAATAACAATATATAAACACTTCAGACGTCACAACTTGCGCGTGATTCTTAACAATAAACATCTTTCATGAGCGCATATTGTTGTAAAAGTGCTAATTTTCACAATTGACAAGTAAAGAGTTGTACGCTCAAAAGTTGTATTAACCTTCTACCCACCAGCATCATAAGAAGGTCAAATTTTCAATTATTATTGGAGCTATTGTTGATTCTAGCGAGGACGAATGGTCAAGCCTACCAATTGTTAATTCGTCATGAAGTTCTGAATAATTATGTTACATTCAGGAGTATAAACTATGTGCTTTATTCGTTGTTCACGCAATTTGATGAGCATAATTTTGATTTTATTATTCGAATTTTTCATCCCTTACCAATTCCACTGTGTTTTATCATGTAAAAATACATTGATAATTCAGTCAGATAGTTATGTCTGCCTGTAAAAAATTAAATTATTTGATTTAAGCATAGTGTAGTCCTTTATATGGGTCCGACACTCCGACAATGCTGAAGAATCGCTGTCCGTAGAAAGTTTTTTTTCATTTAAGATCTGAAACAATAATATTGATGATTTGATGAAAAAAGTTTGCGTCAATGACTGGAAGGCCTTCTGGATCAAACTGGCTGATGGGAAGTTTCCAGGTTTGGACTGAATATTTTTATAACTGAAATATCCTCTAGTCTGTTATTCATGATAGAAGTAGAAACTGGCACCTTAACTGTATTTTATGGAAATTCATAAACGAACTTCCGATTTAATGATGAAAAAACAACTTTTTTGGCAATCCCGATAAACCAGGATGAGTAAATAGGGAATCTCCCAACAAACATTTGTAAGAGATGCTTCTGGCGAGTGAGTGGAAGTAAGAGATAAAAAAGGAAATAAATTCGTACACGTTCTAGGGAATCAGTTTCCGACTCTTCTCATATTTTTTGACAACGGAGAATGACAATCGATATTTCTTTCATTTCCGTTTATGCAGTGCACCCTCATCGTTCTGCTGCCGATCAACACCCACAACCGGAACATTGTAGCTCTTCTCTACTTGTATTGCTGGAAACGGCGAATAACCCAGAACGTTATTTCAAAGGCATAACTTTCATAAAATAGCAGAAGCCCCTTGAGTCACAACAAAGCATGCCAAAAATAAATCGACCATATATTTCTGTCCCTCCTCATAGCCTTTTGCTCCCATTCACTTGGCTTCACATTGAGCATAATAAACTGTATAACGCAGAGCAAGGAGTTGAAGCGCCAAGCGCTTTTATTTCCTTTCCATGGAAATGCGAAAACCGAAAATGTCTACTCAGACCAGACACAAGGAGTTGCTTTGCAAATACAATTTCGTTTCAAGATCAACAAAACACTGATGTGAAAGCCAACATCTAGAGTAAGTTATTGTTATAGGCGGTTTGAGTTATTTGAAACAGTTGTCGCCACCTCACAAGTAATAGTCTAATGAATAAATGAATAGTAAATTTTTATATTAACAACTATTTTATAAAGATGGTAAGGGTGTTTTATAGTTTTGTCGTAGCAGCTGATTTTATTCATGCCTATAAATGAAGCTGTAATGCGAAGAAGCCAAGAGGGGGGGGGGGGCAAACGGGGCAAGTTGCTCCGGGCCACATTTGTCAAGAGGGCCACATCATTTGGCAAATGTAAACAAGTAACAAACAAAAACAGGGCTTAAATAAACTGCCCATATTGCTCCAACTAGAAGCCTCCAAAGGCCCCTTATTGCCTTGCTTGGGACCCCTTATTGCCCCAGTTTGGGCCTTTAGAGGCCCCTTAGACCCTGGAGGCTTTCTGGCACATCGGGCCTATATTGCTACCACTGCAGTCTTTTGTAAAAGCCTCAAAAATAAATGCTACTTCAAAGGTTGTGGCTAGGGGTTAATGTGTCCGACCGCAAATTCGAAGACCCGTGGTTCGATACCTGGCATTGACTGAAAAGTTTTGGGTTGTGGTATTCATCGATTTCCATGAATTATTTAATGCAGTTGCCAATGTCCACAGTTATGAAGGTCTTCAGCATGATTTAAAGCATCAAAGGGAATATCAAAAATTAACATCTTGTTAATATTCAACAATCTAATAAAATTGCAACATCTTCCAATAATCAGAAGATAAATATTCAAATTCATTGGTAGGTTATTAGTAAATATTGTACTGTCATTGAATTTCAATAATTTCTCTATAAATTTGAGAGTTTTCAGAAAACGATTGATCTTAATTTACATTATACAGTATTCAGATGCATTTTTCGATGCATCAAGAGCTGATTTTCTTGAGCTCATGAATCTGTAAATAAAAAAGTTTATTAAAAATTAATCCTTTTTGCTGTTAATTGCTCTCTTATAGGACATAATCAATAAAAAAGTATCAATGCGTGGGCTAGAGGGCTGCAATTGCAATGCTGTGCATTCTATTCAGAACTGTATGAAATAGATGAAAAATCAATATGACTTCGTGTCAGTTAATATTTTTGAGACCCTTCAAAACACCATTGTGGGATAGTAGGTCTAATTAAGCTCACGACATCAAGTTAGGAAGTGCAACTACATTTAAATTATAGGCTACACCTGAATGACGTTTTTGGTTGATTTCGAAATTCCTACCAATTAGGGTTAAACATCACGGAGGTCTTTTTCGATAAATTTAGGTACTTTGATATCCATCTGGAAATATCGAAGTAAAAATGATCATCTTTGCAAGATTAAAAATCCATAGGATGAACCTTGAACCGAATACTGTCTCCAATGCATAAACGATTGGAAAACTCCTTATGTAAAAAGGTTCGTATCATCATAAGTTATTAAGTTTGATGCAGTGGCGGATCCACGGGGGGGAAGGGGAAATTCCCCCCCCCCCCCAAACGGAGAAGAAGAAGAAAGAAAAGAAAAAGAAGAGGAAGAAGAAGAGAGAGAAGAAGAAGGAGAAAAATAAGGAAAGAGGAACGAATGGAAATGATAGAAAACAGTGAAGAAATGGAAAAGAATTGACAATAGAAATTGGTAGGAGAGAGATGAAAATGAAAAAAAGACAAAAGAGTGTAAAAAATAACGATAAAATGATAAGTAGGAGAGAATGAAGGAGAGTTTTCACAAGAAGTTGTTGACAAGCGAAGAAAATGAGACAGCAATACCTAACTAACAATTAATTTCCATTTCCTTAAAATGGTGGGGGTGGGGATCAGGGGTATATTTCCACCACCTAGGCATTCTAGGCCTAGAATCACTTGACATGCAGTTTTAGAGAGGTAATTTTTCAAAAATTTTCTCGAGGAGTTCCCGAACCCCCATTCTGAAATAAATAGCCATGTATTATTGTATACTTCAGTACTTGGTCTGAAAATGATGCCAGTTCTGAAAGGGTTTTCTGGATTCTGCAGCTTATCAATACATGGCTGAGGATTACTATGGCAGAAAAAGCAGACTTGTTTTATTAGCACTACTTTATATTCACTCAGATAATTACTCTAGAGCCCAGATCCACAAAAAATTGTTGGGAGATTTTGGCTGATTACAGAATAGTTTTTCAATTGCGAATAATGTATGTAATTTTTCTTTTTAATTAATGATAATGTAATTTCATTTTTTATTAACAGCTTGTGTCACTGGCATAACTAGGGGGGGGGGGGGGATAATCAGGGGTATATTCCCACCACCTAGGCATTTTAGGCCTAGAATCACTTGACATGTAGTTTTAGAGAGGTAATTTTTCAAAAGTTTTCTTGAGGAGTTCCGGAACCCCCATTCTGAAATAAATAGCCATGTATATCAATTTATTGTTAGAAGTCTACTACTCCAAATTAAACATTACTATTTTATTTATTGCACCGAGAGTTTAACCCTCCCGGCAACATCCCCCCCCCTTGACTGACCCTGTAGTTATGCCACTGCTTTGTGTGATGTAGCGATACACATTAAAAGGTTATTAAAATTTATATTTTATTTAAAATATTGTATCATTACAGGAAATAGGTGATCAATTGAATTTGGAAAGTTGGTTTCATTTCAATTGAAAATACTATTAAATTCACGATTTTATGCCTCATTTTCAAACAACCAAGGACCCCCCCCTGGTAACTATACCCCACTCAGGTATTTCTCCCCCCCCAAAATCTGTTGCTTGATCCGCCCCTGGTTTGATGCTGTCTGTAATATAATTTTAATTAAATAGTGATATAGGTTCTACCACTAAAATTAATAATGTTGGCAATACTTGAAATTAACACTCGCACTTTATTTACACAAATTACTTACAACACGCACTAATCACAAGAAAAGCAAATAAGAAAAAACAAATCAACAACATTCAGCTAATAATGTATTTTCGGTATCACTGTACAAAAATTAATTACTAACTATGAATAACTTCGAACTACGAATGATCGATAATTTAATATACAACTATCCAATAAACTGTTCAATGAAGAAAAAATAAATGTATAAAAACAGTTCAACACTCAATAAATAAATGGAGCACTGTTATTTTATAATATTTGATAATCCTAATAATAGCACTGAGTATTGGTAAAGAATCGACCACATAAACCGATCAGAAGCACTTGATATGCATAACACAATGCTTATATTAACTGTCACTAAACTGGCACTGGATCTGAACGTCGTGAAGAGCAAATGACAACTGACTCCTGTTTACATGGACTACACCAGTAAATAATATTCTGACAGTTGACAGATCTCCAATACGGTTTCAGGAGTGACAAAAGCGTTTCTGACATTCTGTTTGATGTAAGTAGGGAACTGCACAGAGTATGAAAGTCTTTCTAATATTTCTCGACCTCAAAAAGGCTTTTGATAGTGTGGATAGGGGAAAACTCCTTAATAAACTAAGGGCCATAGGTGTGATGGGCAAGATGCTTGATTGGTTTAGTAGCTACCTATCAAGTAGACAGCAATATGTCTCAGCATGTGGGAGAATGGTAAGCAGTTACCTGTGGACTTTGGAGTGGTTTAGGGTAGTACCCTTGGTCCAGTGCTATTTTTGATTTACATCAATAATATCTCAAAACTAAGCTTGAGTGAATATTGAGAAATCTTTCTATTTGCCAACAACTCTCTAATTTTTGTTAAGGGCAAAACATGGTTTGAAGCAAGAAATAATGCACTCTCTGATCTTTCTGTAGTAAAGAAATGACTGGATCAGAATATTTTATACCTTAATATTTTAAAAACCAAGTTCATGCCAATTTTGCTGACTCTTCAGGGTGATTACAATCTGGGAAATTAAATAATTCATAATAATTGTAATTGATATTCAAACAGATCTTGTGCATGTGGAAATATAGAACAGGTTTCTTCATTCAAGTACTTGGGTGTAGTCTTTGATACGTGACTGAAATGGTCAGATCATATAAACTTTTATCACTCAAATGTTTTGCAAAAATATATTTTTGCTTTCAGTCGCCTTGGAGACATTCTTAATTTCAGTAAATTAAGACCGGAATATTTCGATTTTGTTCAATCCCGTCTCTTTTATGGGACTCTTGCCTGGGGTGCAGCCTATCACATGCACATCTGGGCTTGAAATTATTCAAAAGTCAATACTAAAGATCACAAAATTGAAATATTGCCTTTGAAAAAACTTTTTATTAAAGATCTGCTAATCCATATTTATAATTACCTCATTACAATTTTTTCATCTAACTCACACTCTCATAATACAAGATATGTTTCATCAGTAAGAATTAAAATCATCCAGCTAACCAAATCATTCTCAACCACAAACTGTCTTTTCCTAGCCCATGTTCTTTACTGCAATTATTGCAACTACGCCTCACAGGATAATATTTTTTCATCTGTCCTCTTCCTATGTTTGAAAAATACTGAAAAAATGGATGTTTGAAGTTGATGTTGAGGCGGCCGGGTTACTTGTCTTGGTTGGGGGCGGCCGTGTCCAGCTTGACTGTGATGGTGTGGGTCCATCCCCTCACTACTGACTCCTTGTTTTGCTTTGATCTTCTTTTCTCGCTTACATTTCTTGTTTCTTCTTCTATTTTAACCTGATTTTTTCATTTATCATGTTTCAATTCATCATTTTCTATGTGGTAATAGCTCTTATTATCAATAAGAACTTTATTCTAAGATATCTTACACCATTCTCTTCATCTGTCTTGAATCCACTGGACTTCACTGTCTGGCCAATTCCGATTTACAGTACACAATCCAAATTATTTCAACTCGAGTCCACACACAGGCCAAAGTTGCCCATGTAGGTTTATTCCATTGCATTACTTTATTATGTTTAAAAGCTATTGTTATTTTAATTTTTTTTGTGCTATTGTAATTTATTTTATTGATTTGTAGAATAAAGCGATTTTTGATTTGATTTGATTTAACAGATCCTCCAATAGATACTATGTTGCTGAATCCAACTAGTGCTACTGAAATTTAAAAATAATTGGAGAGTTAAAACATAACAGTACTCCAGGTGTAGATAAAATTATCAACACACATTGTCTCAAGGTGATAAAATATTATATTATCTATCCGTTAGAACACATCTTTAATAGGTGCTTTGCAGAGGGTAATTTTTTTCAAAAGCATTCAAAGCTGCGAAAATAGTTACACTGCATAAGTCAGGTGATAATACTAAACCAGGAAGTTATAGGCCCATAAGTCTTTTGAATAGTTCTTCAAAAATTGTAGAAGAAATGATCAAAAAAAAGAATTTTAAAATACCTACAAATTAATAATTTTCTGGAAAAAATCAATTTGGTTTCAAACATGGGAAATATACAACTGACAGTCAATGAATGGAAGCGATATTTTCAAAAACGAGTAGTGTCTACTATTGTTTTTCTTGCATTCATAACAATAGTGTAACACGTTGTAAATACTTATTATATCTTCATACTTCATATTTCAAATACATTTCAAATAAATTTTTTAAAATGTAGTGAGTTTACATTGAAGATTGAAACTCAAAACAACCAACATGTTATTTTTTTGACTGGTGTTTGTTTACTGGTTCGATCTGACATTGCCACCCTCATTATCTAAGCCTGTTTTTTGCGCCGCGTTTATACACACAGCGATTTAATTAATTACTATTGAGAAAAATGTGTCGTTTCAATGCCTGTCGCACGTTTCGGACGCATTTTTGACGTTGAGCGTTTTAAAGATTGAGCGGCAGGTAATTAAAACGCGTAAGTCAAATACTGCAGCGCAAAGGCTCAAATGCATTTAAACTAAATGGGAAGTTGATTGTTCGGTTTTATCATAGATCATCCTTGATGGTTGGTCTATGGTTTTATGTAAACTCGCGTTTTGTGACGCTTGAGTCCATCCCGGCACCAGATCAAAGGAAACTGATCTAGGCTGTGTCAAGGCAATCTCAACCAAAAACAAAATCTGTTGAAATTTTAGGTATTTGATTTCTTTATATAATTGTAATCGTGTTCATCATGTTCACCTGACTAAATATCATTTGGCAATTTTCTCTTATGAGCGAAATTACGCTTTTTGATTGGTCTCTGAATTTTACCATCTTTACACCATCTCCGCGTTTTCTGTCACGTTTAAAACGCGTGACCGAATTGCCACGCGCTTCTAACGCGTTTATTAACGCGCGACAGGAAACGCGGTGCCTTAAACCAGCCTAAGATCATCATACACTGACAGATTTAAATGATGATTTATTCCGCCCAAATAAAGGAATGTAAGAGGTCAAGTATTCAAGTGTTCAAACAAAATCTTAAGTTATCAAAATTCAGTATAGTGAATTCGTGAATTATTATTCTTTTATAAAGTAAAAATGTTTGTCAATTCAGTAAGAAACTTGATAATGGAATGGATGAATTTTCAATTAAAATATGCTACAAATCAAAACTGAAAGCGGCAGTGAATCAGTAGTAGTTAGGTTATTATCATTCTACTTGGCTGAGAACCACAACAATCTTATCAGAGGCTGAATTTAGAATAATTCAAGTTTAGACATGCAACACGATGGATTTTTAAAAGTGTTATCAACTTTATTACTCAAACTTTTCATTTCCTATTGAATAAACTGCTCAGTTAAAATATTAGCCACGAGTATTTGAATTGAATCATTTTATTACTCTCTAACATACATAACCTTGATCTCTGATTCTTCGAATTGAAAATGGAATTTGTCTTGATTAGATTTAATCTTGTATTTAAGTGTATATTTATGATAAATTTAATTGAGCTATGTGATTTCTGATTTCATGATAATAAACAGACTTTAAAGGGAGAAAAATAGCTCGCGCCAGTCTAGTTTAGAATTACTGTATTTAAATTTCTCAACTCCGACTCCAAAAAACTGTGGTTTTTTGAAACAGCATTTCTTCTGATGCTAATGAAATTAGCCAGTGTTCACGTTGATTAACACTTGTATAGAACATTCACCGCAGGATCTAAATTTGCATGTTTTTTATTTTGGCCATGTTCATGAAAATTGGAGTTTCCAAATAAGGGTTGTGAAGCTGCTGCTGCTTGCTGAGCTCGCAAAACCACTCTCTGACCAGCTCACACGTATAGTCTACTCTACACATTGTACTCTTGTTATCTCTCTTAGGTCAAACAGGATGAATGTCATTCTGCAACAAAAAACAAAAACCTTTCGTTTTAACTTGAAATTGAAATACTGCAATAATTAGAATTTGTAGTGGAGTGGAAGCATCCCACGTTTAAACAATATTAACAATCTTGAATCTTCCTCATTATACTCTTTTACAAGGAAGATAACAATATGAAGGAATTAGTTATTACAGATAGCAATAGCTCAATCATGACCAAGGTAACCGGTAGCCTGCAGATTGTTAAGACTATGTAGCGATTTTCAGGGCTATCTAATTCAACAGGAGAGTCAGCCAGAAAGTAACTCCCAGTTATTTAAAAATGCATACATTTTGAAAATAAATTTTTGATTTTTTTAGACGATGTGATGAAAAAATGTCAGTAATAGAGTACATTGCTACTATTGGGAATCATTATCAGTTGCAGCTTGCAGCTGCTGTTAGGAGCCTTTTGTAGTTTCTGATAACAAAAAAGTAAAATTGAGCCGATTTAGTAACACTCATGTTTTGTTCTCCTGTACATCTATATTTAGGGTTACCGTATCGTAGTATAGGAAAAAGAGGAGATTTAAGCATGCGACTCCCAACCCGGCCAAAGAATAAAATCATTTTTATGAAATAAAAAATGTGTTGTAGAATATTTCAGTATGCTACTAAAATTTGTAAATTTTTCAAACAAAGGAGGAAAAAATGCAAGTTAGTTTTTTAAAACCAAGAATTAATTTATTACTTACTTTGTATAACACAGTAACTGCTACAAGCTACAAGAATGAGATATTATAGAACAATACATTTCAAAAAATACATATCAAGTCTCAATGTTAATGTACCCAATTTAAACACTCACACTCAATGAAAAGTCACACTCACTTGTGGGTATCGAACTAGTGCTAGGGCCAGGGGTCGATGGGTTGTACCAACTGTATTTTTTTGTGGAACCAATCTGTTTCAATAACTCCTTATTAGGTAAAATATATTTGTAGAAATCTTGGCAAGTGTATGCATTCATGTATATAGTACCATAGCCGATAAGACTGTAGGTGACTCTCCAGACCTTAACGTTATGTTTTAGTCTGAAGAGCGTACTACACAAACGAGGAGTGAGGTAGTTTGTGATTGATTTCCTCACTGAGCTAACAGAATTGCCAAGCCCACCGAAACAAATTCTGAAGCTCTATGCTTGACAGTCCACTCCCACCTTGTGAGTGTGTATCTAGCACACCTCTGAGCTACTTCCTGCGGCCACCCATCATTCGACAGAGAAGTTTGGAAAGCAACACAATAATTGATGTAGCCTTTTTTGTAACAAAGACTTTTTACAACTTTTTTGTAGCCTGAGATGAACAAAATTTAATTCATCGAAAGCCACAAAAGTCAAGTGTATCATTTAAAATTATACTTCACACATAAAATACGTTTGATTGGCTCTACAGGTTCGATTCCTTTCTTTTGTCCACTGAGCAGACATTAAAAGGGTTTCACACTGAGTAAAGTCCAGAAAAGAGGAGATTTTACGTTTTATGTTGAAATTCCCCGGTGTTTAAATTTTACCCTTAAAATCCGGTAACATGGTAACCCTATCTATATTGTCGTATTTCCCGAGTTACGAGAGTTAAGTCAAGTTAAGCTTCTCCCGAAAATATCTGTTCATGTTTTCGATGACAACGGTTGTATTAATCTGAATCCATGTAATATGAAGAAACCCGATTTTTTAATTTCTGAGAGTGCCAAATACATAAATAACATAGTAATGGATCAAGGTGTTCTTATCATTTGCATAGGACTTACAAGCATCCTAATTCAAAATGAAATACTCAACATCTCCATGATAAAAATTATGAAGCAAGGCTCAACACAACTTAACTTTTCAACTACAGCACTTTGGATCCACATTTCTTTTTTACAGTCACGCACTCAAGCCTATAGCTATAAGCTGATAAGGATTAGTTCTCTTGTTTTGTTGTGTGTACAATGCTGAAACTCTTTTCAGTTGCCTTGAGGACTCCAGAGCCTTCAATCTATCTTATAGATTTCAATCTCTTCATCCACCTCTCTCATTTTACTCTATCTGTCCCTCACTCACACTCACCTCCTCTCCCACTCACACCTACAAAATCTTATTCTATTTCTTTTCTCTATCTCATCTGCACGTGCACTCCACTCCTCTAAATTGTTTTCACTAAATTGCTAGTTTTGTTTCTCTACCAGACTCTCTCGCTCTTGCAGACTCTCTCTCCTACCCTATTGCACTCTCTTACTGTCTGTCTCTTATTTATTCTTCAGTCACTCTCTTCTCAAATCTCCTTCTCTAGCTACTGTCTATTTACTAATACTCTCTGTCACTCATTTTCGATTACATTCTCTCACTCTTTCACTTCCTTTCTCTCTCATATTCGCTCTTAGAATCTTCCCTTTCACTCACTTTCTCTCTCTCTCAAACATCTTCTTGCCAGGTCGCTGCCTTTTCAAATCTTCTTTTTCAGTTTCTTCAAATCATTTTTTTCTCTCTCACTCCCTCACTATTTCTTCCTTCCCGTTCTTCTACTTTTGTTTCTCATTCTCACTGCCTCTACAACGAACAAAAAATTATTTCTCACTTGCTCTCTCACTCATACACACTATCATTCTCTCTCACTCCCCCCTCTCTCTCTCTCGCTCTCTCTCTTTCTCTATCTCTCTCTTATTCTGACAAATAACAGCTAGACAGTTCTTGCTTCTCTGCTCTTATCAAATAGATTTTCTTATTTTTTTTATCTTCCCGCACACCAAACTCGCTATCCTCTCCCCAGTTCCAGTCAAAGATCAACTTCTCTATTCTGTCTATATTCTCTCTCTATTTTCTCTCCGTTCTCTAAACTATTCTCTCTCTACTTTCAGCTGACTGCCCCCCCGATCGACTCTGCCCCCTGGCGATCTAAGGAGGACAGGATCCCTATCACGGTCGTTCCTTGGAGAAGTATAACCGAAATCTCAAGGCTCAAACATCCTCGAACGGGGAATGAAAATGAGTCTCATGAATAAGTTTAATTTGTGAATCATACTAAAGGTTACAGCTAAAATCGAAGGGCACTGAAAGTATTAGACCTCATGATTAATTGATGAGGTGGTTTGAATAGCTATAAAGAATAAGCAAGCTATATTAGTTTAATAAATTATGAATTTAAAAGCGATTGCAGGCTACAGTTGAACACTGATCGAATTGATAATAATCGAAATAATATTTCTCAAGAAATCACATAATGGTTCAATGTTAAGCGATTTACATGATAACAAAAAATATCTTGTGAAACAAAGATAACTTGTACACCTTTTTTAAAAATTTCATGTAAATTTCCTTATCTCTACTTTTTATGTGAGCGTGAGCTGATGATTTCCACATTAGTCTGGCACTTGTACTTGGGCATTGAGTTAAATGCTAACACCAACAAACTAGGCTGTACGGGAATCAAACCCGTGACCACAGGAGTATCAGTCTTATCAGAGTTAACACCCCAAACGACAATTACACCGCTGTGGCTACCGGGCTGCACTCATCCTCTTATCCTTAGGCTATACTTATAATATCATTATTATTTCCCATATTTTGTTATGTCTAAGACAGTAGCATAGTTTATTGCACATAGTGTTTTAAAGACTTTTAGTTGGTTTCATTTCAAATACCACCAAATTTTCAAATTGCTTCAAATTCACAATTTGAAACATCATCTTCAAACACCTCCCCCCGCCGGTTCCCCCACAGGTTTCCCCCACAGGTTTCCCCCCTGAATCTGCTGCTGGATGCACCCCTGTTCAGGGTTCATATCAACTAATTAGATACGAAATCCGTGAGTCACATACAACATACATGATCGATGTGTAACTTCAAAGGTGAAAGATAAGGGTATAATATTAAGAAAGGACACAGGGCTGAGAGACAGATTTAATATGAAATTGGAGTGTGAGTAGATGAAATGAGAGTTTTAAAGTGAGAATTTAGGTTGAGAGAGATAGATAATGAGAGAGTTTGATTGTAATTTACAGAGTGAAGAGACAGTGCTGGAGGTACAGAGTTGTCGGTTTTGTTGGTAGTTTGAAGAGAGGGCATGAGTGAGGGCGAGGTGCTAGTTGCCAGGACAAGGCTAAACACAGTCAAGGCAAAACTGGGGTTAGGAACCCACAAGTGGGCCACAGGTCCGTTGCTCCGCCCCCACCACCCAACTAAAAACATCACCTCATTGTATTTTACTCGTTGCCTCTTTCTCACTCACTCCGCTCTCTCTCATTCATTCTGTCTCCCACTTTTTCTCTCTCTCTCTGAACTGAGTGGAGCTTCAAGCTTTGAAAGTAATAGGCATTTACAACGCTGAGTAAAACAGTAGCGTTCCAAGGAAAAAATTACGTTTCAATCTCCTCATTATACAACATGCCCAATGAAATTTTACCAATTAACAGCCATACAAACCTCATTAAAGATTTTTTAAGTAGTGAACCTCTTAAATATAGAAGGATTAAATACACATTACCCAAATACCGTGTTCAGGTCTATGAATTACATAAATTAATCAGAGTTCTTTGTGAAGTTGCTGGGTAAATTTTGTATTCTGTAGCCTACATTCAACAGCAACAGTTTATCATCATTTAGTACGGTTTGATGAACTATTTTTGAAATAAAAAAAATAAATAAATAGATTATTCACGAGAAAATACAGAATAAACAAGCTCTCTATCGATAACAGATATTTGCGAGATTTCCCTCCTTCCTACCCCTTCCACAGCAAAGTTTCTATTTTGGGAAGGGGGACCCCCCTTGGCCCGCCTGGCACTTGTTTAGTATTTACTAGAGTTATGAATATTGTTCAGTAGTACAGTGAACATTTTTGATAAGGCAGTATGAACAGTATTTTACTATTTTTTCAGTTGGTCTGCAATCTTTACACGTAATCAAGACGTTTTTAAAAACGTTTCAAGACGTTTGACTATGGACTTTTAGTTTGAATAAGGTTTTCGAGTGCCATATTTATAAAATATTTTTAGTTTTTTTAACTAACTAAAAGATTAATCACAACTTTTTGATTTGTTGACTCGTTTTGCTAAGCAAGATAGTACCCAAGTTACAAGTTTTATGTAAAAATACTTTGAAATTAAAACATTGACTCTTGGTGGGTTTCCATTTTATGGAAAGTAATCATTGACGTGAAAATGATGGCCGAATCCATTTTAAAACCAGGAGGTCATTTTGGACAGTAGGAATCGTGAGTGTTCAATGAGCCATTTTCAGTTTGTTCTGCAATCATCACATTCAATGAGCTGTGCTGCCGTGCATCTCAGACCGTGAGACAAAAAAGTACCCCAACGATGGTTGGTTTGTGGATGTGTTTTTTCTAGTAATTATTGTATTTCCAACAAAGCCTCAGGGCCTAACTACTTGTCATTCATAAATTTGTTCTCACCATAGAATTAGCTCTCTCCTTTCGGGCCTGATATCTCTGCATTTACGGTAATTACAGACTTTAACAGCCACTTTCTCGGACTAAACAGCAGACCAACTGGTTCTATAAAACAGGAGTCGAGGAACCCGATGCACTTTAACTGATGATATGCATTTATCTACTCAGCAAACAAACTGGAATATTCATGAGTTATTGGTTGAACACTCGCAAATTTTCGGTTTTCTGATATTGTTACTGATCTGAGAAATTGAAACCTTTTCATTAATAATTATTATAGGTAATAATACCTTGGACAGATCATGCGGTGTACCTACTGAAAAATCGACTTTTCTAATTCATGACAATGACGTATTGTCGCCATATCAATTGAATTATAATATTACATTTCTGGTCAAGTTCCGTAACTAAAAAATATACAACATACTAAAAGACTACGCTAGTTGAATCCGAAATTGATTATCTTGATATGAATAGACATAAACATAAGTTTCACTTTAATTGTGCTGTGCTCAGACCAAAGCCATACGTCTTTAGATTTATTTCTATTGCGACTGTCAATCAACGTGAAGGTTGACAGAGTTTCTCATTTCAGTTTTGTTTTTGTTTGAAAATGTGAAAAACGGTAATTTCAAGCTAGAATCCACAAGCAGAACATTCAGATAAGAAGGTGTGACGGATACATAGAAAACAAAGTGAAAACCAAGTGAGATTGTTCTCCATCCTCCTACGCTACGCTGCCACTACTTTACGTTCAGTTTGATGTAGCTGCATTATGATGAGTTCAGTATTTGAAAAAGCTTTCACATATTATCAACCTAGATTTAACTATCATCATTTACTATTTTATTCATTCTCACCAAGCTTTTTTCTACTGCCCTCTTTTTGTTCACTCCCACATTACATCTCTTTAACTCACTTTATCCTCTTTTTCATTTTGACAAAACATCCTTTCCTAGCTTTCTCATGTAAATTATATCACTTTCACAAACGAATTTGTCATTACCGTACTGTAATTGAAAAAATAAATTTGATTTCTTCAAATTTCAAGGTTTAACAAAATTTAATTTAAACCAGAATAAGGTAACACCTCATAGGCCTATTTCAAATCTTGAAATGAAGAGCAGGGGCGAACCCATGAATATTTTTTGGGGGGTTTACAACATTACAACTGAGAAAAAAATGGGAAAAAATGGGGATACCACTAAAAGCAAGGTCCTCACCATAAAAAAAGGTGTTTGTAAATTTCGGGGAAGGGGAAATTTCCACTCTATGCCCGCTCGGTTTTTATTTACTGAAGAGTGAAAAAAACCGGAAATAAGAAGTGTGAAGTAATATGCATTGTTTTCCTACCCTCAGATGATGAGCAGGAGGCTGTGCAAAGACGTAACCACACAATTCAATCAAAGCTAGAGGTTTTTCCTGATATGCTCATTGTTACAAGCTTACAGCACTGCATTCACTGGCTGTAAGAGAAATTTGAAATGGACACCATCAAGCCTGAATTTTCACCTCCGGTAATAGTGTAGTCTGACAAGTCAAGGAAGAGTCCTGTAGTGTTTTTAAGAACGTTTCTAATTCTTTCCTAATAGTCTCAAAAAATTGAAACTATCAAGTAGCATTGTTAAATATTTGCAAGCAATAGACATAAATTCAAATGGAGCTCTGAGATTTTTTCTGAAATATTGCGAAATTTATACAAAAATTTACAACACTATTACTGTAGAACTGAGCCTCACTTACTTGGAAATTCATTAGTAGGCCCACTAGGTGATGGTTATCCACAAACTGGGTGATTGTACTATACTGACCATCCGCACATACTGAGCATTGCCTACTTTTTGGACCAAATGATTCTATTTCTTAGGGCGGAGACTTCATTAATTAGAAGGCACGATTAATTTGTACGAAATTGTAAAAAAGGATACACTTTTTTACTACAAATGTCAATTGTGGGTAGGAGAATGTAAGATGGTGGGAGGTTAGTGAATACTTTGGAAACTTTGTATGTTGGCTGTACAAACTTTCAATCTTGGTGCACAAGATTGTTTTGAGAGCCATACTCAGGTTTAGGAAGGGACGGAAACTCAAGCAATGAGGTTTGAAGACCTGAGGAGGGCCCAGGGCCGCAAATGGAACGACATTTGTTTCATTAATGATCCGTGACTGCAATTTGGCAGCATGGGCCTGTGAATGTGCGCGTGGTGTGCCGGGTGCGGGTGCGGGATGGGCTCACTTTCGCGCTGACGTCAAACCTCGTTCCAAACACACCACTCACTTACGCGCCGCGTCGTGCACGAACCTTCAACTTCTCCCTGCTTCTCTACCCTACTGCTGAAAGACCCTTGATATCATTTGCAGAGGACCGACATCTCTCAACGACCATAGTATCACGCGTCATTCCGGATTCCATTCTGTCAATATCATTCCAGTCATTTATTTTTATTTCATCAAAATGCTTCAGAGTAACAATGGTTTTGGGTGCAAGTTTATTGTTTCCATACAGAACGACAAAGATTTTCTTCCCCTTATTGCTATCTACGCTTTATGCCATTTGTTCCTCAATTTATGATATTATTGAGATCAAATGCATCTAACTCAGATCACAAAGATCGTAACTCCCTTCTCAATAGATTGACACATTTCAAGTTAAATGATGAGTAAACTGATCAGTATGATTGGAGATTTCAATTGGGATATCAGCTGGCTTGGTTGTCGGTACTTCAAGTTTAAATAAATACGTATGTAACAATGAGATTCCTATGGTAACTTAGGCCTTTATAAAAATACAATTTTAATTTTAATAATTCATAATTTTTTTAGCAATTTAGCAATGAGGTGGATGATTACAAATAGATGCCAGACGGAAGAGCAGGAATCGAACCCACGACCGCTTAAACGACAGCAAGCTGAAGTTGCGACGCCTCAACCAACTGTGCTAAGCGGCCCGCAAATAATTCTATACACAGTAATGGGTAGCGTTCTACAAATAAAGAAAGGTAATGGTTAACACCTGCAAATGAGGGAATTAAGATTTTGATTTGTCAATATTATCACAATTATTATCTAGCGTCTTTCCACACTTAAATCCACAGTTGATTTTTGGCAGTAATATGCTGAGTTTTTATTTGATTGCATGCCCGAGGCACAAACGTTAACAGGCAGAAAGACGCAAAATAGGCTATAATATGTTTATAAAAGATATGGACTGCAAAAATAATTTTATACTCCATTAGATCAGCTATAGCATTAGGTCAGCCAAAACTCTCCATTGATATCTCCCATTGCTGGGCCAAGGAAATATTCAATTATCTATTAGTGGATCGTAAGCCAAGGAAAGCTGGGAAACACTGAGATCAAATAAGTGAATTGAATATTATTGTTAGGATTATTAACCTAAAAGTGAAAAGCAGCAATGCATACTTGAAATTGGAGAGTTTGAAGCATACAATGCAATATATTTATTTATTTCATTTCAAATACATAATTAAATACATTCTGTGCAATTAAACCATTCCAGATATTTAAAGTGAATAAAGAATTTACATCAGTTTTAAGAAAATGTTTTTTTCAGTTTTTGTTTGGAGCACGACGTTCTAACGAAACATTGTAGTTCAAAAATAGAGCTGAAAAAATCATGACTGTACTAAATAGAATGCAGGATTAATGAAATTATGGGGCCAGGAATAATTGTATTGTGATAAAGCTTTGTCATGAAAAAATCGCTCTGTAAACTTTTTAGGTGTTTCTCGTAGTGAAACAGTTGAATATTTTCACTCGAATAATAATAATAATTAAAGTTGAATTGTAGTTTAATTGTATTTTTTTTATTGCCAAAAAACAAAATTGAAATTTATCTCAAACAACAAAAATAAGCATACAAAGCAAACTTGAATTAGAATTTATAAGAAAAATTCATAAGCTTGTAGATAAACATAAACATGTTCAAGTTCACATGACATAAATTCAATTAATACAGTATTATTTATTTGTTTTGAGCACACGCTCATACAAAGGGGTCATAACCACCCCCCAATCGGAAATTTACTGAATAAGGGTTAGGGACGATCTCGCAAAAAAAGGTCAACAAAGCTACAAAGTCCCAATCGTGATCCCATAAGGCAGCGGTTCCCCACCTTTTTTCTACTGCGTACCCCTTAGACCATATTTTACAGACATAGTACCCCCAAAGTCCTAACTACTTTTTTACTTTACTATAATAATATTATAGAGGGTGAAATGCCCATTTATTGCAATATTTGAACAACATATCAACGCCTATGAATGGGAATTCAGCTAAAGAAATAAAATAGTAGGTAACACAATAATTTCTGCTAAACTCCGATTTCTTTTATTGAGGACATCGGATGTAATATGTTTGGAGATGAATATTATAATTTAAATTTCAAAATGTTACTAAAATATAGCCTACATAGAAGTGTCAGAATAGAATACATTATTGATAGAATAGTCGCACAACAGAAACTGCTCACCACTAGCATAGAACAACCATTCCTTAGTCCAGGGGTTCTCAAACTGTGGTACGCGTACCCTTTGGGGGTACGCGAAAATTTTCAGGGGGTACGTGGGTCAAGTTAATGAAACAATTATATTATTGATTGAATAAATTTTGATTTGATTTGATTTGATTTGAATTAAACCATTTTTATTTCTTCCTGTTTCGTAATCACGCATGGTTATAATTCAATAGTGGAATCTAATTTAATACTTGCGTGGTCATTGAAGACCAGTATAAGAGAATACTTCCCACCCACAGACAAAATCAGTTGTTGTTCGTTTGATGCTATTGAAACTTTGGGCAGCCAGACAAAATTCCAAAAAGAACAACTGATTGAACTATCATGTGATCCGACAAAAAAATATTTGAGTGCTACATTGTTAGATTTTTGGATCAGTGTTGGAATGGAGTAACAAGAACTTTCAAATGCTGCTGTAATGAAGATTCTTATTGGATTTTCAACTACATACCTATGTGGAAAAGGGTTTTCTAAAAAGTAAGTACAGAAACAAAACTTGTGCCGAAGATTGAGAAACTATATAAAAAGAAGCAAGCTCAACCTTACAAGGTCTTTAACAAGGGGGTACGCAACATTTTCGTTTTAATTAAGGGGTACAGTCTTTGAAAAAGATTGAGAACCCCTGCGGCGTAGTCTATGCCACTAGACAATAAACATCCGCCATTATGGATTATTTTTTGCGTACCCCCAACTAGGACACTGTGTACTCCTAAGGGGTACGCGTACCCCAGGTTGGGAACCACTGCCATAAGGTATAAGGCATTCCTTAACTCTCAGCGACAATGACATGATACTGGATAAATCATGAAATCAACTAATATAGATAATTATTGTGCAGTTTTTGTTTCATCTTAGTTTTTGGTAATGGATTATTGAAAAGTTATATTAATAATTTCAATAATCTGAATTTTTTATTGAAATTTATTGATATTTCATATTAAAAAGAAATTAAACACGCATTAATTAATTTGTCCTTGTATTATTTGAATTTGGAAATGTGAAATGTTGTTCATAGTATATAGAAGAATTTCATATAAGGTATATACCGAGGTTCATAGTTTGTAGTTAGATGATACATTTATCAACAAATTATTACAGAATCGCAGATTTGATAAATTCGTTGATAACTTGTAGACCGATACTTACAAGTATTGTAACTCATATTTTGTTTCCTTGTACAGTGTTTGTGTATCAAAAAATTGGAAGATTTTATGTGAATATGCAAATTTCATATTCCTTGACACAATACTTGGCAAAGGGCATCTCATATCCTCACTCCATATTTTCTTTCATTTTTCCAAAGATAGCAAATAAAATGTGAAATGATCTCAACTTATGTGACAAGAAATGTTTTCGTGTATGGTAGTTTCAAGATGATGAAACTATCGTATTTGTGTAGTGTATTTTTCAGTCTTTGTCCCAGTAGAAGAGGACTGTCGAACCCCTTCCATTCGTTATGTACTTGAGAATGCAATTTCCCAGTACTATTGAAAACTGGAGTGCTCTGGAAAACTTTACGACATTCATTCGAGTTCCCTTCTCGTTTCTCGATACCCTGGATCAAGAATTCAGATGTGCCAGCCATTGTCGAAGATTTTACTATTATTACACCCGGACTGTTATTACAGCTTCTATTGTCCTCACTGGTTCTTTACAGAATACGCATCTCGATAAGAGCGTTCTCCTTTCAGAGCAGTAGGTGGATTGAAAAGCAACATCGACGTTGCATAATGTAATTCAACCCTTCAAGCAGAATGGAGCGTGTAATCTATCGAGATCCTTGCAGCCCCAAGTTTCACAGATCTTTTCAACGTTGGATTCTTAAAACCTCTCCAGAGAACCTTCTGAAATAATGGAGCTATGTATAACATTGTACTGCACCATAAACTCCAAGGAGTAAATTGTATCGGAGACCCTCTCGAAATCATCATTTCTGTGGTATGAAAAGTACTATCATTTCTGCACCCGTGCTACAAAAAATTATTATGATCGACCTTTCTCTGGTTTACTTAAGCAATAGGCCGAAAAGAATAATCCTGGGATAATATTTTTTTCAAAGATAATCTTATCTCATGACATCTTGGAATTCAATGCGAATAATAGAATATTATTTAGGATTCAATTATTCATACTTTCATGAGAAAAATTTCGTTATATTTTGACAGCATGGCATGATAACGCGTTTAATTTCTAATATGAAAAGAGTAATGTTACCACTATCTGTCTATGCACTTTTGAATAGACCTTTAGCTTAATGTATGTGTATGGAGTAAAAATCGAGGGGAATGAAGGCAGATCGCAAGAAGAGTAGTAGGTTGACTTACTAGTCAAAAACAACCCGTTTTACCCGTGCTCCAAAAAGTGCTTTCACAATTCCAGTAAATTTTCACAATTGCTGAGTCTGTAATTTTTAAAAATACTCCGTCTTTGAGTTTTATTTAGAAGGAATAAGGCAGTTCATTTTCTCACAACTTCACTGACAGATATCATGCAGATGTGATGCTGTTATTAATAACCTTCGATCTCCAATACAAGTAAACGTATCGGTCTATTGACTTCTACAGTATTTAGTGGTAGAAATCACAAAGGAATGAAGTGAGGTCACTCTTGGAATCAAGGATACGATATCTGCTATTTCATTGCACCGATTAGAATGTTACCGTACTCTAGTTTCAGTGAAAAATTGACTAATTCAATGCGGATAATTGGAGGTGAGAATCATTGGGAACTAAGTGATCGCTGCAGTCGTCTCACGTCAACAGTGCACAATGTTCTTCGCTGACCTCCAGCGACCCGAACTACGTGACGGGTTGCATACACGCCATCGGTTATTTCCTTGTGCTCAAAATGGCCACAAGATAATCGCCGATCAATTAACATACAGCTGCATTCCAATCTCAGGAAATCGGTTCATCTTTATCATGTTTCATAAAATTCAACAGAAACAAATGAAACATACAATATCAAGCTGCATGTCACAAAGGTCTTATACTCAAATATTTTATATTTATAATACAAGTATTTGTAGTCAGATCTCGTTATTATTCAAACTAATGTAATTTTTTTAATCATTAACGAAGCGCAGGATGAAAAACTAAACTATGAGACTAATCTTTTAAAATTCAAGTCCTAATCTTTCAAGATTCTTCTTTAGCTATTATAAGAGCAATGCAAATGAACAAGTTTGAGTTGCTTCTACAGGGCCGGATCTGGAGAATTAATTTTATTGTGTCTTAATGGCAAATCCATACAATACAAACTCACCACTACACTACTATACACTAAAATAATATCTGAGAATATAATTAAAAAACCAAACTATGTGTTTGGGCTTGGCTGGGACCAGCCAAGAGCGGTCCCAGGTGGAAAGTTGAGATTTTGATGACTTTTTGTGCGATGACTTTTCCCACTTTCCTAGCAGGGTATAGTTTTGATTTAGAGATTTTTTTGCAAAACTACTCCTGCGTACCTTTGCCTTATTAAAATTCCGATTTTGGGCGGGACCCCATGACGCACCCTCTTGGAACTGCCCTTGTAAACCAGCTGACCCTACCGATTAGCGTGAGTAGAACGAGTACGAAGAATCGGGTATCATTCAATTATCATCAATTGATTTTAAATTGGTGAAAAATATCAATTATGATATGAGGGTCATTTTTGAAAATCGCTTCCACTTGTCAACATAAGTTAGTAGTGCTTGTTGCAATGCTACTGTATTCTCAGGCATCTCAATATTTTTAAAATAATCATTACAGTGGTTTCCACGCTGATGAGCTCCGGCCGGCTTGGCGAATTTTTCCAATCGGAATGCTTACCATTGTTGCCAGATTGTGCAAATACTCGGTTGCATAAAACAGCTCATTCTAGTGATGGGCGATACAGGCCGGTGTATCGATACGGCGTATCGATACGTATCGGAATCCATTGTATCGATACGCGTATCGTATCGTATAGGTTTGTATCGATATTCACTCGTATCGGATGAAAATATCGTACAAGTCAATATTGAATATTATCAATATGAAATGAACAATAAATGATTTTATGAACTTAAGAGCAATCATAGAAAGCAAGAAAGATGAAAAAATATCAAATCGATCTAAAACAAACTAAGAATGATTTTATGTACTTTAGTAGAAAGCAAGAAAGGTTAAATTAGGCCGGCCGCACACCAGATCAGGCACGGCGCGGCATGACGTTTTGCCTTGCCTCGCCTCGCCGCGCCGTGCACGATGAAATAAGAGCACCATCGGCACGGCACGGCACGGCATGGCAAGGCGACTTTATTTTTAAAAGGACTCATCTAATTTATTCCAAATCAAAGGTAATCTTTACTGCGCTCCTTGCAAACTATATGGGGGAAAGTTTCCTTGGCGAAGTGAATAGCCACGAGCCATGCTAGTCAGATGAGATAAGTTAATTACCCCTTTCTGTGAGGGTGGCCGATTCGGTGACCGATTTGGAACAGTTCGGAAACTGTTCTATGCTGTAAATACTCTTCCAGGTGGTTCGAATCCCACCTAAAACTGTTGGTCCAACTCATCAGTCATCATCATCATCATCATCCAGCTAGAGTGGTGATTAGTCACGTGGTGTTTTTGCGATCGAGATGTTGAGTCACGAGAGCTCAAGACTGCGCTTTGATGGACCGTGCTTTGATGACTTTCTGTTATAAGCTCTATTATCACTCACCCGGTGGTTCGGAACCCGCCTAAAATAGTAAGTTAGGTCCAACATGTTTCTCATAACATTTCTCAAACGAAGAGGTGGAACTACCCGTAATGGTCTCCCCAACATTAAAAGTAATAGCCTACGCTTATTATTATCATCATCATCATCATCAACTCATTACCCACGCACAGGTCTCAGCCCTATGTGGGCTTCATTGTTTTAAAAATAAAACCGCGATAGTTTTAATGATTGGAAAATTCGAATCTAATTGAATACCTTGATTAAAGTATTGAACATGGAGAATGCTTGAAAAAATATTTAGGTCAGAAGAATATTTCTCTAAGAACTGATTTTGAAGTAAGTTGAGCAGTATGAAGCAGAAGGTGAGTACGGAATTTGAGAAGTGACGACCTAGTATTCAAATATGAACTAGATTATACAAAAACATTAAAAATAAAATAAATTGAAATAATTATCTACTAGAAACCCTCTTCGCTGATTATGTAGGCTAATTGAAAGGTAAATAAATGTGAACTTCATTTTGAAACACCGTAGGCTAAAGCACAGACATCTATTATTGTTTTTGTTGTTTCTGTAATCTGTGGCTAAAGGTAGCTTTTACGATTTTTATTTCTGTAGTGTAGTGTCGCGTAGGACAAGATTTTCTATATTGGACTAAGCAAACATGATTTTTATCGTAATTTTTTGTGTTCTATGGCTCTATTGCCGATCTGATTCAAGGTGAAATTTGGTGTAACTTATTCAAGGTGTAAATGAGAGTTGCAGTTTAATCATCCTGGCTTGCCATTTCACTTGTCACACAACAACTAGACAATACTAGAACGACTATCACTAGGACCAAAGACAATTACATTATATGCTATGACTCAACCACTGCTACACGTGGTGGCGATCCCCGCGCATGCGCAGACCGATTTGCCTGATGCGTTTTGCCCGAAAGACGAAAATTGACACGGCAGGACAAAGCGCCTTGCGGCGCTGCTTCGCCGTGCCTTGCCGTGCTCGATGCAGTGTGCGGCACCTCCATTCAAACCAATACAAACCATGTCGCACAAGGCGCCTTAAGGCAAAACGTCGCGCCGCGCCGCGCCGTGCCCGATTTGGTGTGCGGCCGGCCTTAGAATAGAATATGGACCAATATTCCAATAATGCTTAAAAGAAACATTCATTGGCATCATTGGGCTTTATTCAATTATTATGTACAGCAAACCTGTCTTCTAGGGAATGTAAAATTATTATTGAATATAATGTTAAATTAAAATAATATCAAATTTTCCACAGTGACCAATTGAACTCTTTGTTATTTACAAACCTGAAGTAGACTCCTTGCATGCTTCATAATTTGATTTGATGATTGTTGTATTCATCTCAGTCTTTCTATGGCCTTGAGGTTTTTTTCAAGGACTATTTTTTAAGTTTTTAAGGTACCATAAGACAAACCTTATTCTTCAGCTAAGACTGACTGTTTAGGCAGGAAAACAAACATTCATATCAAAATAGAATGTTGTAATTTTATTTTACAAAGTATATAAAATAGATATAAAAAGTATAAAAACATAGAAATCGCCCAATGAATATCAGCATTAAAACCAGAAGAGAATCAGAAGATACGAAACGATACGATACAGGTCTCCTTGTATCGATATGGGTGTATCGATATGCCCTCGTGTATCGATACAAAAAGATCGATATTTTCCCCCGTTGTATCGATATTCGATACGATATGTATCGATACGCACATCACTAGCTCATTCCCGTCTGCACAGTTGCTGTGCTCACTTCATGTATGAAAACTTTGTCACGATATGACAGCAAGTTTACGTTACTATTGACAATGTTGCTTGCAAATGATTGTCTAGCGACAGAAGTAGCGGGAACTGTGAGCTCCATCTCAGCCGTGAAAACCACTAGGCTATAGGGGCTAATTCATTATGATAGGACTGATGTTGTCACAAACGCTTTTATTATAGCACGAGATACTACATTTTTTATTATCGATTCATTTTCAATCTTAATTAAAGTAAATTAAGTAATTAAAATACAGATTAGCTTTTAATATAATAAAACGAATTCATTTTGGTTTATAGACTGAGAGCCTCTCATTAGCCAAACTCTTAAGTTGCAGGTGTGTCATTGGCTGAGACTAGACACTCTCATTAGTAACAGGGTGAGCAAGAACTAACCGACCAATGCAAAATTACAATGAAAACTAGTAGAAAACAGGTTACCAGACACAAATCAATAGTACAAAATACACCTTAAGGTCGATAAATCAATCAAAGCCAAGTAGCATGAAAAATAATAAGAGTGCTGGATGTGAAAGATCCAGCCTTAATAATCAAGGATATCTGCCGCAATACAAAAGAGAGTGTGTCATTCGTTTTTTAATAGATTTTTGTAACAAATTGTGGACAGAGGGGAGAGAAAAAGAGTATTGATCATTTCAAACTACTTCTCTATCTACAACGGTATCTTGTTTTGCTCTACTAGTAAATACTGAAAAATGTAGGCTATTGTAACAATCTGTCAACAACATATCAGGTCTACTATACTCAAATAGCTTAGAACTTTGCAAATAGATCCGACCTTCGATGAAGTATCGTGTTCCAAGTTTTGTCGCAAACAAACTTGTTTGCGGCTTTACCTAGGCCCACGTAAAAACGTCAACACGATAAAGCCATCAATATTACTTATCGTCAATCTATGCTCTTCCAATTCCATTGGCATTATTTATATTGTTTTAGTAAATTTTATAGCTTTCTAAATGTTACGTAGTGCTAGGAAAGTGAAATCGTTGGATACTCATGTCATTACCATCATTAGTTCAATATTTATGAAGAATCTTATAAATTTGTAGGAATAATTATTGCATGTCTCCGTCCTGAGGATGCAATTAGTAAGCCACGTGAAGCGCAAGGTACTGAGCAGCAAACAAAAAAAAACTTTTAATAATTTAATATTGAGGAAAAAACACAATTTTTAAGGGAGTGACGGTTGCTCTCCGATAGCGGTGTTCAGGGCGATCGTGACGTCATTGTATATATGAGCGCTCGGGACTGCGCTTAGAAAGGTAAAAAGGGTAAAGGGGAAAAAGCATGACGTTATCTGCTTTATTACCACTTTTCTGGTGGTTTGTAACCCATCTCAAGCTGTAGATCCATCCACAAGATCATTATCATCCACTCATTACTAAGGCACAAGTCTCAGACTTATGTGGGCATCATCAGCACGAAAAAAAAACAATTATACCGTAAAAAGGACGAATCTCATTTATTGTAATAATGCATTTAAATTTTACAATTGAATAGTGAATATTGATAAAAGTGCCTTTATTCTTCATTTTTAAATATTTTTCATCGATAAAACAATTTCAGAGTGAAGAATAGGCCTAATCAGGGGTGAATCCGAGGGGGGATTTGGAAATGACATAAAAATACGGGTCTCATTATTATTATTATTATTACTATTATTATTATTATTATTATTATTATTATTATTATTATTATTATTATTATTATTATCATTATTATTGCAAGACCAATATTTATGATGAATCAATTTCGGGGCGATGCCCTGAAAATCTCAACCGTCACTGAAAAAAAGGTTTATTTGTGTCTTGCGATGAGGGCCTTTTATAGGTGATATAAGTAAATAATAAAAAATCTTGATTCGCCACTGAACCTGATGTTATATTGAAATAAAATCAACCTGCAATTGGAACATCAGTTTTATTGTATGATATCCCTCATCTCAAAATTTACTTACAAATACAATATGTGGAATAAGTAGTTCCGTTTCCTGGAATAAGTAGTCTCCAGTCTTCATAAGTGGACTGAAGGTTGTTTCTTTCAAAAATATCAGAGAAAGTATAATGATCCTATCATTACTTATTTCTTAATTAAATCAAATATTTTTTTAAAAATTGGTTAATTTCAAGCTGTGAATGATAATTACCAAGGTAATTTCAGCAAAACTCTTGTATGTTTGTTAATTGCTACATTTTGCTGAGGCATTCTATGACATAGTCAATTTAACCCTTTAATATGAATATTAATACATTTATACTGTCTCAACTCCAAGTTATAACTTGGCAAGCAAACTTTCCGTTCCCGCTTGTTTTGAAATCCAATTACCGACATCATCCCTATACTTCTAGAGGCTTCGGTTATTTATGAAGTTCTAGCCCTAAAAACGACATGCAGGTCAATTACATCATGAATCAGCTTTCCCGGTGCACTGACTCATAGGATTAAGTAATACAGATACTTTTGTAAGGTATCTGGAAAATATCCTCTATGAGGTAGAAGTAATCATATTACTAATGTTGCCGATAGCCATGAATTTCGAGGCGTTAAATTTTACTTAAAATTATGTAGTCTATTTGTAAAAAAATTGACTAATCAATAACTTTAATGATAAAATTCGTTTTGAAATAGGCTACTGTACTTCAAGAAGAAAATTCTTTACAAATGGGAAATCTGAAGAATTGATCAGTTTGATAAGATAATCCAATCAAACTGAACGGTTCACGTTAGCTATGTTGTGAGATTAATAAAAAATTCGAATTGTCAATGCTAGTCTGATATTTGCCTATTAACTTTGTGACTATTCTTATAGTAAATTTTGAATAATCATTCATGATCACGTTGTGTTGCAATTCATGGGATAAGACCCAACTAAACATTGATTTGATAAGGCCCAACTAAACATTGGATTTACAGCCAATATTCTTCAGCAATCAGTGTTTCGGCTTTCATGGACTTTAAGTTCCATCGCATGAGTGATGAAATATGGCAAATATCTAACTTTGATATTATATGACTGAGCTGGAACTGGAAACAGTAATTAGCTATATGACACCTAACACGTATCACCAATTAGTGCAAGAGTGCAAGAGTGCAAGGCTGTAACGCTGAAAGCAATAATTGATCAAACATCAAACAGCCGGATTGACAGTTAAATTTAAACTGTCCTGAACAAAATTGCCCGGAGTATCATAAATCATAACATTATTGCCTAGCTATGGTACAATTACGAATATAACTGTTTAGATTTAGGTGGTGGGAATATAGAGATGGAGGTAGAGTTTGTGAATACCATACAACACCAATTCTATCGTGAATAGGCTACAATACAACATAATCCATTTCTCTTCAGTACATTTTCATTTTCAATTCGATGACATTGAAATCTGATTTTTTCTTGAAATCTTAATCCATCAATGTAAAAATAATGATGTATATTTTTTTTCGGAGGATGAATCCCACATAGGTCTGAGATCTGTGCGTGGGTAATGAATTGGATGATGGTGATTGATGAGTTGGACAGTTTTAGGTGGGTTCCGAACCACCGGGAAGTGATTTTACAGCAGAGAACAGAGTATCTTTTGCTGACCAATTCAATCGGTCACCGTTACAAAGATGACCCAGGAGTTTCGTAGCTTATCTCTGATTGAACAGATACCTGCTACGGCATTCGGCTATCACTTCCCATCGATATAAGCCTGAATAGATCAAATAATTGTATTGTGCAATCGGTTCTGAAATACACTGATAAATAAATTATAATTTCCAATGATTGGTAGCTTGAACTTAACCATGAATGTATTAGTCTCAACGTTCAATATGTCATGGATATATAAAATATCTGATTGAGAATATGGGAAAATAATCTATTGTAACCGGACCCGTCCAAGAGTCCTTAAGGGCCAGTCGCTTCAGTTCTATAATAGATCAAATAATGTAATAGCTTCTCGATTTCTCGACCAATTTCAAATCATAACGAACCTTCCATTGTATATCCCTAGTAAAATTTAGATCAGTGATTGAGATTTGCAATAGAGCACTGTCAATTGAACTTTCTTTTTTTAAATTGAGTCAGAACACTGGCAGTTCTCAAGTGGAAAGTGGAACAAATCTGACCGGATGGATATCGATTTTGAAAACAGATCTTTTATAATGAGAATTCATGCTCGTGATTTATTTGCCGTGCTATTGCCGGCAGCGACAAATTATAGTACTGTTCAAATTGCAAAAGGATAAGAGGCGATTTCTTGCTGTTCACGCAGGTTGCATCTGACGTCTTCTGAGTCAAACTCGAACCGACCTGCGGGACCTGGAGACGTCGCCATTACCACACAGGCCAAGCACAACTGCCTTCTTGATTTATTAATTTTTTCTACGAATCTATAACAATCGTGAACCTTCAATCACGATCTCTGATCGCTGAGATCGAAGAGAGGTAACGGAACGACTTTACGAGTCAACCATTGGTTGTTCCGCTCCTTCTAACCGCAGAGTTGCCTTATCTTTTACGCTCTTCTTCAAAGCTTTCCACTGTCGACGAGGGCTTGCTGAAACGAGATACCAGAATACAAAACGTTCGATGTCAAAAGAAAGTACTTTTAGAATCATTGTAGAATAATACGTGGTAAAATACTATATATATTTTTTAAATTGTATCGAATAAACATGGAATGAGTGACAATTATTACGCGTTAATGTGGTTTAAAAGCACACCTGTGCTGTTTCCAGCTTCGGGTTTCTAAAGCTGCTTTAAAAACTCGACTCACCTTTCAAGATGTATTATGTTAGATTTCAAAATTTATTTTAGATAGAAGTAGGCCAATACCAAACTGATCATCATATATTTATTATTTGGAATATTATAATATTATAGTGCAATCTATTTCATCGTATTTTTACCGATTGTACAGATTCAAAAATAAATTAAAAATTTTTATTTCCTCATTTCGTTTACAATGACAAAATAAATAATGATCAAATTCTATCAGTTCAACATCAACTTTACAAAATAGAAATTTATGTTATTTCTTTTCTAATGAAACAGTTGATTACTTAACAGTTGAAATAAGTTCATAATCAGCTGATAAACAGTTCAACAGTAACTTAAACATAGAGATGTTATTAAGGGACGGATTCAAAGATCCAGAAGATTCAAAGATCCTCACACGTCAACCGAAGCAAAAGAAAGTACATAGAGATACTCAAACAAAAATATGACACTCAGATTATTTGAATAATATATGGAACTGAAAAACGATCGAGACAGCTCCAAAAAAGTAAAACAAGTGATATTAATCGGAATGTGAACTGACTGGCCTAAGTTCAGGAATTGATCTTCAAATTTTCCTGAATATGATGTTTTATTTTTTATTATTTTATTTTTTTTGAGGATGAAGCCCACATAGGTCTGAGACCTGTGCGTGGGTGATGAGTTGGATGATGGTGATTGATGAGTTGGACCTACAGTTTTAGATGGGTTCCGAATCACCGGGAAGTGATTTTACAGCAGAGAACAGTGTCTTTTTTGCTGGCCAATCTAATCGGTTACCATTACAAACAGGTCCTACGAGAACGCAGCTTATCTTTCATGCAAATGAATACTTTTCCAATTTCATTTCGGTCTCTAGTTTAAGTCAAATTTTTGGTGCATAGAAAAATCAGCCTGTGCTAATTTTAGCACATAAGAGGCATACATAAGCTACACATAAAAAATTGAATATTTTCTTTAATGGGTATGAAATGAGTGACTCTTCTTACGACTAAATTTCTATGGTTGACAACTCCTGGTTCGATTTCGGAAATTTTCATCATTTTTATGTCTCATTATTTAGGCTAAACGCAAGCCTCAGGTTTATGTGCACAACAGCACCATAAACAAAAGGTCTGTGATTTGATTTTGCGCTTGTTACATTTCAAGAGTGTTTCAAAAGTCTCATAGGATGATATTATGATGATACTAAAATTATATTTGTCACGGCTCTGATTTAGTGCTCTATTTAGCTATGAGCCAACAACTAAAATGAGCAAACAATATGGGAATCTCTGTATTCAAATTCATCTCCAAGAGCATTGATCAAAATTTTTCCATTTAGGCCTAACTTCTGTTACCAAGGTACTGTTAAAAACTTTACTATGGTAGTAGTACGTGGTACGTCTACGGTAATTGCTGGCATCACTCTTCCTTTCTTCAAAACTCAGTTGAAAGGAGACACATACATTGTGAGTGCACTTTTGTACAGAGAGCCTCGAAAGCTAGCGTCATCTGCAAAGAAAGGGTGGCCAGGAAAAAGGGTTGTGCTGAAAGAGTTGTGTGAGATATCTGGGTCGTGCTAATAGTGTTTACAGAATTTTCTCGATGCTGTTTGCACGGAATGGTGTCAACTCGGCATTCTGGCAATGTTTGCCTGCTGTCTGCCAGCTGTATTATAACGAATAAACTATCATATATACAAGAGGACAGCACCCGGCTAGGGTCGGTTATATCTATATATATCAATATATATAAATTAGATATATGCGCCCTCGTAGAGCGCTCGGCCGAGCCAGAGATATCAAATCGATGTTGGCAAGAGCCCCGAACTGCATAGAAAAAAACTGCAATGTATCTTCGAAATAGAAGTGAAAAGAACGAAGCGTTGGCTCTCGACAATTCACGACAACTCCTTTACTAATTCAAAGGTTTCAGCTGTATTCATGATCAACAACAAACACGCAAACTCTGAACTTTACCGAATGCTGAAAAAATATGCCTGACCATAAATGTATTGTTGCTTAAAGTTGCCTCCTAGTTGATGTTAGCATTTATGGTTTGTGTGACCCCCGTTGAAGTCGATACTGTGCGAAACTTTCACGTGAAAGAGAAGAGGGTCTAGGAACTATAAAGAACATAGTCATAGAGCACAGAATGAATTTTATTGTATTCTCTATGGACGTTGTGAACAGAAATTTATTCTGTCAGTTCCACAGGCTACCAACTGAACATTATTCGCATTCACGTAATAAGTTCAATGTGCATTAAAAATGGGAATAGCCCTATCTGTCACCAACGTTTTTCCTTTTTGACTGGGGGAGTACGTACAAAATGATTGCCGATTTACTATGGTCTATTGTAGTTTATGGGTATAAATGTAAGTGTATGGTTGGAAATAAAATCGCGTTAACATACATTGTACGCCTGCATTAAAAAAAATTTCTTATAACATTATTATTAAGATAGAATGTTAATTACATAGGCATAAAATAAAAAAATAGTATATCTGAACTCAAGGACTCTCCATTCAATGGAATAAAGTAAATTCCAACAATGCTATTAATAAACATGCTACAACTGATGCTTTGCATCTTTTTATGCTTGTGAGCCCAACACAAAATAGCAAGGGTGGTCCCAGGGAATGTGTCATGCGGGTCATGACCCTCTCCCCAAATTGAAACTATACTGGTGAAAGGCTAGTGAAAGTAGTCTACTTGTAATCTGCAAATTGATAAGATTTACCTGAAAACATGAACAGAGAGAGCTGAGCCGTATAGAGGCAGACTGATTTGCTGATACCACAGAAAATTCAGAGAATATTTAAGTCTCTTAATTTTCTGTGCTGATACTCGTTTGAAATCATTGTTCGGTTGATACCAAAGTTCGAATGGTGGACAAAAGGTCACTTTATCTGAGTAGTAAAGCTTCACAAAATTGGCTCGACCATGTTGTGGCTTCCTGTCAGACGACCGCATCCGCAACGCGTTTCACAATCGCAAGAACCTGTTTTTCTCTCACTTCCATCCATTCAGATTGTCTCTCAAACCATCACTCCCTCCTTTTCTTTCATGTACTCCTCTATTATTCTTTCTTTATAACCACTATTTACTCATTCGATCGTCCCCTCCCTGCTTCCTCACGTTATTTCACACCTTTTACTTCTCACTTGGACCTTTACACTCTCTGTACACACTCAATGCATAATAGTATAATGTTGTAGAATATGTATGATGAATATACAGTATTCTGTATTATTATATTCTCTCTTATTATCTAACTCGTTTCTTCTATCTCCATCGTAATCTCTATTAAATTTTCTCAAAATTCCATAATTTTTGATGAATTATTGAAAAATTACAGTACCATGGTTTCGTGGCTCAACCTGCCACATCCTCAGTTGTACAGTACAGCTGAGGATGTGGCAGGTTGAAAGCCACGAAACCATGGTACTGTAATTTTTCAATAATGTATTCAAAATAAAGTGGTTTTACAACATCGAAGTCTTATTATTCATCATGGAAAAGTACCACAACATCCATTCACAAACAACCATAATTTTTATTCCAATATAAACGAACTTAATATGCAATATCAGTAATTTCCAAGGTAGGCTTTTCACTCTGAAAATCTATAAAATATAAATTGTCAAAAACTAATAATACAGATCTATTATTTTTTGTTATAAGAAACACCATTTATTTATGCATTTGCTTGTAGAAATCAACCAATAATTTTTCAAAATCATAATTCGTTTAGAGATTAAAAAAGTAGTTATCATGATTACAGATTACTGTAATGACCTGTCTACCAAGTCTTTAATCAACAACTTATAGAACTATACGCGATTCTCAGCCAGATTCAGCTATCACAGATAAACCTATAATTAATAAATAAATAAACCATGTAAACCATAAATTAAACTCCAATTTTTCAATTTCAAGTTGGAGTTGCATCCATTGTAAAGTATTTTAATTTGCAAGATGATTATTTTCCAATATCCTAGCTACTATTTTTACTTCTTTTTTATAAAAAGTTTGTCATTGTAACATAGCATCAGAAATCAATATTGTAGTTACAGTGTTTGCACCGGAGGTAAACAGATCAATAAAGCTGACAATGTCGATCAGGTAGCCTCTATCAACATAATGTTTGTGTTCACTCTGTTTCCTCCTCCTTCTTTTCCACCTACATCTCTGACTCCTCCCCTCCCTCCCCCACCATCCTCGGTCATAGCAAGCCATCGTCATTTGACACACTCGACTGCCGTCAGCTGATGCGTGAAGTCCATTTGTCTACGATTGTAATTAAACTTGATTTATCGATCGCTCATTGATCAAGGCTTGCTTTCAAGAGAGGCGCCTCCATCATTACTTTCTGTCTTTCTGTCTTCTGTCCAGCCAAGCGGAGAAACAAACAAAATAAAAGATGGTCCAGAATAATAGGCTACTTTTGACCAGAGGCGCCAGTGCTCTTTTATTATTCGAATCCTATTGATAACAATAAATAAATAATGATAATAATCGTTCCCACTGACTGTGCAATGATTGAGTTAGGTAATATACAATGAAGGGTTGAATTGAAGGCTCTTTTTGAAAGGTTGACCACTGAACAGCTCCTCACAATGTACTATTAGCGTAGTCTTCGTCTACAATACATCTTCTGAACGAGGATTCTAATTAAACAAACGTTTTTACATTGAAAACACTGATGCTGTGAATAATTGTTGGTAGGCTAGGTTACAAATGCATGAATAACAAAAAAGTGTAACACGTATAGCCAATAATTGGACAGATTGATGTTTGTATTCTCAGCTTAATACAATCTTTCGAGTTCGTACGTTTTAGCGGGTTCAGACATTTTATTGAACTAATAAGTTGTATTGAGTTCATAATTAATTATGCTGTTTTATAGAGTTTATAACATCCGTTTCATTTGGGTAGCTTACATAATATAATGCAGCGGAGTTTGTGGAGATGGATGTGCTCATGTGCATAAGTCATACCTTCTCATTTCATGATGTTTGATGCTACTAGCTATTTTGCTGGCCCATATATTAAACAAGATTAGCCCATGTATTATTAGAAAAACACAGGCAATATTCCTAGTACCGTAAAATAATAAAATAAATTGCAGATTCAGGAATTAATAATAATTTAGTTTCGATTTCTTAGGAATGTGTAGTACTGGGCTTGTGTAGTAATGATCAACGGATCAACGCATAATATTTTCTCATGAAAAACCGGTGCCGCTGGAGGTTGGGTGGTCGGGCGAAGGTACACTTTTTCAGTTTTGTGGTTGTAACTCGAAAATAAGGACGCTTTCATGGAGAGTTATTCAAATAAAATGTAAAGCTTAACAAATTTGCTGAAACTTTGTTTCTCTGCATAATCACAAAAAAAATTGCATAGTTCTCGAGGCAAGCTCTCCAAAGTGGATAATTTTTTAAAACATCTCAGTCTTCGAAATATTTATCCTTCCAGTTCCCCACTTGCTCACTTTACAGGAGCTCTGTCTTGAAAAAACTTCTAGAATATCAAATTCCCTTCAAAAATAAGTAGTGGGTGAATCTTGAATAAATCATGTTAGAGTGTTTTTAATATTAATGAAAATATGGTTTTATCAGAATCTGCAGAATTCTGGAGTTACTGTAAGTGACTCAACCCAAACAAAATATTGATTAGGATATTTTCAGGTTCCTGGGATTTCATACTATCAGTTACCCTGCCATTCCATTATGCTACTTACCTAGAGTAATGCTAGAGTAATATCACTCTACAATCTGAAGTCAATTGAGTTAAATCAATATGTTGCTAGATTAAAAAATAACAGAAACCCAATGTTCTTGAGGGTTAGTGCTTGAATGGACGAAGTTTTGTCCAAACATATTCCGACAATAATTGAGAATTTTACTTCAAAGGGTAACTTGTTTTTTAATTACAGTAAAGAGGTTTTAAAATGTTAGTAAAGAAACGTGTATCGTCCAGATTCAGGGTAGTCGATAGATGTTTGCTATTCTGCTATGTATTACAAAAATCGGTAATTTACTGAAGAAGGGGAGGAAGAAAAGACAAAAAATGTCAATAAATCATATGACCTGCCCTCCTCAAGGGCTGGAACCTCTCCTGAAGAGGGTGGATTTCGAAAAATGGACATTCGAAAAATTACCTGTATGTTGTTTGTGTCAATCGTACATGATTACTTCTATTTGCATATACCCGGTCTTGCCCGGGAACCCAGTTTAGAGCTCCTCTTTTCTCGTAGATAAATTATGATAGCAGTCACAAAATTGGGAAGGATGAGTGAAATTCCAGTGTTGCAAGCCATACAGTTCAACTGTTTGAAAAGAGAAGTGCACAAAGTGTCTTTTGAAGCTGGGTAGTTAGCAACTGCAATATTGATACAGAATTAATCTGTTGCTTTGGCTTGTGACGTATCGGCGTATCATCTATATCATCACCATAGTGACGTATCTTATATCAGCTGTTCTATGAGTTTCCTGCATCTAACCCATTTTACAAAAATGCTAAAATTCAAATATTAGTTTTGAAAAAGGTAAATAGAAAAAGAGAAATCGAACTGATTTGGGTTGAGAACAAGCTCTGTGCCAAATTTAGTGTTCCAATTTGTTACCGTTCTTGTAAAATCCGTAAAACTGACACATTCACCTCTACTCTCTCTCTTATTATTTTTAGAAAACAATATCATAAAATATATAGTAGCAACATTATGATACTGATTTGGGGATAAAGTTGTTAGCTTGTGTTCTGTAGGACACGTGCTCCCAGAGTCCCAGGGTAACGCTCAACGAGCAACAATTATTTTGTTTTGTTTATTTAATTGAAAAGCAACGGGTTCTCCAAATCTGTAATTTATTTTCATAATAAATCAAAATATAAGAGAGGACATAAATAATAATGTATACATTTTGTCTATATTTATGTAATCTATCATTTAATTTACATATATTTAAATGTGTAATGTATTTATTAGTAATGCATATATTTTGTGGCAGAATGTAGACGCCAAATGACATAATAGTCAATAGTGCGGGAATTATTGTAGAAAAACACAGACTATAAGCCTCAACGTTGTTTCTTAACCAGAAGTTAAAAACTCTCTTCACAAGTAAAAATGTGTGCTTTGGTTATTCTAGATGTGCTTAAGTTGTACGATAAACCTTCGAGTACTGTGATATACACTACTTACTATAAACTTTATTTGATAATAGGCCTATAAGGAATGGGGAAAATCAAGAAGATCTTATTAAATTTGAAAACGGGCAATATAAATGATAGCAACTATATATTTCCCAAAGCAGTTTAGCGGACCCAATATATACTAATTAGTACTGAGGATTTTATCTCACTCTTTTGTCGTCATCAATTTTCTTTTGAATCTTGAAAAACTTGCACTAATTAGTGTGATAATTTTTCCTGATTTTTTTAATTCACACAAAAAACAAAAAATGTGATTGGAATTCACTTATCAACCTTCAACATTATTTTTAGAACTCTTACATCGTGATCAATACAAATTCTCTATAATTCATCCAATAAGAAAAATGGAAGCATCTCTTTGCATCACGTGATAATGTGGAAGTGATTCATTGATTTTGTACACTGTTCTATCTCAAGCCTAAAATTAAGTAATAAGAAACGTGAGGTCATGGCCGCACTGAAAGTTGAATTAATTACAAAGAAGATTACGGCAAATGATAAGTAATAATAATGCCAATTTTCATCAACTTTTGTTCTACTAAGTGCAAATGGATTGTCCTACTTCATGCGATAATCGATTATGTCATACAAATTTTGTAAGCTACTTTAGGATCAGCGAACACATAAGAGAGAACACATAAGAGAGAACACATAAGGATACAAATAAAATCACAAAAACTCAATACACTCAAAACTAACTTTTAAGAACCAATTGCTACCAATTTTATTCCATCACTTTTCTGTTTTAGATCTGAAATTGAAGCACTTCATTGCACTGTAGAAAGAAGTGTTAGGTAATAATTAATATACAAAATTAATTTGCTCAAAAAACTCTGAAAATAAATTGTAAAAAGGTATAGCCGGGGCTGTGAATAAGGAATGTGAATAGCTATGCTTCTAAAATTCAAAACCATAGTTATATTAATCTAAAAAAAATTTAAGCCAGAAAAAATCGTTTTTCCTTTATGTTTGCTGTTGCTTCTATTTGATTCTTTGCAATGAAAAACTTCTGTACGACTGATTACATTTTTCTTCTCTTAATAAGTACATTTTAAATTTCAATTGAAGTGTTGGCTCATTATCCTCGGTTTAAAAAAATAATTGTTATAAGAAGAACGTGATAGAAATTGGAGAAAAATATTTTTGTAGGTAATTGTATAAAAATAAACTGTTTTTCTACCAGTGTCTATTTCCACCTATTAAGTGCGAAGCGTTGTAAACAAATGCATCTCATGTGATTAGATCTTTTTTCTTTTCCGATGATGGACAAACAAAGTTTCTAATAGCTTCAGCCTTGAATGAATAGTCCAGCTACCTTTGTGATTCCTTTATCTCCATGTTCATTCCATGAGAGGGGCTCAAAACTACCAAATTAGAGATAATGAACAAAGATTCTGATGATTTTTTATAAAGGCTTTCATAAGGAAAATGATAAAACATGTAAAAGAAACACAAGAGCTTTAAAAATCTGGTCTTGTTTGGTCTGGTCTTTGTTTCCTTTTTTTAATTATAATGTCAACGATCACAACACAACAAATTAGCCAAAAATTAAATTATTGAGATTTATGGTAGTTTCAATGAAATCTATTATTTATATTTTAAGATCGAGAGCAGTGATCCCAAAGTGGTACATGTGGACCCCCTGGGTCTATTTGAGTATTTCAATGCAAATTCGACTACTTTACAAAAATTTACTAAGTTTATGTGTTTTTTAAAGCTTTCTGCACCACAATAGTAAATTTTAATCTGTTACTGTCAGCAGTAGACCTTCTTCATCAGCTTTCAAAAACGCATTTCAACTGTTAAGTTGAAAAAGATTATGACATTTATGCAGGGGGTCCACCTGAGACAAAATATCATGGCAAGGGGTCCACGAGGTAAAAACGTTTGGGAACCACTAATCTAGAGGAAGTATAGAAAACAAAAATATAGAATGAAAACTGCTATTTTCACACAGATTTCAAGAGTTTTTTTACAAAGGAATTGGAAAACTTATTTGAATTCACAGTTTCTAGTTTTTCAATAATTGATATAAGTTATATCATGAGTTCCTGTAGGAGTCAGCACCTTTATAGGCTGCTTTCCTAGAATTCCTGGATCATCAATTCAACGCAGGTTTCCCACGACCGGACAGCCTCTCGTCAGTCCAGCTAACACCATCGTAGCGTAAGGTACTCACCTACTCAAATTTTTGAGTTTAATTCAAATGTATATTGAATTCCTTTATTAATTTCAACTTTGTGAAAATAAAGATTGTTTTTTAAAAAAGCAATCACACGGACTTGAAATATAACTGGCGCAGTCGGTAGGACGGTCGCGATTTATTAGTGAAAATAATCAATCGTCAGTTTTAACTGTTTACGGCCGTTCAAAAAAAGTAACCTCGCGTTCGCGACTTCTAAAAACAAAAATCAGTGGTGAATTTACTCAAACTGTGCATCGCCAAAATTGCGAAGTGCAGTGAAAGTTATCATCAACTTCGATATCAAACTTCGATATCATCATCTTCGAGCTACGCATCATTCAACTCACTGAAAGGACATCAGGAGAGATGAGCATAGTATTCGTATTAGTGTAAGTTTTCAAGATATTTGTAATTGTTATATTTTTAATTATTTAATTACTGTAAAATGGCTACTCATCAGCCTCCAGCAGCTTCAGCTACCCCAGCTATTGCTACCCCTGTTTTAAAAAAGGAATTCCTGGATATGATACCAGAATTCTCTGGAGAGCCATTATTGCTTAATAGATTTGTATCAATTTGCGACAAGATAGTTGCTAAATTCTATGTGCAATCAAACCCCGATGATTTTCAAAATGAATATTTATTTTCAACTATTGTATCTAGACTCAAAGGTAGAGCTTTAGAACTTGTAACAAGTGGAAACACTTATTCTTGGCCTGAAGTGAGAAGAGTACTTCTCGACGGCTATCTTGACAAACGAGATTGTTTCACATTGAATATTGAAATGACAGAAATGAAACAAGAAAGTAGTGAAAGCCCTTTTCATTTTCATGAACGCATTCAGAAAATACTTAACTTACAACTCGCATTTTTCCTTAAAAAAATGGCAGCAAATTCAGCTATTCTATGCGAATATGCAAGAAATCTAGCCCTTAGAGTATTTTTAAGAGGTCTTAATGAACCTATAGGGTCACTGATGAGAACAAGAAACCCTTCAAGTCTAAGTGAAGCAGTAAACATGCTAATGAACGAAATGCAGTACAAGAATAGAAATAGTATCAACAATTTCAATAAGAGACCAATTCTTCAACCAATGCAAAACTTTTTTCAACAAAAACCAATGCAAAATTTCTCGCAAAACAAACCTGTTCCGCATTTCCAAAATCAATTTCAAAAACCTATGACACAACAAAATAATCAACAATTTCGCAATTTCAATCCAATGAACCAACCAAGACCTATGTTCTATAATAGACAACCATTTGTAGGTCAAGGTCAACAACAAAGACCACAGACAAACTCTCAACCTACCCCTATGAGTATTTCAACAAGAAATAGTAAACATGAACCACCCAAAAAGAATCCTAGACTCAATCAATTGACAACAGGACTTGCTACAAACTGTGACGAATTGACTAATACTAACGAAAACGAAATTTTGACTGACAATTTCCCAAATGATTTCGACAATCTAGAATTGACCGAAAATTTCACAAGCAATTTCGAAGATTTGGAGTTGAACAACGAGTTCAATACTCAAATAACTTTTGAACAATCAGCATCGAATCATTTTTTAGAGGAAACGAGCCTCGGAACAAATTTTCAATAATGAATTTACAGATTGATAGAAACGAACTTCCGTACTTCTTTGACCCTCAAACAAATTTTAGAGTACTGATTGATACTGGAAGTACCAGGTCATTTGTAAAAAAAACAATTGGACTAGAATTTTTTAAAGAATCACTGAAACAAAACCCATTTGAAGTTACTACTGCTCATGGTACATCAAAAGAAAAATTCAGTACTAAGGTACCATTATTAGGAAATAAGAAATTTGAATTTTTTGTGTTTGATTTTCACAACGACTTCGATCTTTTATTAGGACTTGACACTATGAAACAATTGAATATAAGATTGGATTTCATCAACAATAGACTTTATTACAGGAATAAGCATGTGCCCATATTATTTTTCAATACTACGTCGCAACAAGTTCATTCTCCTGTCAATAAACCCAGTCGCACCTGGACGTATCTGATAGAAGCACGCAGTCAGAAAACAATAGCTATTCCAATAGAAAACATGTCTTACGGTGAATGCTTACTGGACTATCAAAACCTTTCTGGATTAGAAATCCCACAGTCCATACTGAAAGTGGAAAATAACAAAGCAATCTGTCAAATTACGAATTCATTCACAGAAGATAAAAAACTGACTATCACACGTCCATTTAGAGTTGAAAATTTGGAAAACTATGATTTTGCTCCAATAGAATCAAAAGATAATGCTTCATCAAAAAATAATAATTTGAACAATTTTGAAATTAATCAATCCAAATTAGACCTGTCAACAATACGAACCGAACATATGAATTCTGAAGAAAAAGATGCTATACTAAATTTGATAAACGAATATGCTGATATTTTTCATATAGAAGGAAACAAATTAACGTTCACAAATCAAGTAAAACATATAATCAGAACAACTGACGAAATTCCCGTCTATTCAAAAAATTACCGCTACCCTGTTGTTTATAAGGAGGAAGTCGACAGACAAATCCAAGAAATGCTAAATCAGAATATCATTAGACCAAGCCATTCAGCATGGAACTCACCAATTTGGATAATACCAAAAAAACGTGATGCCTCTGGCAAAGCCAAGTTCAGAATCGTAATAGATTTTAGAGGAGTGAATTCAAAAACGATTGATGACAGATTTCCATTGCCAAATATTTCCGAAATATTAGATAAATTAGGAAGATGCCAATATTTTACTACACTTGATTTAGCAAGCGGCTTCCATCAAATTCAAATGCATCCTAACAGTATTGAGAAAACAGCTTTTTCGACTGACACTGGTCACTATGAATTTCTAAGAATGCCTTTCGGGCTCAAAAATAGTCCACCCACGTTTCAAAGACTTTTGAATAACGTTTTGAGAGGTATTCAGAACGAAAAATGTCTTGTCTATCTAGATGATATAATAATCTATTCCACCAGTCTCCAAGAACATCTTCAAAGACTAAGAGAAGTATTTGATAGATTACGAAATGCCAACTTTAAAATTCAGCCAGATAAAACAGAGTTTCTAAGAAAAGAAGTAGCATATCTAGGACATATAGTCACACCAGAAGGAGTTAAACCGAATCCAGAAAAGATTAGAGCAATACAAAAATTTCCAATTCCAAAGACTAGCAAAGAAATCAAAGGTTTTCTCGGATTATTAGGTTATTACAGAAGATTTATTAAAAATTTTGCAGATATAACTAAACCACTCACAAAACGTCTGAAAAAAGGAGTAAAGATTAACATTGATGACAAAGATTATGCGAAATGTTTCGAATATTGCAAAAATATTTTATGTAATGATCCAATTCTACAATATCCCGATTTTTCATCCGAATTTCTGTTAACAACTGACGCATCGAATATTGCAGTTGGAGCTATACTTAGTCAAATAAATAACGGTGCAGATTTGCCAATAGCGTATGCAAGTAGAACTCTTAATGAAAGTGAAACCAAATATTCGGCAATAGAAAAAGAATTGTTAGCGATAGTTTGGGCAACAAAATATTTCCGCCCGTACTTGTATGGCCAAAAATTCAAAATTTATACCGATCACAAACCCTTACAGTGGTTGTTCTCAATAAAAGAGCCAAACTCCAAACTTCTCCGTTGGAGATTGAAACTTGAGGAGTATGATTACGAAATTTGCTACAAGAAAGGTAAAACTAACCAAAATGCCGATGCCCTATCTAGAATCCAATTGAATGTTAATGATACTAATCCAAGTATTCCACGTCAGAATACAGGTGAAGAAGTAGATCGAATAATAGAAGAAGCTATTGAATTACATTTTTCTGAACTTGATAATCAGTCTATGATAGGAAATGTAGATGCCAATGAAATACGTGACAATGACCCTGACCGTGAAAATGAACAAGCTGAACGTGATTCTGACAATGATCAAACTATGCACTCTAACTATGATGGAAATGAAATGGTTGGAATTCAAACTCTTGACGAACCAGTGAATTTTGGCAAGAATCAAATTTTTCTAAATTTAGTGAAATACAAACCACGAAAAGTAAAAATACAAAAATTATTTGAAAATAAACAACGATTCCATGTAGAAATTTCTGAGAACAATTTTGAGAAAGACGTTGTAGAATTTGTAAAAGAATATTTAGTTCCGAATGTTAAATATTGTCTATTTTTTGAGAGTGATTTCTATGAGAAATTTACTGTAGTAATTGCAACTTACTTCAAAAATACGCAACTCAACTTAGTTCGTTGTACGAAAAGATTAATTGATGTTACAGACGAAGAAGAAATAAAAGAGATAATTGATAACTATCATGTAGGAAAAAATAATCACCGTGGAATTCAAGAAACATATGAGCAAATTAGAAGAAAATACTATTGGCCAAATATTCGAAATCGTATTCAGAATTTTATCAATAAATGTGACATATGCTTAAAAACAAAATATGAAAGAGTTCCATTGAACCTGGAAATGAATCTCACACCCACTGCTTCAAAACCACTTCAAACTATTCATATTGATAGCATTACTTTCGACAGACGAAAATTCTTGACAATAATAGACAGTTTTTCACGTTATGCACAAGCATACCCACTTGCTGGCGCACAAGGGGTTGAAATAGTAGATAAACTATTGGATTTCTTCAGTCATCACGGCGTTCCGGAAACTATAGTTTCGGATAACGGCACTGAATTCAATAATAATGTTGTGAAAGAATTGATGGCATTACACAAGATCAAAATTCATTTTATTAGCACACAACACCCTCCTTCCAACGGTATGTGTGAAAGACTCCACTCAACCCTGATCGAACACATCAGACTTCTCAACAATCAAGATCAATTCAAAGAAGACTCCATCGATAAAAAAATAAAACATTCAATTTTAGCGTATAACAATAGTATTCACTCTGTTACTAAATTGACACCATTTGAGATTTTAAACGGACACATAAACGCAAACGCTCTACTTGACATTGACATTAGTAAACAGATGATGAGTGATTATATCAATCAACACAAGGAAAAAACCAAAAAACTCTACGAACACATTCGAGAAATGAATCAAACAACCAAAGAAAAGGTAATTGATAAAGTGAATGAAAATAGAGAAACGTTGCCTGAAGTTCCTCCAGAAATCTACATAAAAAACATGCAGAAACAGAGTAAAACCAAGAATAAATATAATAAAGAAAAAGTTGAATCTGTAAACAGACAGTTGAAAACAGCGAAAATTGTACCCAGACACCATAATACCAAAACCAAAATACACCTATCAAAAATGAAAAGACCTAGAAAAATTGCTAAAACTAATGAGATTGAAAAACCTCAAACAGTGACTCAACCGACTCTTAACAATGACAATCCTGTTCCAGGTCCTTCCTCATCCTGTATGGAGCAACCCCAGGAGCAACAGTGGAAATCAAAAATGTAACTGTAAATTTAGGAATTGTTCCAATACATCTTGGAAAAGCTAAGTTAGAATATAGTTCTCATGTTTTTGTACATAATTATGATTTAAAATTGATGTATTTGCAACTTGAAAATTTGAACAACTATTATGAAAATGTTACCCATTATTTTTGGAAGAATATTAGTTTAAGTGCAAAAACCGACTTTGTAACAGACAATAGTAGTAAGCTAAGAGAAGCAATTAATTATCTGAAATTTATCAACCATACAAAAACTGTTATTGAAGAGAAACTCGAAATAATTCTTGTTAACAATGAAAATGTCAAACGTAATAAAAGAGGTCTAATCAATGGCCTTGGATCTGTTCTAAAATTTGTCACTGGTAATTTAAATGCTTATGATGGACAAAATATGATAAGTTGATTTTTGAATTATATAAAAACCAAGATAATTTAGCTGATCAAGTTGCTAATCATTATTCAGTTAGTCAAAATATTATTGTAGAATTTAATAGAACTATTAAACTAGTAAATGAGAACTTTGAAGAAATGAAACAAAAATTTATGTTAGTTATGAAAAATTTTAATGATTTTGTAGAATTAGAAAAAATTAAGGATATTTTGAATCAATTATTCATTGCCTATAATATGATGTTAAACGTAGTTCAAGACATCGAAAATTCAATTGCATTTTGTAAAGTAGGCGTCCTTCATCCTAGTATCATGTCTACTAAAGAACTGTTCAATGAACTTTTGAAAGTGTCGAAATTTTATAATAATAAGCTTCCATTAGATATTAAGTATGATAAGATGTTAGAAATAGAAAAATTAATCAACGTAGATTGTAAGCTAATTAATAATGAAATCATTTATTTTCTCGAATTTCCAATTGTGGAAGAAGTAATTTTCGATTTTTATGAACTGTTATCAGTACCAAGTAATTTAGAATCTGGATTTGTAACCATATTCCCACGTAATAAGTACATATTGAAATCTTTTGACAGTTTGTCAAATTCAAAATTTGAAGGATTAGATAGAAAATGTAAATTGATAGGAGATAACGAATATCTATGCTCATCCGAAGACATCTCCCATCAACAACTCTCATGCGAAGCGGCGATCATCTCAACCGGCACAACGGACAACTGTAAATACACCGCTGTTCAAATTGAAGAGAACCTCCTAAAATGGATTCCCGAAATGCAGCAATATCTGGCAGTTCTACCAAAGAAAGAGACTTTCAACATCGAAAGTAAAACCGAAACCGCTGTTAAAATACTTCAAGGAATCTTTTTTATCAACACAGCTGAAGGAAGAGTTTACTATCAAGGAAAACCTCTTTTCCATTCATCTCAACTTAGAGGACACCCGAAATTTCTAGAAGACATCAAATTAGAACTTCAAGACCACCAACTTCCAGACTTCCAAATTAATATTAAAAATTTGGACTTTGAAAAATTCAACTACAATCAAGTGTCACCAGTGATTCGAAATTCATACTTCACCACTGACGTCAACATCTTCACATCAATATTGTACATTGTGATTGTATTGGGTGTTATCCTTGCTGTGTACAAAAGACTTTCCAAAAGAGATCCTTCTTCCAGAACTTCGCAGCCAACCCCCGAAGTTCTCTTTAGGGATGGAGGAGTTATATCATGAGTTCCTGTAGGAGTCAGCACCTTTATAGGCTGCTTTCCTAGAATTCCTGGATCATCAATTCAACGCAGGTTTCCCACGACCGGACAGCCTCTCGTCAGTCCAGCTAACACCATCGTAGCGTAAGGTACTCACCTACTCAAATTTTTGAGTTTAATTCAAATGTATATTGAATTCCTTTATTAATTTCAAGTTTGTGAAAATAAAGATTGTTTTTTAAAAAAGCAATCACACGGACTTGAAATATAACTTATATCATTTCTTACTGTCAACTACTTCAATCACGTTTAACAATTTCCTTACTGATACTGATACGCTTCCTTTTAGTCCTTCCATTGACTATTGCTCATTCTACTTAGCTCATCAAGGCAGACCAGTTTCAAGTATTGCATGTTGAATACGACCTATTATTTGAATTTTCACATGTAATGGATAGACATTTGTTAACCCCTATTCTTGGAAAAACACGATTTTTGAACATCTAAGCAGCGAACACATAAGACCAATAGAAGGGGCTTCTTGTCGCCGAGGTGAAGCTACTTGTTACGCGCTCGTCCACTACAAAGATGGCGGCGCAGGGATGACTCACCCAAGTGGCGAGCACTTGAGAAGCCAGTTTTTGCTATTTATTACAAATTTACTTATATATTTTCACAATTTAAATAAAATAAATGTTAGCACTGAAATCCAAGTACGCTAATCAGACAATCGACTATCAGTTTCATATTATTCTATTTTGATTTTATTGTCCAAATAGCCTATATTGGAATTTTTTTAAAGATATTATCCTATGTTTTTTTTCAAAGTAGGCTACTATGCTTTCATATAATTTTAGAGTCTTATCATCATTGAACTATTATCAAGATGCAAATTTAATTTCAAAATTGATTGAATTGGGGCTTACTCTTTGATTCTTACTCTCAATACTAATTGAGAGAATCAACTCTCGCATCATTAGTTAGGTAAATAATTTGATGAATGAAGCTGTTTTTCTTTGAATTAATTTGCAATTTTTCAAACTGCTAAATTTCAAACATCATAATTAGTAAATACTAATTGTGTCTATCTGATCATTTATTGGTCTTATGGGTTCGTTGCATCTAAGCTACTAAGAAGATAATTCTGCAGAATTGGTGTCTAATCATAGTATATAACATCATCTTCTATATCTATATAATCGAAATACCACTGACTGACTCACTCACTCATTCATCACAGTTTCTCAGGAACCACTCGACCAAAAACGATAAAAAAATGGTACACGTATTCAGTAGGGGGACTAGACGCGTGCTAAGAAAGGGTTTCAAAATTTACCCCAAAATGGGCCCAAAATTGAAGGTTTTTGAAAATTTAGGTGACAACAATTTCTAGAGAACCATAAGGTCAAATCAGATAAAATTTGGTATTCATGTTAAGTATCGGCCTTAGATGTACCTTGGAAAAAAGTTTCAAAATTAGCCCCAAAATGGGCCCAAAATCGACGATTTTTGAAAAGTTTGGTGATAAACAGCCAAATATTTTGAAATTTGCACTTAACAGATGTCATCAACCTGGCATAATAACATTTCATCATACCCAGTCATATGTTTCTCACATATTGCAAGGCTCCGAATGTATGGTAGCCTACATGCAAAGTGCAAAGTCTTTTGCTGTTCAAAGAAAGTGTAAATAACGCTGCTAAGGGGTCTGCCAAATGATTAAAAACGGTTGACTTCTATCAGCTGTTCCTTTAAGCTGTTTGGCTGGCAAGTTCAGTAGGTTAGGTCTATTAATGAATAATAATTTGTTTCAAACAAAGCAAACTTATCCCGAGCTACCAAAACAGTACATGAGCCTGAGAATTTTTGTGAAGTCTTCTATAAATCTTATTATAATTTCCCTCATTTTATAATAAAATTTGGAATTTAACCAGCAAGAACATGAAGAAGACTAATAGATAAATATTAATCAGTATTATTATGTTCTGTAGTGAGTTATATTTAAAATGCATGTAGTATGTAATTGAATGGAAAAGGGAAGTAGACAAGTACATTAGAAATAGACAATATTTTACCTAGTAGCTTATAATTTTGTGCTCTTGAAATTTGTGAGCCTGTTTATGACTGTATCAGTGATGATAACAAAAGCATTAAAAATTACATCTAGTCAATTCGGAAATTTGATTACAGAAGCTCATCAACTCACTTTAGATATGCGTACTTCTTTTAAACAATGCACTCATTGTACATACTACCGTATTCAATCGCAATGCTATTGCCAGTAGGAACAATGGCATGAATATTCAGACTCCAGGTACTCCGAGATGTTCAATTGAATTTTGCATGACTTTTTAATCCAGCATCATGCTCAGCATTTTTAATCATGTTGTACAGCATGTACTAGCATCACATGCAAGTGAATCCTTCATCGCCTAAGTATACGTAGAATATGAAAAGTTGGAATATGTGAATTTAAATGTATTAGCAACAAATTAATATACTGACTTGTTAAACATTTCTATCATGCTTTAGAAATGGCAGAAAAAAGGGAAATTTCTTGATATCATCATCTAAGACTGAATATTACTCAATTGACAATGAGGGGATTCAAAGATTCTGAAATTAGAAAATAATGAAATAGTAAATGTTTATGCAGAGTTTTATTTGGATGAACATGCTGTTGGAAAGTTGTTCCCCTCCATCTCCTCCTTAGCCCTTAGGCCTAAATGTAAAACTTTTAAAATTTTCGATGACGAAAATGTAAAACTCGTATTGTTACGGGCTCTATTACTAAAATTACGCTGGAAAATGTAAAAATGAAAGAACTTTATTTCAAGTTGGAAATAACGTTATCGAAATCACATTCATAGCATTATTATTTACTGTAGCACGGTACTTTTTTCTAGCAATGCTAGAGTCCCACTTCTCCGTCTGGCATCATTATTTCATGTGTTATCATTCACCTCATTACCCACGCACAAGTCTCGAACTCATGTGGGCATCATCAACAATAAAAAAAATAAAATGTGATAGCGTTGTTGCGTACTTATGAGGCATACACTGTGGATGTGTGCTTGCTAGTTGTATGCAGAAAATTGTATGTAGTATGTAGCATACAACTTCAAGAGATCAAGATGTTGAAGCGCTCGGCCGCTAGATGACAAAGATGGCATCAGTTTTTTTTTATATTGGACAAAATGTGTTAAAAAAAATATTGCTCAAAATGATTATCCGAACATCAACCTCCAATCAAGAAAAAAACATAATACTGTGAATTAAAATTTGGTTATACTGCTATAGTGTTTAATTGTATGCGACCCTCGCAATGAGTCTCAATCTATCATTTTTCTGACTTATGTCGGCTAAATTCAAGTCATGGTCATTTGTTATAGCTCTAATTCCGCCAAGAGATTGGTGGTGTTTTCTAGGAAGGGCCTGGAACTCGTTCAACTTTTATGGGATTAAAACACGAGTTTTTCGTCAAGGTTCCTCTAATTGACTTTCAAGACAATTTAATGCTCTAATCTGCAGGCCTTCTATTTCCGCAAATGACATTATTCATCAGTGGTAATTTGGTGCGTTGTTCCAGTTCGAGAGGCCCTTGGAAGGCCATTTGCTTTAGCGAGTGGATAAGTTTACTCGATGACACGGTTGGCGGAATAGCGGAAATTTCCCGGAAACCGAACAGTATATTGTCTGTCAGACCTATGCTGTATAATTGGAATATTGGAAGTGGCTGTGCCTCTAATTAATTCGCGCGCGTTCCAATCTTTGCAGGGAAATCGATTACTATCGAAATTGGTTTTGAGGACAGGAGATGGCTACCGTCAGAGCGACGATTCATCTCCGTCGATGTCACGTCACGGTGGGGCTGGCTGGTTGGTGCCTATGCCTATGATGGCCTTTGGCTGGGGCCGATAACCGGGCAAACTGTACACGTGTATCGTGCTATCAGTGCCGTACTCCTCCAAGCTCCATGTCTCGCGCTCTACAATACTTTGCCGACTCACTGATAAATCGTCAGACGTTTTCCGGCTACTACAGTATACGGGTGACCTTTTGCACTGCTTAGAACCAAACTGGCGATAAGAGAATAACAATGAATGAATTAATTTTGAATAACTAATTTTCTTTGTAAATCATAGGTAGTTATCAGTGACACTATTTCAGGTTCAAATGGAGATGAATCATTTAATATGATATTTAATGAAATCACGAAAATTCGTAACTCATGGTATTAGTTTTAGCATCGTAGTCATTCAAGCGTTCCATTGCTCGCGCTTCCCCGAGGGGAAGCATTTTTAGGGCTTTAAACCAGCCCTAAGAAATTAATATTCAAACCATTAGAATTTTCAAAAATAGCGCTCAACTGTCACTGTGCTGACGTTATATTGGCACGAAAATACAAAATCTACCACCCTCACAAGATTTGTTTAAATAAAATAAAATACTTTTCTCTAGCAAGTACATTGTAGTTCACAAAGCCTATATTGTACTTTGTAAACAGTTACACTTTAAAACAGTTTAATCGTTGAATGTGTTTAATGAAGTTTTTTTTTCAAAACCAATTTGGTTGAAATTATTTAATATAGTTTGATCTGAATCCTGTTCTGTAAGAGAAACTATTATTTCCATTATAATCAGCATGATAAATAAATACGAAGCTCTTTTAAAACAGCAATAAATATTCGATTTAGTAATTTAACTAAATCCAATGTTGTTTGAAGTTAAACGAGGATTTTTTGAAATTATTTTTGCCTATTAATATGATCCAAATGAAAAACATGAAATTAAGTTGAATTGAAAATTAATAAAATTGAAAGATCTAATGAAACTAAGTCAATTCTATTTTGTAACAAAATAAAATAACCGTCAAAACGTACCACTTGGGTAAGTATTTACCTGGGAAGGGTATGACAATAACTTCAAGATACATACTTTTTTTTTTTTTGGAGGATGAAGCCCACATAGGTCTGAGACCTGTGCGTGGGTAATGAAATGGATGATGGTGATTGATGAGTTGGACCTACAGTTTTAGGTGGGTTCCGAACCACTTTGAATAATCGAAGCTAATTACTTAGAAGAATTACTCTTTCTGATAATTTATTTTTAGTAAACGCACATAATAAAGTTATAACTGATTCTCATCACACTTTATCCAGGCTCTATCCAGTACTCAACTCCATACCCGTACAGTGAGAATACAAAAATGCGAATGAGAATAAACCCTCGACATTCCGCTAAGGTAACAGGTGCAGAACTCCCCCTGCCGGCTGGAATTCGGAATTTCCAAGGGTCAATAGCCCCCATCCCTACTCGTGACAAGCCGTTTAATTCAAGGGTCATTTTAACGGGAAAACCTATCCGTTTTAACCATAGATGATTTTTAACAACTTAAACACGCCAAAGTGACTATTAGCATAAGGATAAAGTAATACAAATTAAGTATTTAAAATATGTACCGGGAAAGCCTATCTTTTCCTATCAAGTGGTACGTTTTGTCGCATTGAAGTTAAAGGTAGACCCTTCCCAAGTAAATACCGACCCAAGTTATACATTTTGTCGCGAAAACTCAAGTGGTATCTTTTGTCGCTGGTATGTTATGTCGGGACACCGTTATTATCACCTATCTAGCAGAAAATAAAAAACTCCAAAAACCACATTTCCGGGCAAGCCTGTGTAAAATGCTAGTTTTAATTGAAATTACGAGGTACAAACGTCAACTTGGACTCTTTTATTACTGTTTATTATATTAAAAATCAAAACAATACCGGCAATGCGACAAAATCTACGTAGCCAAATATTTAATTTTAATTTATTTGAAGTTGATTTATAATTTGAATTTTGAAAGAATCGTTTACACCCGGCCTTGATTTATTGATACGTTTTTGTGACGAAACGGCGTATTTAGGCCCAATTTATAATATTTCTCGTCAAATAGACCTACACCATAAGTTCTTATTGTAAATTTGGCAATCAGGCTCTTTTTGAAATTGAGTATGGCACTGACTTACCTCATTATGTGTTACCTACCACTCACTTTTATTGTTGTTCATTGTTTTTAATGTATATTTTGGGCTGCTAGGAAGCTTCGAGCCGTTTTGTTTACAATCATACAACATAACCTCAAATCTGGTTCATGACAGAAATATTTTATAATATCTTCTCCTTGCCTGCCAATGCCAACGTAATACCCATCCAATCTAGCAAGCATTTGCATTTTGACAGTTGTCAGCTGTTTTTGCCCGACGAATTGTTATTCAAACTTTGTTAAATAAAAAAAAAAGGAATCATTTTGTAGATTATTGAATGCAATAAATAATAAACTGTAAGTAATTCTGCAGCCACTTGAACTACGTTTCAAGTGGACTATTTTTTTCTTTTCCTTGCAACGTCACTATGACGTAAATTATTATTTAATAAATCGGCCAATCAAAAAACCCGATTGATAAAAATTGTTGTTGTGATCGGTGTATGAATACTGAAAAAAAAGGACAAGGGAGAAGCTGGCCGTTAGGGACATGTACACGTCTGAATGTTGAATGTGTTAATCGTTAATTGTAAAAAAGTACCAGGAAGTTAAGATTCATATTATAGCACCTGAAAAATTAAAAAAAATTAAATAGTTTAAAGTAGAATCCATATTAGGCCGGAATACATTCTATTATCAAAAGGACCATTTAAAAATCTATGACCTGCTGCCGACTGCCGTCGCCTACCTAGGAGGGTGTCCTGCCAGGACAATTTTCATCGCCACGCACCCGACTGTGAGTAGTGAAAATTTTTTATTTACCTGGGCCCAAGGTAATTTGTGCGCGCTTAAAAAAAAAAAATAAAAAACAACGAATTCAATGTGTGACCCGAGATAGGCCTATATACATTCGTTCAGCAGCATTTGAGAAGCCGATCACCTGTTCTATCACTGTAAGAAATTTTCATAAATCCTTATTTTCCATGCAAGCACCCTAAGTCTCATGCTCTTAATAACTTACTATCTAATCATATTTCTTGCAAAAATAAATGAAAAAACTATCAAAGGATTTTATATTTTTTTGTCACAAATTTTCTTTTTTTTTTCTCACCAACATCTACAAATGCCTAGTACCTCTAGCGCATCGTGACACAATGGCGCCCAACGTAAGAGCGTGAAGAAGGAGGTGGAATTTTCTACAGTTTCTATTTCAAGTACTCAGGTGCGGTAATAATTTTGTATTAAAATCTTTTTTTTTTCTTGTGTGAAATTTCACACGAATCAGGAGCAGGAGAGTTTGGGGGCTCGCATTCTATTCAGGTGCTAGTAGTGTCCCAAATATCAAACTCTAATATTTATTATTAAAATATATATTAAAACAAATAAATAGAATAAAAATAAAAATAAAAAATACTTGCATATTAGAAGTAATATGTTCAACCTAGTTTTAGGTACTATTTAAGCTACATTATTGGCTAATTATTACTATTACTTACCTTCTGGTTTAATTTTTAAATTTATAGGAAGTAGGGTACTTTATTTGTGTATTTATTGTTTGTTTCCATGTCTGGTGTTGTAATCTCTCTCCCAAAGCACTACACGCAGCACAATCATTTCTGTATTTCTCACTTTTGCATTGACACATTTCTGACTCCGTCATTACCGAGATATCATCACGCTGACCTCATACTTCAAGGGATTCACCAACATCATACTTGAACTAGCCCAGCAGTCTTATTCTCTGGTTATCACGATGGCAGACCTAACGGCGGACTCTCAAACTTCATATATGGACTTCGGCGGCGACGCGACTACCCGCGAACAAACCATGGCTACTCCCGCAACCACCGACGTGCCAGGAGGGGAGGAGGAGACCCCACGTAGGAGGGAGATGGGCAGCATGAGCTCTGTGGGTTTTCATCCCGACAACCTACAACAACTGTCATCTACCCAAATAGAGACCCTAGACGAGCCAGCTGCACAGTTGTCCCACGCACCCAGTCTACACACCTCTATGCCACCGGAGGAATTAGAAGAATCGAGCGATGGCCTAAAAGCCGCCCTGATGAACGACAGTCTAGGGAACTTGACAGCGCTAATAATGAAGATGGATGCTAAATTAACAGCAGATAATGCTAAGCTGAGAGCAGACATGAAAGATATGAAGAACGACACCGCTGAAATGAAAAAGGATGTTAAAAATGACAACTTGAAATTAAGAGAGAGCATAGACGCCATGGAAACCAAGTTGAACAAGAAACTGGAAATCCAATCCGCCGAAATAAGAATGGTGACCGCTCAACTAGACGGTTCTCTAGTAAGAATAAATAGACGTTTCGACCAGATTCCAGAAGTCATAAAGAAGGAGGTAGATATTCTACGCACCGAGGTACAGAAGGATTTGAATGCCAAGGTAGAGGAAATTCAGAATAATGCAGAGACGCACCGACAGGATATGAAGAAAGAGTTGGAGGAAAGATTCCGAAAATCAGAAAATAAGCAAAAGACGGAGTGTGATATGATTCGTACGCAACTGGAACAAAGCATTGATACAGCTAAACAACAACTTAAACTCACAGTAACAGAGATGGGAAGTAAATTAGATAAAACTATAGAAATGCAAAATACAGAGCATGCTCAAATAAATAGTTTAACTGATACCCACGCCCAGTTAGAAAAAAAATGTGACTCTATGGAAGGAAGGTTGCATGCGGTTAGTATTGAAATAAAGGATGAATTAGAACTACAGAAGGTTAAAATGTCGCAATTAGAAACAAAAATAAACTGTGCGCGAAACAGCGGCGAAGTCACTGTTATACCCGATGTTCAAAGCGTCACACAGTTGTTTAATGGACTCGGAAAATTTGACGATTCAGATCGGTATATGCGTCCAAAACCCTTCATTGAGCAACTAAGAGTCATCCAGGACCTGGCGCCTACACCTTGGCCCCTATGGAGATTCCGATTATCATCTTTACTGATGGAAGGACCACTTTTATTTCTACACAGCCGAGCGCATGAATTTCAAAGTTTAGAGGACTTTATAAAAGCATTTCTTGAGCAGTACTGGAGTATAAGTCGCCAACAAAGCCTACTGTCAGAAATAATATCATGTCAATATCACAATATGACTAACATGACTTGTACTACTTTTGTGGCCAAGATCCTATATCTCAACTCACAATTGGATGATCCAATTCCAGACTTAACACTAGCTAATATTACTATGAAGAAGTTGCCATACAATATACAAATGGCGTTGGCTACATCACCTATCAAGAGTTTCCGAGATTTAGAAAATTATTTACATTGTGTGCAGTCAGTTGCCGGAAATAAGTATAACAACAATAATACTAATAATAGAAATGGAGGACAGTATAGCCCAACAGGCCCACCACCAGTCAGTGCGGAGGAAAATCGTATTAGTAGCACAAATGAGAGTATGCAAGTGGTAGAGTTAGTAGAATCGCCACCACCACACAGCAGCTACAATAATGAAAGAGGATTCAGAGGGAACAAGTTCAATTATAACCGAGGCCGGAATAATCGTTTCCAAAATCAGAATTACCATTATGATGGGAGAGACAGATTGAATCAAAACGACCACCAATCAACTCCAAAGTCGACACCATATAATTCGCCATCATCCAGTTCAAATGATAAGATGAATGAGCAACGTACCCCGCCATCGGCAGCGAACATACCCAGTGGCTCCGGCAACCAGCAGGGAAGTCATCAAAATAATAACAACACCTCCAAAAATAAAGCATGACTAATCGGTGAAACGACCTATTCATCACTAGCCACTAAACTCCTGCCTGACACTGAAATGAATAGACCGTTATATAGAGCCAACCACAAAGTGCGCGGAGGCGTCCGAACCATAGGAGACATGTGCGTTTTAAACCAAGTCCAAGATCCAGAAACCACCCTCACCAAGTGGTGGGAAAATGTAACGAATATTAAGCCCTATAAACGTGCATGATTACTATGATATAGACTGGGCCAGCTAGTCAATAGATAAAAGAAGAAAGAATTTTCATTACCCACAACGTGATCTTCAAAATACTTTGTCTCACGGCGTTTTGATTTCGTAAAAGCTCAATTAAAATGTGGATGCGTGTGTGCTTCATATGTCGTCAGGGAGAGAGAAAACATTAAATAATTATTAATAATTTCACAACACTGTTAAGTTGTGTGGGTCTCTACCCAAATTTCATTGTTTGTTTATATTTTTCAAGAGGTTACAAAAATGTAACTTCTACATCAAATACACGGCCTGCTAATGCTAAGCGCCGATCGCCGATACAGGTGCCTTTAGTACCAACCTATCATTGCATGTATGAAATATTATCAGAAAAGATCATAAAATCAAATAAAAATCTATAATTAATGTTTAAGCATGTTGAAAAAATAATTGTAATATTTGTATGAAGAAAACAAAAAAAAAACCCTGTTCATGCTGAACAAAAAAAAAAAAAAAAAAAAAAATATATATATATATGGAAATATTTATAACATTATGTGGTCATGGTATCTCATATTCACTATTCAAGTCAGTAGTCAGTTATATCAAGCAAGCAGACTGTTACATTGCCAATACCAACCAAGCATATATCGCCACAAAGTATTAGAACTTTTATGATTGTATAAATCTTATCTAGCAAATCTCAATGTCACCTATTTATATTCCATTTTCGAACAACTTATATTATTGTGAATTTAAGAATCTTATGAATGTGTCCAAGCTTGAGTCGTATTTTCAACATTGTCTACCTTGACAAAACTTTTTGTATTGCGCCGAAGCGCGTCGATTCTATTGGCTACCCTGCTTTTATACTTATTGCTCCGTGAAGGAGGCCATATTGTGCAGACCACCAAGTTCGAATTTATATTTGAAATAATTATTACGAGGCCAAGATTGTATCTGGCACCTTTATTAATGTGTGATTTATTATGCTACCAGCTAACACTATTCTTCTAGTCAAAAGGTACCTGTTAATGTTAAGACTCTTTCCTTGTGCGTTTCTTGTCACGTTTGTATAGATTTATTTAAATTCTCACAGTTCGCTAAAAAACTGTAGAGCTTAACCTGTTCAAACTTAAATAATTCAGGGGCTCATTATGTGACGAAACGGCGTATTTAGGCCCAATTTATAATATTTCTCGTCAAATAGACCTACACCATAAGTTCTTATTGTAAATTTGGCAATCAGGCTCTTTTTGAAATTGAGTATGGCACTGACTTACCTCATTATGTGTTACCTACCACTCACTTTTATTGTTGTTCATTGTTTTTAATGTATATTTTGGGCTGCTAGGAAGCTTCGAGCCGTTTTGTTTACAATCATACAACATAACCTCAAATCTGGTTCATGACAGAAATATTTTATAATATCTTCTCCTTGCCTGCCAATGCCAACGTAATACCCATCCAATCTAGCAAGCATTTGCATTTTGACAGTTGTCAGCTGTTTTTGCCCGACGAATTGTTATTCAAACTTTGTTAAATAAAAAAAAAAGGAATCATTTTGTAGATTATTGAATGCAATAAATAATAAACTGTAAGTAATTCTGCAGCCACTTGAACTACGTTTCAAGTGGACTATTTTTTTCTTTTCCTTGCAACGTCACTATGACGTAAATTATTATTTAATAAATCGGCCAATCAAAAAACCCGATTGATAAAAATTGTTGTTGTGATCGGTGTATGAATACTGAAAAAAAAGGACAAGGGAGAAGCTGGCCGTTAGGGACATGTACACGTCTGAATGTTGAATGTGTTAATCGTTAATTGTAAAAAAGTACCAGGAAGTTAAGATTCATATTATAGCACCTGAAAAATTAAAAAAAATTAAATAGTTTAAAGTAGAATCCATATTAGGCCGGAATACATTCTATTATCAAAAGGACCATTTAAAAATCTATGACCTGCTGCCGACTGCCGTCGCCTACCTAGGAGGGTGTCCTGCCAGGACAATTTTCATCGCCACGCACCCGACTGTGAGTAGTGAAAATTTTTTATTTACCTGGGCCCAAGGTAATTTGTGCGCGCTTAAAAAAAAAAAATAAAAAACAACGAATTCAATGTGTGACCCGAGATAGGCCTATATACATTCGTTCAGCAGCATTTGAGAAGCCGATCACCTGTTCTATCACTGTAAGAAATTTTCATAAATCCTTATTTTCCATGCAAGCACCCTAAGTCTCATGCTCTTAATAACTTACTATCTAATCATATTTCTTGCAAAAATAAATGAAAAAACTATCAAAGGATTTTATATTTTTTTGTCACAAATTTTCTTTTTTTTTTCTCACCAACATCTACAAATGCCTAGTACCTCTAGCGCATCGTGACAGTTTTATATCCTATATTTGTGTATTGCTTCTGAATTTATTCATAACATAGTTTCAAGTTTGCATAAAAAAGTCACAAGTGAATAATTATTTTGTCCTTTTTTCAAATTATTTTCCGAAATTTTATAGGAGCGTTTCCACTTTCTTGCTCGTTTGCTGTACTGAGACCTCACCGTGCAGGACCTAAAATAGTGGGACCTAAAATTAATTTTTTTTTCAAACTGCAAAGTTGAGAATGATTAAAATTTCTAAAGCTGATGAGAGTTTTTTTGTTAAGTGGTGCATGTTGGTTGAGGAGTCTTATGAAGTTCCGAAAATTTTAATAAGTTAAAGGAGTGCTTTGTTCACTAACTTGTTGATTCATTGTTTCCCTGATGCCCAGATCCTGCCTGAGAGGAGAAATTCTTTGATAATGTTAGCGAGTGAAATTATTTTCCTTAATAGAAAAAAATTGATCAAGAGCGCCATCTTGAAAAATATTCGTGATGTGTGAAAATCTATAACTTGTGCAAAACTGATGAACGCAGTCAATCACCGTTGGGTCACATCTCTTCACACCGGGGATTATAAAATTTTCTAAAGAATCGTGAAGACACTTTTTTAGAACAATTCTTGTAAATCTCAACTGCAGATTATTTCTTGAAATTTAAATTGTTGAGACTGATATTTCTAATAGTTGATGTGTGTTTTTTGATGCACAAAGAAATTGGCTCTGTTTGTTGATTAACATTGGGTCTATTTGGAGTTCTACCTCGTTTGGCAGTAAAGAATTAATATATGAAATGCATCTTACAGCTCTTTAGCTAAGATGCTCTTTAGCCTTTCTATCTTTGAAATCAAGTTCAGAGCGGACAGAGCCTATCAGGTTGGATCGCCTAATACATGCCTGCAAGCCATGCATCAGTATACATACAACAATACAGTAGGCTATTTTAGCATGAATTAATTATCAATTATTGTACTTGACAGAAATTGTCCTGAATTCTCACCATTTGCTGTAATCCGTGACCCGACTCAGTAAGTACAGGATAATAGTAATAATAATAAGCGCACGGTCACCCATCCAAGCGCAGTCTTGAGCGCTCATGATTGAACATCAAGATCACATTAGCTCACCGTACAGGATGATTTTTCTAGTAAGACGTTTAATGTTTTTTTTTTGTAGGTGAAGAAAGAAGAGGAGAATTCCAACTCTATTCCAAGCAACAGTTGGGAAGCCTAATCAATCAGAAGCGAATATTTATAAGTTTCTGTTAAATAATGGAATAATTTAAATTAAATAATCATCTTCACCCTCACATGACATCTCACATTGCCCATGTAAAGCATCATCAGCAGTGGAAAATATATAAAATAATGATAATCGAAGTGGGCATGAACGGACAGAACTCAAAATGTTGTATGCATACAGATTATACTATACGTAGTTTGGTTGCGAGGTTGTATGAATACGAGATTGTATGCGTAGCTTGAACCAAAATGAAGGGGAGAATGTCCTCGAAACAAATTACTTTCTATAATCACCCCTTTTAATTTTTTTTTTCAAAAGAACTAATACCTACTTAATGATCGAAAACCACAAAGAAATTTCAAAAAACTTATTTTATTTTAGAATCGATAGTTGTTTCAAAGAGGTGCATGCTACGTAAATAATCAGATGCACAGACGATTCTTACAAACAAGGCTCATCATTCTTTAAATCATCAAATTCCCTTATTTATTGTTCTCCAGTGTAAAAGAATTAGTTATTTTCTTTATTTTTATTTCAGTTTTAAAAAGTGTTTAAAAATTACTCTTTTTTTCAAAATACACATCAAATTTTCTAATACATGATTAGGTGATGCATTAAATGATCCTGACTTAAAAGAAGATGCTTTTCTAATTGATATATACTGAAGTGATTGATATGCTGAGCAACTTGATAAATTGAATGGAGTGACTTATATTACAATAATAAATCCTAATAAATCAGGTCAAATTCATCCTCAAATCCAACAGTCTCACTTTTGAACCTCGAAAACACTTTAAACGAGCAGTTCTCTACAACGCGAACGCTTACACCAAAAATTCTTGTTTATGTTGTGGTCGCTATTGTAAACAAAACAGCTCGCTAAGATCCTTTGAAATAGAAAAGCTATATTTAGGCACACAATTTATTGCCAAATAAAACAAGCATTTTTTTTATTTGTAAGCAATGCAAATTAACTCAAACTCTTTCAAGGTTAAAATTCAAACATTTTCTTTGCTTGACAAGAAAAGAAAATAGATGTTTTTCGAAGAATCCTACAGGAGTTTACATCTTTAAGCTCGTGGGCAATAATTTTCAAAATGCATTCTTCTCTTGTCAGTTCTAATGTAACTGCTATCTAGTACTACAACCAGTAGATTACACAGTTTAGATGTCACCTTATTTAGGGCTATTGAAGAATTTACTCTGGAGGTGCTTCAACGTCTAACCACTTCCACTTTAAGGTTAAACGTTAGTTTTCACAACAGTGATCATTCCTAATACTTATATACATTTTCAGGGTATTAGTGACGAGAAAATTAGAACATTTACTGTAATATAAATTTACACCATTATCGAAGAAATATTATTAAAAATATACATAATCCATATTATAATAATATCCATAGTTTATACTAAAGTTTTATACTTATTCAATAATTTATTATGATTACTATATTCATAAAAAATGATTAAATAGTAATAATTTCAATTAAGTGATCGATTGTAGAAAAAGCAGATGAGAGACGAAACGGAAATAAACTATTATTTCATGGTTCAATGATAATTAATAAAGGCCTAATTGTGTGGTGAAATCGACCTCACGTTTATCTAGCTAGACTCTACACTCTATACTATAGAGCGGTTGTAGGAAAAGTGGTTGGCACTCTAATGCACGATATTACAAGTTCCATTGACATCAAAATCAACATCAGTTTATTATACATTTCACCAGACACAATTTTCTATAAAAATTTTACGGGTATGTATCATATTCAGAAAACCCTATTCTTCAACAGAAAACTTTCCAGGAATGTGTTATTTTTCTGTCAAGACTTCTTCAAAATCCAAAAGCCTGACTGGAATTCCCACTGGATGATTATCCTTCCCGATATTTCAAGGATCTTGACCAATTGTCAACCGCTATTCAGTTCCCCTTGAAAAGGATCCCTCCCTTATAAATTTTTATTGTTACTTTTCAAAGTTTATAGTTTTTTTGTGTGTGGAGGGTTTGAAGTTTAATGTGTAGGGGAATAGGAGAAAGAGAGTGGGAGTGCTTTGTTATGTAAAGTGATGTTGGATATGGTAGGAGGAAGGCTTTCATATTGGTAAGACACGAGTCTTTACGGACTGCTGGCTATGGTTTCTCAGTTGGCCGTTACTTCCTTCTACCTGTCAGGGAAACAGGCAGGGGGGGGGGGGGTTGATCAGCTGAGCGTGTGAAAAGGAGCATAAGTGCAAGACAGGTGCTCAGACAGAGACGATCGATGACGATGACGACCACCTAAGCCAGGCTCTGGAAACAGGTGTCTATCGTATCTCTTGTGGATGGATGATGTTGGCTAATCCTCTGCTTCGGCCGTTATCCGCGTCTCTTCCTGGCATTGATTTTTTGTGGGGAAGCTCAAGAAAGAAACATTGTGTCCTTTTCTCCTCCTCCTCACAGCTGATCGACTCACCAACCGTCACGCACCACTGGCCTCGACTCCTGCTGCCGAATGCCTGCCATGCCTAGCTTGGCCTCGCCATCCATGTAATGCGTTTCCAACAAAGAAAATGCACAATAATTGCTTCTTTCCTTCATTAGAAAAAATCCAATGAAAAATAACAACTAATCGCCAGCAGTTGTAGGCCTGATTTGCTCCTCAAGCACAAGTCGTGAATTTCATTGTAAAGTTTTGAATACTTTCAATGTAGGAGAGAGACGTTCTGAATACCATGCTCGTTGACAAGTTCTTAATGATTATCATAAGCGCCGAAGAAGAATGACATAGTTCGAAACGCGTCCGCCACGACTCAAAATAAGGTTAGTTCTGCACAGCAGAAAATAAAGAAACTGTTTTGGTCTTATACAGGTCTATCTGTAAAGAAAAAATCGCTCAAATTTAAGCAAGCTCCAAGAATAATTTTCATTTCAAAACATTTCAACTTCGATGCGGAAACTGAGTGGTGCAGAAATTGAGTCAAATATTGAATAAAGACATTACTGGGAATAGTGAAAAATGTTTTAAATGGAAATGATCAATGTAATGAAGAGAACAAAGATTAATCTGAATTAATCTAATTAATCGTTAAATGAGCAGTAGATTAGATCCATGTTGGCCGTCGTTCAAAAGACTTTGCTTCCTAACTTTACCCTTCTTATATGTGTATGAAGCTTCCTTATATGTAAAAAGAGTGATATTAACCAAAATCTTGACGTACATTATTATAATTTTCTTGATACAAGAGGCCGGAATGATTATCACTTGGTGAGTCACAATAGTAGCTTATTCAAAGAAAACCCTAGTTAATGGTAGGAAACTCTACAAGCTACTGCAGCTTTTAAAGAGTCTTGAAAATATAGAAATATTTAAAAAAGAATTGAAAAATATTTAGTTGATAAAGCTTTTTATAGTGTACAAGAGCTCCTTTCACATCAAAATTAAACCTCACATCTCACATCAACTAATTGATATGTAGTAATTTATTATGGTAAATAGTATACAACATTGTATAATTGTTGATCTGACTTGTCTTATACTCCGTAACTGGAGTCTCCAAGACGTAACATACAAAATGAAAAAGTGAATTAAGCGTTCTAGGATATAATGTTGCAGGGGTTAGCAGTAAGGTGAGTTCCAGACATTTTCTTGATTTTTTAACGAGCCATGATTTTTTAATTTTGTGTTTATTGAGAAAAAAGATTTTGAACGTTTAGATTGTTATTTCCCAGATTATAGAATAATGTGCATACCAGCAACTAGAACGGCTGATTGTGTAAGAGCAAAGGGAGGTATAATGCTCGCTTATAAATCTATTTATGATAAGAGGGAAGCTTGCAATTTCATATAGAGGGGTGGCCGGTAATAGTTTTCAAATATGACAGTTTTAATGCAATCAATATAATAGACTACTAGTATACCTTACTCCTAGAGAAAATTGGGGAAACGATTTTAACAGACTGTACAGACTTATAAAGAGCAGAGAGGTAGGTGAGTAGGTCATGTCATAAATAAATATATATCTATAAATATTTTTATATTATTACTTATAATATTATACGTAATGAAATCATTAATCAATAAAATGTATTTCTATTTTATTGAGCTATCTATCAGCCTACTGAAGTAAGATATTAAGTTAGATTTCTTAGAGCCGTATCATATAGAGCCACTTTAGTCGCCGTCGCATGCGACTTTTATGGCTAAATTACACCAGACGGTTAAATTTGATTAGAAAATCAGCTGGTTCTGAACCGAGGGTTCTAAACACGTGTATGATTTCGTATACCTTGACATTTTTGAGATGGGTCAAACGCTCAGCGGCCGCCCCCCCTTGGCCAGGGAAAATTATTAATTTTTATGGGGCCGTTCCAAATCATGAGGATTATTACAGGAGAAAAATTTATGTCCCCTTACTTGACTGGATTATTGAAGACTTCAGGACAAGATTTTCTGAAAATGTGCTTGATGTTTTCAAAATAAATATTATTTTACCTGCCATCATTGTTGCACAGAATGTTGATGTTCCAGTGAAACCACTAACAATCAGATTCTGATTAAAGAAATCTTGCTAGATTTGCCAGCGTGATTGGTATTGAGGATCAAGAAGACTTTGTAACAAAACTGCAAGCTGAGCATTGTCAGTGGAGTGTGAAATGGAAGCGTGAAGTTGAAAATGGCCGTAGTGTCCCATCTACTCCAGTGGATGCATTTGAAGTTTGCCACCCAATTTTATTCCCACTAATAAAATCTCTGCTCAAGATTCTTCTCACTCTTCCAGTCAGTATTGCAAGTGCAGAACGATCATTCTCAACTCTTAAGCTACTGAAGACATACTTACGTTCGAGAAGTGGAGAAGAAAGACTCAATGGACTGGCAATAACGTTTGTTTACCGTGACACACCCATAAATAATGAAAGCGTTATTACCAGATTTGCAAACAAAAAGAACAGAAAAATCAAATTACTAATGTAGGCATAATGTAAATAACTTTCTTCTAATAAGCAGACTTTTTTGTATTAAATTACCTTAAGTTTTTTTATTCAACTGACATATTGAAATTTAAATAATGTACTTTGAATAATGTACATGTTATATTTGAGTTTTATTTGGTTTGAATTTGGAAAATAGGAATCTCCAATAAACAATAGGAATACAGTACTACAAATAATAGAAATTGTATTGATTGCGTAACTGTTTAATAAAAAATATTAGACACCATACAAAATGGCAAAACTACTTAACCTAAATAACAATGAAGTGCTCAAAATGCTTAAAACGTGAGTTTTACAGTTGTCAAAATAAAAAATAATGCCCCCTGTACCTCCCGGATCCCCCCCCCCTTCAGTCGGACTACCGCCCCACCCTTAAAACTATCGTAAGTCCGCCCCTGCATGAAAGTCGCGCGCGACGGCGACTAAAGTGGTTCTGTACGATAAGGCTCGCCAAAAAATTATGTTTATCTCATAAATTTCCCACAGGTCTCTCCGTGAATGATCGTACAAATTGAAGCTATTCCCATGATCTAGATTCTAGAATATCAAAATAATTTTTTGACTCTAGAGCTTTCAGGGAAACATCTGAATTTCCAACATGATTTCTGTGTTAATAGATATTGGATGGACGTTTCAGGTTTGTGTATATTTAGTCATGGCAACCGCTTTTCTCATGCGAATGAAGATGCAATGCTCGAAAAGACTTGACTTTTGGAACCGGTGACTGATTTTTCGTTCGAAGAATAGAAAGAACCACGTGATGTCGGTCGATGAAGGAGGTGAAGATAAAGAATAAAAACAAGTGGAAGAATAATAATAAGAAAGCGGAACAGTCAGCTGTGTAGCCATTTAATACTGCGGGCTGGAGTGGCTCATTACACTGCCAGCAAAAAGGAATACTGACCCGTTAACCTAGTGAACAGGTCTAACCGAAGAATGAGTCACACTACTAATTTTCCATCATGAAGATCTAACACAGATATAATAGCTCTGTAATAATAATGGCAGTCATAGATTGCCGGTCAGCCCTGCTTCCTCATACATTGTCATACATCTTGTAGTTGACTTCATCACTGTAAACTATAATAATTAGGAAAGTAGTTTTGTTGGAGGATTATTACAAGTGCGATAGATGATTGCAAGTGTAATAGAAATAAGCGTTATCTGTTTTACAGTTTTAAATCGGGAAGTGAGCCTTAGCAGGTATTCAATCAGACGAATATAATCTACGAACTCCTGGGCCCTCTTTGTAAGGGTGCCTGATTACTGTTCTCTACTGTAAAATAATCACTTTCCGGTGGTTTAGAACCCATCTAAAACTGTAGGTTCAACTCATCAATCACCATCATCCATCTCATTACCCAAGCACAAGTTTCAGACCTACGTCGGCTTCATCCTTCAAAAAAAAAATTATAATAATAAAAAAAAAACAGTGCATTGCTCTGGGGCAGGACAACTACCCAGAGAAAAAAATATTTTCAGTAGATCGTTGACATTGAAGATTAATAGGAAAAACTATCAACTGATCGATTCGCAGACTCCTTGAATACGGAGATAGTATATAGACTGCTTACCGTAGCAGGCTGTAATGGACTGACTCTCCGTCAAGTTGTTTCGTACAATTTGTACTTGACTTAACTAATTTATCATTTATCCCTAGCCGCAATTATATCATTGAGAAATAGAGAATCAATTATATTTTGGACAGATCTATTCCTTTTTCTACTGATGAAACCAGTGCTCATCAATAAATATTTATTGATAAAAAGTAATAAAGTCGAAATGTTTGAAGGATTTTCGCTATTTCAGTTAATAATAAAGTGTAACAGTTTTGTTGAAGAAAAAATTATCTGTCTAGCAAGATTAAGGATCACGTTGGCAATAGTTTATAGATTCATAGACTTACATTGAATTCTATTTTTTGAGTTGACCTCAACTATCATCACATTCCTAGATATTGTCTGCTGATTGAAAATAAACATGAAGAATGAAATCGACAGTAGCCTTTGACGTCAATCATATCAGACAGCCCTTAAATTTCATAAACAAAATAAATTATTGCTCTATTTTTAGAAATAGGCTAGCATTGTTGTATACAGCTGAATGATAACTGTCAAAGTTTCATCTAGAGGTTTTTACTTTATCAGTAATATTTATAAATACTGTAATAGGAAGAGCTCACACAAATTAAAAGATTCTATCAACTCCGAGCATGTTTATAACATTTTAATAAGTTTTTTGAACGAGCGTAGCGAGTTCTTAGTTTTGACTCCTGACTGGGCTAGCGGCTTTTTCTTTATGTTTGTTTGTTTGTGTGTATGTTCGACGATAACTTTCAAACGCTTTGACCAATAAACTTAAAATTTTAAACACATATTCTTGGAACCTTAATACAGATCAAGTTCGTTTGCCAATGTAATTGATCCACTCCTTCATCCTCTTTAAGGCCGAGAGGCGAAACAAAAGGATAGGTTCTCAGCCCTTCATCAATATATCTATAATTGAACGAGCGAAGCGGTAGGTCTTTTTTTGTGGAAAATAAATCTGTGTAACAGAGCAACGATGAACTTGAACTTAAAGTGATATGTCTTGTGAATTTTATCTAAATAAGTATCTTCAAAGCAGCCTTTTTTCGTTACTACCTTACCCCTACGATAAGCTTTCCAAATGAGTTTCCCATTCAAAAATTAATTGTTTGCAAGCGAGTTCTCCAGCCCGTTGGGCTCACTAGTTATATTACTATATATAGAAAATAGTTGTAGGCCTATTCACCATATGGAATTCGCAATAGATTTCAAAATATATTTTCAGTTATCATCAGCTGGAGGTGAATAAATGCGATCAGGCTTTTTTATAGAATCTCTATCAGCTGATATATTAATTTCATTTCCCAGTTATATGGATATATAAACAGCTGCTTTTTATGTGGTAAATTTAAACTACCCTATAGATACACTATAATTCCATTGCCCTGATATATGGGTATAAGAGTATGGTAGGTATTTTTTGTGGAAAATAAATCTGCATATCAGAGCAACGATGACCACAGCCGTTTTTCGTTACCACCTTCCCAAAAAATGAGTTTCCCTTTCCAAAATTAGTTGTTTGCAAGCGTGTTCTCCAGCCCGTTGGGCTCACTAGTATTTTGAGTTATCATCAGCTGTAGGTGAATAAATGCGATCAGGCTTTTTATGCAATCTGTAGCTGATATACTAATTTCATTACCCTGATATACTGTACATAGATATATAAACAGCTGTTTTTATGTGGTAAATATATCTACTCTATAGATACACGAATTCCATTGCCATGATAATATCCAAATTGCCATGATAATATCCTATATTATAGGCACATAAGTACGGTAGCTCTTTTTTGTGTTAAATATATCTGTGCAACAATGAACTTGAACTTCAAGTGATAGAATGTCTGGTGAAAATAATAATATTAACAGACTCATATACCCCAACACATAGTTTTTTATAGTGGGGTTTCTAAAGGTGAATTACTGATATAAAATATTCTGTATTTATAAAGTTTAACTAAAAGGATTTTTGTAATTATAATGTTATTGATTGAATAAATTTTGATTTGATTTGAATTTTATCTAAATCAGTATCTTCAAAACAGCCGGTTTTCGTTACAACCTTCCCCTAGGATAAGCTCGAAATGAGTTTCCCTTTTCATAATTGGTTGTTTGCAAGCGAGTTCTCGAGCCCGTTGGGCTCACTAGTTAATTTTCTTAATAATTGACCGAACGAAGAGAGGTCTCTGTTTCAAGTCGACCGTTTCGAATTTTTCTGCTTGTCTGCAACGCATTTACGGCTAAACCCGTGGGCCAAATTGTCCGAAATTTTGCGTGGAAGTTCCTTTTATTAAAAATGTACAGCGGTGTACGAGTAAGGAATTTTAAAATGCAGACCTATTTGCACTTGAAGGATAATTAAAAGGGAAAAAGAAAGGCACGCAGGCATTCTACTGCAAGCCCTCTTATTTATCTGGTTGAGCCTTCATCTGAATTAAGTTATCATAGCCTTTTTGTTTCAGAGAAACAAAATTCAAAAACATAAAATTAAGTCAGAATTTCAGAATAAATGAAATGCAATGAGAGGTGACTGATACTTACCTAATTATTTTCAAAACATGATAACTGAACGTCTGAACAGTTTACTATAACGCCTGTACAGCCTCCTTCTCCCGAAACCTTTGTTAAAAATCAGCCCAGCTTCTAGCACAAGTGGTTGAATAACTTGCTATAGAACGTTGTAAATATCCGGGACACATGCTAGTCTAACGATTTTGTGTTTCCTCTCTTATTACAAGTCAATGACCCCGCAAACAAACCAGTGATGTCTAAATCCGCATCTGCTCTGACCTGGAGCGGTATCATAATCAAATGCCATATTCCAACACACAGCACATCTTTGAAACACTTATCATTCATCATTTATTATTCGCGTTAAAAGCATAGACGGTCGGCAGTCTCTCTGCAGACTCGCAATTCGAGTACCTTACGGTACGATACGCTGTTGAATGGGAATAATGTCACATGGCAATCTGCGCTATTATCCAATATAATTGGAATATAATTTATAATCTGCGCTAATTTTTTGTATTATTAGATATGGGTATTTTAAATACACATTTTCATGCCTAGGATGATGTGTGCTTGATGCTCACCCCCTCCAGCGTCATTGGTGTTATCTGAAAATTCAAGAGAGTAAAATGTTAGTACAAATAGTAGAGTATAAAAAGCTAAGGATCTGACGGAGTCTATAGATATGTTTTTCAATATACTAACTATAAATAATTACAGTATAAATCACATTATTCTACTTAATGATCCAACCTACAAGCATAATTTCAATCATGCATAGTTCTACAGCAGAAAATAGTTGTTAGAATAGTGTTGAGAAACTAGAAGGAAAAGCAGAGCGACCTTCAAGCTGTTTCTCTATCTTCATCTCGACGCTCTCTTCTACTCTTGTTTGTCAAATGGCTTCTAGTATTTTCTAGTAATTTATAGATGACAGCTTATCTGTTTTGACAATAACTGGAATTAGAACTCTCTGGAAAAAAAACAAACTTATAAAAGCACTGCTTGTCAGTTGTCAATCAGATCTCAACACATTTGTATAGAGTGACTGTTTTTCATGGCAGTTTACATAGTGCTATTGTAATAGAGTGTTTCGAGTGTGCTAGCAGCCACTTAGTAAGTGTTCAGTTTATTATTGAGTTTATTAACTGTTTATTAGACATTTCTTAGTAATCGAACATATTTCTGGACACTTATTATTAAATTATTTATCGGCCTATTGACAGTTACTGATCAGTTTTGTACAGTGATTTATCTTAAGGAACTATTCATCATTATTTGAAAGTTATTGGTCTGTTGTTTCTTTTATTGATTTTCGTTTGTGATAATCACTGATTGGTGTCTATTTTGAGTTAATTGTGAAAATAAAGTTGGAGTGTTAAATTCATGTGTTGCCAGCATTATTTTAGAACCCATAACAATGGAGTAATTGAAGTGATGTTTCTTTTCCAATGGCTCAGCATAAGCAGTCCTGTGGTCACAGATTATCTACGTTTGTCAACATTTGGCGTGAGATTTCCAACTTTTAACTTAATGTAAATTTAATAAAGTTTTATTCATTCAAATTTTGAGCTCGATTATCGGCTGGATGTATTTGATCATAGGATAGACTTACGACTCAGCTGGTGCACTTTTTGTAGATCGCAATGTTTCAAACACCTGTTAAAATCAAGAGTGATAATTGAATAGTAGAGAATAATATATTGCGGTTGATCGATTAATACTCTATTAGAAAGCTAATTGGGCCCTTTTGGGGCCCTTAGGCATAAATACTTCAGAAAAAAATATAATTATATGGTTTGATCTTCTGATATAACAGAACTAAAAAGCTGAGTGTCTGGTGAATTTGTTTTGAGTTCATTAGTGAATTGGAGGAGGTAGGTTGCCAGGTGTGTCTCCAATGAAATGTGCCCGGGAACCAAGGTGTCGAGAATTAAGTTTAATTGCACATTAATAAACCATGTTTAATTAATGACTGCACACTTGGTGCTTCCTGTTTTCCATTGTTGTTTTCAACGACGATCGCAACCTGAATGATCAACATTGGGTATTCAAGATTCTTTTAACGTACACCAATTTTGAACAAGCTAAGTGAATACTGAATTGAACCAGGCACGACACGATAAATTATTATTATATTGTTCATCAAAATATACTGTTTGAAGGTTCTCAAATTGCAATAAACTTATCTTGCTACTTGTGCATAATGGACTGAATGTATAGTATTCTCTTTCAAAAATTGTTCGTTCATTTTTCACCGCAGAAAATTCTGTAAAAAGCTGTTTCAAATGTTGTCTGAAGAATAGGATAACCTCATCTAAATCAAACTATAAATGTGCAATGTTTCCTGGTTGCTCTTGAATTTTTTATAAGAGTGGTAGAGAGTTTGAGTGCGATGTGGCCCATATTCAGGTGCAACACAATGTTATTTCACTTGTAATTTTTATTAATAATTTTACGTGATTTTCATTTGTACCGTTTGCGTGCAAGCTATGCTTGGCTGATGGCGCCAAATAAAAAATTAATAATTGAATATGAATTGTAATAAGTTTTAAAAACAATTTCAGCAATAAGCAAATAATTAATTGATTAATTGATACTTCTTACATAATCTAATTCAATCTAACATTCTAATTTTCACTATCATCAACGTCAACATCAATATTTAAATCTAATATCTATTTATCCAACTATAAAAATTAGTGATAAAAATTGTCGTACTTCCTTATTATAATAGGAGAGCTGTATACGCTCATCCATTTCCGCCTCCTCTCGATTCACCTGATTTGTCGTAATCTATCAATGCTTTTCGAGCTGAGTCTATCAACAATAAATTAACTTAAATTTTCAAGCTAACTCACTCCTCGTTTGCGTATCCCGCTGTTTTGATCAAGAAATACCGTTGAGTTCTGAACAATAGAAGTCGACTTAAGGGACTACAATACATTTTCAAATTAATCGTATTGGGTTAGGTAGGTTATGTCTACTGGCTTAGGTAGGATAATGTCTATTGGCTTACATGGAGACTGCAGATCTTTAGTTTATTTTGAAAATCCAAACAACATAATTTATTTCTATTTATTCACTACAACCATTTATTTACAGCTGCTTTCTCGTTGCCCATCTGTAGCGAGTTGCCAAAGAAACGATTCCGACACGGAAGAGATTGGAAAAAGTGATGACTATTGATAACGTTCTCTCATTTCCAGGAATCAAATTGAATTTGACAGACACACAATTGGAGTTGGGAGTCGACTAGTTTGAAATTTCAGTGCAGATGCTCATTGTTTGTTTGGTTTGATTTGATTGGACCCTTCTCCTTTGTTGCATGTTCATGGAGCCAGAAGAGCTGGTGGTGGCCATTTACTACAGAGAGATAGGATAGGAGGCTAGTTCACAACGGCGCATAGAAAACAATGGTCTCGTCGTTCAGTAATGAATGTAAATTTATATGCTTTCGCTTCGGTTTGTCAGTTTTCGAGACCATTGTTCCGGCAATTATGGTACAACGTCAGGGACCGCCTCTCACACTACTTCTGCCTCCACCTACCTCGTCACCACGAATGCGGTTCATCATCAGCATCATAGAAATTTTAGTGTCAGACTTCACCCAGATGATAGCACGAGCTGATGGAAAATAGCAGTTTTCTGTTGCACAAAATAATAACGTCGAGTTACATGACAATATTGATAGAAATTTATTTTAAAACATATCAATTCAACATAGGCGTATTAATTAGCATAGACCACATTAGCGACAGTAAAAGCGCTATTTGTAGCTACAACTAGACTCTGAAAATTTGGTAGCTTATTCTACATGTTGCGAAGGGAATAACGCGATAATGGATTGAGAAGTTTCAACACTCTCACATCTTCAGCATTTCCAAGAGTGAGATGAAATCATATGGAGCATGTTCTGGAAATGATATTGATTGATATCACGTTTTCCTAATTGATGAATCTAGATACACGCGTCCATCAGCCTGGGAAAAGATAAATTTGTTTAACATTTAAAAAATTGAAAATTCGTAAATTTTGGGTCAATTTTCAGCAAAACTTTAAAATCCTTTTTTAGCCTACATCAAGAGTATCGACTCTGTACGAGCTACTCTGACGGCCTCGTAGCTTTCATTCAACTCTTTGGGCCATGTGCTTTTTTAAGAAACGGTGATGAATAGTCAGAGAGTGGGTGGGCTAGTGGTGTTTGGATTATATTTTAATGCAATACTTTGTGCGGTATAGAATATCTAACAAGACACAAAGGTAACACAAAATTTATTGACAACTTAATGATAATAACGAAGAATTTGTTATTCTCGAGCAGAAGAAGGAAGGTCTACGAAAAAAGAGAAGTATGAGAAGAGAGTAGAAGATGTAGATAGAGGGAAGAGTACAATCTCTAATTATTGTACTTCTCTCAACAACAATCTTGCTTGCATGTTTGTTAATCGAACGTTGAACTTCAATAATATTTTAAAACTATTATCATCATCCTAAACTATGAAACTATAAACCTGGCTATCATCATCGAGACCTAGCTCATTCGTGATAATATTCGACTATTTGCTGGAGCTCTCCTATACTTTGAACTATCGGGCGATATTTATTTGAATTCAATCTCAATATAAGAAAATCGCCTATGCTTAGAAAGGCTTTCTAAAAGCAGAGTTGATAAATTAGGCTGTATCAATTAACAAACAGCTCTCGATCAAACAGAGCAGACTATAAATGTAGTACGTTTGGAATCATATTTAATCAAATAAATGTGATGCTATCACATTCGACTAACTGAGATATACCAACCACTTTATCAAATGTGGACTTTATTATAAACTCATTTGTGATTTGTGGTTACGATAAAATGGGGTTCCTTATGAGAATTCTCTATACTTTCCCTAGACTATTAACTACGGCTCCCGTTATATTACAAGCGTATAAATGGAAAATCATAAATTTATAAAGTGAAAAAGTTAATATTGTAGTATTGGAATTATAAAATATCACGTGTATAGTAAACTCTCAAAACATTAGTACATTACTATATTGTACACAAAAGGTTTTTGAAGTGGTGGTAGAATTCTTTTCCAGCATCAGTTTGAAAATTATTCGTGTGCTGGAAGTGAAAACTATTGGAGTGGTAAGAGCGTTTTCCCGTGTCATGGAACCTGTCCCCTAACAAAGTTCAAAAGAGGTAAAAATAATAAGAAGTGTACGACTCTTATTGGTTGGAAGATCCTTACGGGTAGTTCCACCTCGATATGAATACTTGTATTTACTGCAAAGTGCTGCAAGGGTAGCTGCAGGGGGGTGCTGCAGGTAGTTTGTCAAACAGTTCATTATAAAATAATACCCTTGACCTTGAGTCCTACACCCTAAAAATCCTTAAAAAATAACCCCCTCAAAACGAAGCTATTCGTGTTCCTAGGCGAGGTTCAAATAATAACGGAGCTGATTAATAAAATAACAAAAAAGCCAGATTGATTAATAAATGTTGAATTGTATGAATAATGAATTTCATGCATGCATGTATTAAAAATTACTTGCATTGCTTCATTGAAAATAAAAATAATATCGTGTGACCTGGCTGGCTCAGGTCTGGTGTCAGAGTTATCAGGTCGCACCTGAATAAGTTCAGGGCCTCTGACGTGACTTAACGACTGTTTTTAGGCAGCCGGGACCGACAGCTTAACGTGTCCTCCGAAACACGGGAGTGGCCCGAGGTAAAAAGATAGACGTGAAAGCTTTGTAAGAGCAATGACTCGAGGTTAATTCTAAATAATGTGGACAATGTGGTAAGTTTTGTTCTAAAACTTCATGTAAATCAAATCTCTGCTTCCATTCTCATTTGAATCTTCTTTTCTCCCATTATGTTTATTTTATTAATCATCATCATTGGAAATTAGTGTTTGAAACATGAATTTGAACCGCCTTGGTGAGTTGAATAAGAAGAAACCATTCTATTTGCATTCGCATGAACGGTTAAAAAGTTGATTTGTTCTGGGAACTATTATAGCAATGTACCTTGCGGTACCCCGTGAGAATTGGGATTTTCAGGTTCTAATAGATCGGGTTAATTTAGCTTGGATTTACCTCTGTTTAGTATAAGATCACGTTTAATTATAAAGGAAGAGCTAGGTTAAGTTAGGGAACGAAAGGTTGTCTCAACTCTTCTTACCCCCAAAACAATATTTTTAATAATTTTTTTCATTGATTGCCATAAGAAATTGCTGTTTGATACATGAATTTAAACCGCCTTGGTGTGCTGAATAATATAACACCATTTCATTTGCTTTCTCATGAACGGTTAAAAAGTTGATTTTTTTCTAGAAATGTTAGTTCCCGTGGTAACGGGGATTTTTGGGTTTTGATAGATTAGCTTAGATTAGATTGGACTTATCCAGATAAGGTTCGGTTATGTTTGGTAGGAGGAGTTGGGTTAGGTTTGAAAAGGTGGGGGAAGAAAAACTGAGACTGACCTACCATTTCACCCTACTTTCTTTGAAGAGAAATTCCTAATCAGAAGGGATTCCATCTTTGGAAAGATTACGTCTTGGAGGCTCCAGTTATGGAGTATAAGACAAGTAAGATTAACAATTATACTATCTTGTACACTAGTTACCATAATTACTATATTAATTAGTGGAGTGTGGATTGAAAAGTAGCCTATACTCATTTAATAGTCTTACATTTTTGCTATTTAGGCACCAATGCAGTCTCAATTTTCTATTATAGTACTCCATTACTGTAACATTTTTCTATTGAATTCTATGTTCCTTGGGTTGCAGGAAAGTAAATCAAAGTACTAACAAACAAAGTTCATTATATCTTACTCATCATAGTTGGCGAAAAGATATTCAACGCTCAATAATTTGTCGAAATACATATTCATAACTTGAGAAACGGGCTTATGCTTTTCATTAAAATGTAAGGCTGCCATCATTATCTTCACAATGGATTGTGAATGCGCTCGCATGCTTAATGCATAATGAGAGAGAAAGGGCCGACTGATGAAGAGACAAGGATTTATTCATAAGTGGCCTACACTCTGTGGAGTGTGGATTGAAAAGTACACTTATTTATTAGTCTTATATTTTTTCAACCATGATAGAAGGCTTATTTCATGCTAAGATTGAGAGTTTCTGAACCTGGTTGCCCTCACTGTTGGACTAGTCACGATTTCGTATTCTGTAGCCAAATCGTTTGAAACTCAGCTTAGTAACTACATAAAGCTATAAGCTGATGGAACGTTGTTCATGATTTATTTGAGTGATTGTAGATTGTAGAAGGGGGCAAGAATTTATTGAATATAAAAGTTTTGTACATGAGTTACAGAGCTATCACTTGCAGTTATGGTCCAGGTGATTGGTAGTTTTTTAATAATATCACTAGTGACCATCATGGGGAGTGAACCTAACATTTATTGAGGAGGGATATCAAAGGCGGTCGGCTACACCACCTAAAATGGGGCTCATACCTCCTACAGAAAATATGGCTTTTATAAATATTTTGTGTGGGGGGGGGGGGGGGTGGCTGCTGTTTTCCCTTTATCACGCTTGGGTTCGTGCCTATGGAATGATCTTGGACTAGGAAATTTCTTATTACCAGATCGAACAGCGACCAAATATATTTTTTTGGTAAATTTTAGGCTTACGATAGCACATTATGAATTAGTACCTGTTCCTGTTACAAGGAATGTGATAAGCTAGTTAGCTTCTGAACTCAGAGGTTTTAAATATTAGATTATTAAAACTTAGTACCTTATCAGCAGCACCCTTGTCATTTGCTATTAAATGATCAGTGAGTGTATATACTCTTCGTCAAACCGGAAATTTTATTGCCTGTTAACTATATTATGATGTTGTGGACATTTTCATCATTTACAATTGTCATGATAGAAGAAACAGAACAATACACGGTGTTCTTGGCATGACAGTGATAGACTATGAAAAAATTTACTCAAAACGTTTTATCCCTGTATACACGTGCAATACAGCAATCTTAAAAAGGAGTAGTTTGGCTTAATGCAGATTTATTGTTAAAATGTTATATTTTCATCAACAAAACGTAGTTTTTGTGTAAAAGGGCCTATTGTTCTCTAATAAATGATGCTTCGTACCACAAAGTTTAGCAATAAAATGGCTAGTTAGGCAATCTAGTCCATCTTTTGTGGAAATTCTGTTCAGCCAACAAAAATAATATAGAATGTGTATTTTACAATGTTATTTCAATTTTCAGCCTAAATTTGAATAGAAAGTTTGAAATGAACCTATACGGACAAGCATACTTTTCTTTTGAAATGAGAGGGAAATTAAGAAAATAGAAAATAGAACAGGGGCGAGCGAAGAGGTTTCGAGAACAGTGCATGAATAAATTATAATGGGCCATTATAGTGTGGCAAACGTGGCTGGAAAAATCGTGCTGGCAGAAAGAAGAGTCGACCGTCCACATTGGGAAGTAGGAATAGGAACGACTGGCTTGTTGTCATGCAGAATTAGACCAATGACAGCGCGAATCTACTTTTTACAAATAAAGACGAGAGGTAAATCCCTATCTTTGTCATTGTAAGTATAAGTATCACACTCATTCTCTTGTAAATTTTTTTCCCCTCATTTGTATCTTTACTGTTTCCCTTTCTTCTCTTTTCTCTCTAATTTGTTTTCAACTTTCTATTGCAGATGAAGCCCACATGAGTCTGAGACTTGGAGTGGGTAATGAGTAATGAGGTGAATGATGAGATAATTATGCTATGGGTGGTGAAATTACATTTGTTATAATTATTAATTGCGAAATAAATTGAATTTTTTTCGAAATCCCTTTAAATGCTACACGGAATACCTCTGCTCTGCGAACATCGACATACTGTTAGCTGCCAGCAAAGACAATAGGATATAGCATAATCCGTGTTATGTATAGTGGTAGTCCTTGCTGCCGGTCACCCTTCCATTGAATGTTCGTGACTAATCATCAAGATCACCCTGGCACCGTGCTCACTGCTCATCAGGATACTACTTCTTGTGATTTGACTTACAAGTTTGAGAGTAGCTGAGTGAAGGAGAAGCTCTGAAATATGTTGGAAACACTCATTTGATTTTACAGGTCAAGGAAGTACCCGACCTTAGGTATTTTATGCAGAACACTGTTATGCCAAGTACAGTGTTATCATTAATTATTTATATACTATAGGTTTGTTTTATTTGTTGCATGCTTGCCAGAACTGTGGACACACAGCTCTTCAAGACAAGTGTTCAAAGTCAAAAGGCAGACTTCAGGTTGGTTAAATAACCTCCAGGATAGCAGTTCCAAGAGTTATCAACTCTAGCTCGTGCTTCAGGAGCAACCTCCAGGTCAGTTAGAAGGGTGTGTGTCAAAGGCGCAACTATGGCCTTGAGAGAAAATCTTCGACAAAAGAGTTGGCATATTGACAGTTAGTAATTAGTTTTTGTACAGTGATAAAGTAAATTCATTATCTGTTGAACATTATTGAACTGTTTGTTTCTTTTATAGAATTTCTTTGGTAATAAACTGATAAGTGTGTGTTTTGAGTTATTTGTGTTGTAACACCACGTTTCACAAAGAGCAGGGAGAAAGAGACAACTACACATTTTCCATCTCTTTCTCACCCACGGCGTCATCAAAAATAATGTGTCAGCCCATTGAGTAAAGAAGCCACAGGGAGCATGTTGTTTTGAAGAAAGACAACCAAATTTATTGGAATGTCAGAAAGACAATACGGGAGCACAAGCGGGGAAGCTGAGATTGTCTTCAAGCAGCGGGGAAGGCGTGGAGCCAATCCTTACATCAACAAAGAGACCCAAACTGAAGACTTCCGGGAAGGAAGAGGTGACAGACCAAGGGTCAAGAAAAAACGGACCCACACTTAATCTCAATAACATCGAAAAGGCAAGCATCGAATAAGGGAGCATCGAGCATGGCGTCCTAACCGGGGGGTCACGGCATCGAGGATTGGGACCAGCGCAGATGTGTCAAACAAATCAAGTAGCTGACAGTTTCCCGTCGGAAAAGAGTTCTGGACATCTGGAAACTATCACCAAAAAGGAGGCCAATACACTGGACCGGTCATTCAAATTGGAGTACAAGAAAAAACACACATTATTAGAACGAGAAGAATCTGTAGAAATGAGAGGGAAGACTTTTCCAAGAATTAAAAGACCAAAAATACACCCCTAAGACAGGATTATAGGAACGTCGGAGACCATGACGAAACACTCCAATAGCAGAGGAGGACGACTTCCAGGCTTTCCGCCAATGGAAAGGTGGAGGATGCTGGTCACCAGGAGTCAGTGAGAGAAGTTGACAAGACATTATTCGTCGAGAAGTGAACCGAACAACATGTCTGGCTAATTACTCCCTAGTTCCCCTTACGGGGAGGAATATATCTTAGAGTTAGGTGTAGTCTTTAGAAAAATCATCCATATCGTGTCAAGTTAGGTTTAAATCAGTTTAAGTTTATTAGAGTATTGGTTGAGGAACATCCGCGAGGCCGTTTGTCAGTATTTAGTCACAGAGTTAGTTATAGATAGGCCCCGGGAAAATTCCGAGTTTCGGCACCTTCGAGACTGATAGCCGGACGAACTGTCACAGATCATCAATGGAGAGGAGGCCAGGAGCAGGCGTCGGTTGCAACCACGAGGCCGCCATGAACGAGAGCGTGATAGCCGCGAAGAGGATGGAGCTCGGCGTACTGATGGCGAAGTGAAGTACACGCCCAAAGGACGCTTTCCAGGGTCAAGGGCGAGCAGACAAGGTAGATGGTTTCGAACTTTGATTTTATTTAACAAATTTAAACGCCCCTCCCCTCTTGTCACATGTCAGCTCAGCATAAATTCTGATTGTAATATTATTTTTAAACAACGTTACTGGAATCTATCAAAGAGAGCTATTCTCATGCGATAGTAGTTGTAGAATATAAGAATGTTTATTCATTTGTAAAAACGAACCCTGAGATAAGAATCACATGTTATGCCGTAGCGTTGATATGATAAAAGATATTTGTATAATTTCGAGAACCTGATTGATTGTTGGAAGTCAGAGTTTCAGACATACAATTCATTGGAGTTGAATAGGAAAATGTAATGTTAACGTAATTTAAACGAATGGGATTAATAAACACAATCGTCTCTTAAATCATCTGGTGTTGTCTACTCATTTTAGTGAGTAAAAACCTTTCTTATTACTTAAGGTTGTATTACACTATCTCTAGCGAGTAAAACCCAATAATATATACATACCTAATATTTATACAGTGTAAATTAAGTTTGAGTGCTACTTTCAAGTGTTGTCAGCACTATTTTAGTGATAAACCGATAACAATTGTCAGAATTGGGATTTTCAATTTTATTAAAAATGTCTGGCAAAATCACATTGTACTGATTGTGAAAGTGGCTGATCCAGAACATGAGTTAGAGGACCGTGATCTGGCAACATCTGGAATAAAGTCAATTCTAGAAAATGGCTTTGTGAGGCGTTATTGGGAGAAGGAGAAAATCCCGCTCCCTTTGATACTCCAGATACAAAATTTATTTCATCACGTCCATGGAGCAGAAGTTCACATCCATGAAGGATGAACTACAGTGAGTTGTGGAAACGCCTGGAGATGAAGTTTGGCAACAAACACTTGGAGCAGTTAAACAGATTTCAGCTCAACAAAGGCATCCAGAGACCAAGTGAATCACTGCAGGAGTTTGAAGCTGCCATTACTAGGCTTGTGAGGAATGCATATTCATCCCTCTGTTGATGACAAAATGTATGAAAGTTTAGCAGTAGAAAGATTCCTGAGTGGATTGGGGACACCAGAGACCCAGCTTTCAGTCAAATTAGCCAGACCAAAGAGACACTGAGAAACACTTTGGCCCAAGCATTGGAATTTGAAGCAGTTTTGCAGTCTTTGGTGAACGCTATGAAAGCTGAAATGATTAGAGTAACCACCATTCAAAAGATTGTGGAATTATTCAAGCAAAGGCTTATCTGTGTAAATAGATATATCTGGAGACTTCTAGAATAAATAAAAATCTTTTATAAAGGCTTTTCCTTGTGAGCTTTGAGTCAGTTGTTGTTCAAACTACCTTCATGTTCGTTCAAGTGACAGTTGTGACAGTTTACCTATAACAATACTGGATAAGCATCCATACTTACAGTTCATTGATACTGTATTCTGATTATACACATCAAGTGACATGACCTTCATTGTACTTTGTAAGTCTATTAGACATTGTTTAGTAACATTGACTAGTTTATTATTGAGTGTTTTAACTGTTTATTAGACATTCCTTATAAGTAATTGAAAAGATTATTGGACTTCTATTATTGATATAATTAAATAATTGACAGTTAGTAAATAGTTTTTGTACAGTGATATAGTAAATTCTTATTAGTTGAACGTTATTGAACTGTTTGTTTCTTTTATCGATTTTCTTGTGTGATAATCAACTGATTAGAGTATGTTTTAAGTTAATTGTGTTAATTTTTGAATGTTACTTTCAAGTGATGCGAGAATTATTTTAATGATAGAACCCATAACACTATTTTTCAAAAACATTTTAGGAAATTACTCGTAAACCCCTTTTTTTTAAGTTTTCAGTCATATATTATTTTAATAGATTATAAGAGTTCTCTTCCATCTTTTTCTTATCAAATAGTGCCTAGAGCTGGAGTCTACCCCTCCACCACCACTGATAATTGGTCATCCCCTTCCTAGATTGAATATTCCTAGTTACGCCACTGCTGTGTGTAGAAGTGAACTGCGCTCTCCGCTTGCAGTCTAGTATCATCAGCACAATTAGCTGCAGCATCAGCAGAACAACAATGTATAGCAGCTTTCGCAGCAGCAGGAGCAGCAGCAGGAGCAGCAGCAGGAGCAGCAGCTTTAGCAGCAGCAGCATTAGTGGCAAGGAGAACCATCAGTGCTTCACGGTGGCTGCACTCAACCTTAGTACATGTACAGTGGTAGTCAAGTACAGTTGGCTAAAAGTATAGTACTGTATTGAAAAGCAGGAAGCACCAACCAATACAAATAGCCAACAAGGCCTCACTATTATTATTTACAGTATATAGTGAGGCCTGCCTAAAGGTTTCAGTATATAGTAAGGCTTTGCTGCAATAGGAGTTTCTTTGTACAGTGGAATCAGCCTAACGGTGTGAACGGTGCTCTTCGACCCACACAAAAAAGCCTACTGATAACGTTCCATCTGATTGAACTCGATTCCGCGGCGCAACGCGGATAACATACGTGTAACTTCATTATTCTACTCTTAGACCACATCTTCTGTCTGCCAACAATAATGCCGGTACGCATTTGTATTCTGAGTATAAAGTGTCCAGAAAAATCATGGTGCTGAATTCGGGAGATGATTTCTTTCAAAATCAATTTCGAATTATCAGGGAAGGGACAAAATAATGAGCTAAGTAAACAAATAATGCAGGCAGTGAAAATATTGCAAATGAGGCTGTGGTGTTTGAAAACAAAATTTTGGTATATAAATAATTGATTAAATGCAAAGCGATTTTTATAATTATTTTTAATTTATTAACGCAATTACGATTATTGTTTCGTCCCGGGATTCATGATTGAGTTTCCATGATAAATAAGGTATTTAATGAATCAGATTTCAAAAGGAGTTAAATACAATAAACCAATTCAACGGAGTATCGAGAGACCTGACAGAAATTATTGAAGACGAAGAAAAATTGAAGAAATTATCGATAAAGAGTTATTGACAAAGAACTAGCTGCTGCCAAAGTTTGAACATCTGATCGACTTGTCGAAAATCAAGCTTCTTACCGATTACATTACATAGAAGATTAGAAGACATGAGTGTTGAACCTATTAAACAGGCTGTGGAACTGCATGTACCAAAATTCTGCTTACTTATCAGCTGGAATATATATGAGATGATTTTCGATTGAGCTAGCCTATTGTTACAAATGTGATTGTTACCTAAATGTCATGATGTCGTTTTATCTTTTCCTAATAACATCTCTTTAAATTGACATCTAATCAATAGGGATATTACTTGGACTAAGAAGAAGCTGAATAGCAAGCTCAAGAGCCTGGAATCTTCCTTTCGAAAAATAAGGCCTTGACTGACGGACAATACCTTGACTTCAATAGGGTTCTTCTAATAAACTCTTTTACTTTAAAGAGGTAAATATAAATCTCTTAGAGGCTTTTTCTCTTTCTTTTTGCTTGTAAATTGAAAAAAAATGGAAGTCAAATCATAGGAGAGCGAAAAGTATTACCCTAAAAAAAAAACCACACTTGAGATAAAAAAAAATATTAGAAGTAGAGCCCCACCTATGACCGCTTTATGATGATGATCAATAATATCAGTAAAACGTCATGATTTACAGCGAGAATAGATTATTAAGTAGATTTTTTATACCTAGCTACTTGCCATAGGAAGCCTTGAACAATAATTCGTTGTGTGCGAAAGGCTGTGATAGGCTGACTCGACATCACGGTCGAATCCTTTAAAATGCAACTCCCACTTTCGTGCTATAAACACCTGACAGTTGAGCTCAGCTTTCGATTAATAGCTTTGTTTTTCTCAGCTCCATTAGCTCTATATGACTGCAATTTATTACCACCTCATAAATCAGAAAAATATCTACAATAAGAAAAAAAAGGAAAGACAATAGCTGAGGTTAGTTTACATGACTAAATACTGTAGAAGAGAACTGTAATGGAAAGGTGAAATGAATTAGTGTGATGGAACGTGGTGAAGCAGCGTGACTTGTGTTGAGAATTTATGAACAATACATCACTATGAAAAATAGTAATTAATTCAATTGTAGAGCCCACATGTAATGCCAATTTGAAGATGATCTTTCACATGTGCTGGGAGAGGAAACTTGCTATCTCTCAATATAAGTCAAAAATTAAAAATAGTTAGAAATTTAAAATTAAAAATGCGTAGTTAAAAATTTCTCAAGTCAGTCCCACTCCCCCAAAATTACTACCAATGAAATACGCTGAAAAAAATTAAATAAGAAAGTATAATTTTTAACTAAAGTGGTATTGAAATCTAGATAACTTAATGATCTGCTTGCTGCAAACTAAACCACTAATTATTTATGATTTTACTACTTATATATTTTATATAGTATAATAAGAAGTAAAAATATACTTAATAGTATTGAAATCAGGATAACTTTATGCCCTGATTTCTGCAAACTAAACCAGAGAATAAATAATTATTGGTTTATTCGGCAGGAAGAAGGTCATAAAATTATCTAGTTTTCAATATTATTATAGTTGAAAAAAATTTTACTTCAAGTAATTAATTTTTTATAACTTCTATAAAACAGTCATATTTTACTGTATTTCCTCGAAATTGTTAGAGGCTACCTTCATAACACTGAGGTATAAGCCTATACTACTGTGAAGGTAGACTATAGATTTCACCAATCTCAGTCAAGGACAGGTTCCATTTTTCTTTGGTGAAATACATTCTCATTATATAAATTCAACTGTTGTACTATAGCAGAGTTACAGATACCAATAAGCCTGCACTTGAGTGAGGCAGGTTACCTCTATAGTCTATACCGTCACAGTAGTATAGGCTTATACCTCAAAGTCTTATGAAGATAGCCTCTAACAATTTCGAGGAAATAATATAGTATAACTTTCTCGTACAAATGAGGGGGGGTGGGGGCTCGGGGGACCTCCCAGGGAAAATTTCTGAAACAACCACTCTAAAACGGAATATTGAGCGTTTCTAGACATAAATCCTCCATTTTATCGCATCTTATGGGTAAAAGTGAATTCTATCTAGTGCTTGAGAGCTTGAGTCCTCGCCAATAGTGGGAGAGTTCAGACCCGGAAAACCCACATAATACTGTTACGGGTTCTATGTCTAAAATAACGCTGGCAACACTTAAATTTATCACTCGCACTTTATTTACACAAATAATCACAACACTCACTGTTCAGTAATGTCTTACAGAAAAATAAGCAATTAAAAACAGATAACACGATATTGTTGAACTGATAATGAGTTTTCAATAAACTGTACAAAAATCAATTACTAAAAGTTAAAAAGGCCGATCTAATATTAATCAATAACTGTACAATAAACTGTCCAAAAATATTCAAAAAGAAACGTCGAGGAAGAACCATTAACTCATGTAGCACTAGTCCGTAATACAATAAACACTATTTAGTAGCTCATCACTGGTATGAATTAAACAGGAAAAAGAATTATCACAGAGAAAGAATTATCATTATATATAGACACAATATAGAACTGACACAACTTGTTTATCACGACGATTTCGAACAAGAACAGTGAATGTTGAACAGTGAGTGTTGTGATTATTTGTGTAAATAAAGTGCGAGTGATAAATTAGAGTTGCCAGCGTTATTTTAGACATAGAACCCGTAACAATTGGTGTCAGAAGTCGGGGATTCTTTGTTTTATTAAAAATGGCTGGCAAAATTACATTGTGCGACTTGAAAGTGGCCGATCTCAAACGTGAATTAGAGGACCGTGATCTAGAAACATCTGGAAAGAAGTCTACTCTAAAAGACCGTCTTCGTGATGCATTATTGGCGGAAGTAAATGACCCAGCTATGTACCTCTTCGAGACTTCAGATACGAAACTGATTTCATCATTCACATCTTTGGAAGGCAAACTACAGGAAAATATGACATCCATGATGGGTAAACTACAGGAGAACTTCACATCCATGGAAGGCAAACTACAAGGAAATATTCAGGATATGCAGAAGAATATTTCATCCATGGAAGGTAAGCTACAAGAAAATATTTCATCAATGGAAAACAAGTTACAGGTGAATATGCAGGACATTCAGCAAAATGTGGCATCAATAGAGAGCAAATTGCAAGAAAATATTACTTCATTGCATGAAGAAGTCACTAAGGTGAAAGATGACTAAGGAACTATGAGGGAGGATTTTAAAGCAATAGAAAATCGACTCAAGCAGCTGGAGTGTGGTGCTGGAACTTCAAGCAGCAACCAAGAAGTAGGTAAAACTTCAAATTTTCCTGAAATAGTCATCTCAGAAAAGTCAATGATGGATGCTAAGGAGGAAGATCTCCATAAACAGTCAGTAGTTATACTTCAGCACACTGGACTGCCTACCTACGATGGAAAGACACCTCTAGAAGATTACCAAACACTGTTTGAGACAGCAGCCGAGTTCCATGGCTGGTCGTCCACAACAAAGGCCTATGTCTTGGTGATGAATCTCAGAGGGGAGGCGCTAGCGATTCTTCATTCAATTCCTTCAGCTGCAAAGTGGAACTTCAGTGAGCTGTGGAAACGTTTGGAGATGAGGTTTGGCAACAAGCACTTGGAGCAGTTATATCGATTCCAACTCAACACAAGAGTTCAAGGACAAAATGAATCACTGCAGGAGTTTGAGGCTGCTATTGCTAAACTTGTGAGGAATGCATATCCCTCTGTTGATGACAACATATATGAAAGTATAGCAGTAGAAAGGTTCCTGAGTGGATTGAGGACAACACAAACCCAGCTTTCAGTCAAATTAGCCAGACCAAAGACACTGAGAGATGCTTTTGCCCAAGCATTGGAGTTTGAAGCTGTTTTGCAGTCAGTGCCAGGAGACTTTGCAGTGAGGGCTATGGAAGCTGAGACTATTGGAGCAAGCATCATTCAGAAGGTTGTGGAATTAGTTCTGGAACAGTTGGGAGTGGCCAAGAAGGAGTTTCAATGCTGTACTTGTGAGAAGAAAAGGCAGACCAGGAGGAAGGATACAGATAAAACCAACCATCAATCTGGAAACAGTGACAGGAATGTTGGCAGTTTCTCAATGGCGTCTGATGCAGAAAAGTCTCAGGAGGGTTTGCTGAGGAGGACTACAGTGATTTTTGGGTTGAATGGGAGGAGCCAGTTTGGGAAGAAACAGAAGGAAGATCCTGGCCAGGAACATGTGAGGTCCCAGAAGCAATCAACACAAGGGCAACCAACCTGGCAAGGAAATGTCAACAGTGCTAAGGAAGCAAGCAGGAACAGGGAGAATAAGGAGAAGCACATCATCACAGCAGACCAAGGTGGCAGTGAGAAGGCAAAGGAAGAACAAGCAGCTCCAGTTCGGCATACTCTGTCCCCAGAGAAGTCTACAGATGATCGCAGTTCAACAACAGTTCGGAAAGTGATCCAGACAAGTGAAAGGGATCTGTTCACCCTGCCCAAGGAGGATGCACTGGCACATTGTGTCACCAGCAACTTAGTGGAATCTCGAGGCAATGCTACAGTCTTCAGGAAGAAGTTTGGTGGTCTTGGAGATCTGGAACAACAAGGACCCAAGGAAGGAAATGTTCTTCATCTGCAGCGGCATGGTCAACATCTCTTCTACCTGGTAACTAAGGGACAGCCTGAGATGAAGGCATCATATGACACATTGTGGACTTGCTTGGTTCAGCTGAGAGACAGAATGCAACAACTAGGAGTAAGGAAACTTGGCATACCATCTTGGAAGCGGATATGATGGCCTGGATTGGACAATTGTGAAGCCAATGCTGGAGGAGGTGTTCAAATCCACTGGTGTCCAGATTAACATCTGCATCTACAACCCTTGGAAGACCAATGAGGAGCCAACCAGTAACCAGAGCAGATCCAAACTAACATAAGTGCTTTTGTTCTGGGACAGAACAATCTCTTAAGGTGGGGGTAGTGTAGCGAGTCTGAATTGGAGTTAATTGAGAGAAAGACGGACAGTGGTTCTCGGTGTTATCTGCTATGTAAATATTTACTTTTAAGCAATTAATTACACTGCTTTTGACACTTCTATAGTGTTTACATAGTAATTTGTAGAATGTTCTCATTGTTTGATTAGACATTAATGGAATGTTATCGAATATTGTGGAAGGTGCTAGTTTCCTTTATTTATTTATTTAGAAGTTGACAGAAAATTCGAGAGATCTAAATTATGAAATTTTATATAATAGAGGTGGACTCTTGTAAATTAGTTCAGTCTTGCTCGAAATCGTCGTGATAAACAAGTTGTGTCAGTTCTATATTGTGTCTATATATAATGATAATTCTTTCTCTGTGATAATTCTCTTTCCTGTTTAATTCATACCAGTGAGCTACTAGATAGTGTTTATTGTATTACGGACTAGTGCTACGTGAGTTAATGGTTCTTCCTCGACGTTTCTTTTTGAATATTTTTGGACAGTTTATTGTACAGTTATTGATTAATATTAGATCGGCCTTTTTAACTTTTAGTAACTGATTTTTGTACAGTTTATTGAAAACTCATTATCAATTGAACAATATCGCGTTATCTGTTTTTAATTGCTTATTTTTCTGTAAGACATTACTGAACAGTGAGTGTTGTGATTATTTGTGTAAATAAAGTGCGAGTGATAAATTTAAGTTTTGCCAGCGTTATTTTAGACATAGAACCCGTAACAATACTTCTACATGTCACACTGGCCTTATTCACATCGAATTTCGTAATTTTAATTCACCAACTCAAACTTTAGCGATTTTAAATCAACTTGTATAATGGGCCCTGCGCTCATACCTCAAACTATTTAGAATGTGTCGTCTCACAATAATGATTATTTTTTTTTTTTTGAGGATGAAGCCCACATAGATCTGAGACCTGTGCGTGGGTAATGAGTAGGATGATTATGATTGATGAGTTGGACTTACAGTTTTAGGTGGGTTCCGAACCACCGGGAAGTAAGACTTATGACTCCTCCGTACAAAAGGGGGGTCCGGGGTTCCATCCCCGGATAGAAATTAAAGAAATAATAACCTCTCTAAAACTTTATATTGAGCGCTTCCGGACAAAAATCCTAATTTAATCCAAATTATGGGTTAAAGGGGACCCTCCTTTAGTTTCGCCTATGATTTAGGTACTGATTACACTTCAGAACCCAACCCTGGAAATACAGAAGAAAACTCTGCATCCTTGAGCACTGGAGAATAATGTGGAACACATAAAACTTAAGCTGGATATCTTAGATGGAAAGGATATCCTGAATATAATTCTATAAATTTCTATTTCCTAGGTCCTGGATGCTAATCCACCTCCATGCAAGTTGAAAAATCACCATCAACTATAAAAGTATATATATATATATATATATTAGTTAGTTAGTTTTGACAGACAGATTGGTAGATCAATTAATGGTTTTAAGGTTTATGGTTTATTTTAATGATGACTAATTTTATATCATTAGAAAGTCATGATTCACAATGAAAGGGGGAGAACAGATTATTGAGTAGATTTTCTGCTCGTTGCTACCAATGCATGTACTACTGTACTTTCTAACAGTTTTAACGTTTGATCGAACTCCTATAAAAGTTACCCAGCAGAGCTAGATTTATGTTGAGCTTATAACAACAAAGATAATATCATGCTTATTGGGGAATATGACCTGTTGTTGGCTGTTTTACTTACTTTTTTATTTGGTAAAGAGATAAAAAATTATAAAGAATAGTTGCGTTTCGTTTGATTTTTCTATTCATCATGTTCAGTTGTTGAGTTGAAGATTTCAAAGATTTCAATGAGGATGCTACTTTGAGTAATGAGGTTTTATTCCATGAAATTATACTAGATTATCAGTATACCATTGTAGGCATACCATTGGATAAGACAGTAACCAAAATCCAGCTTTCCATTATTTCATTACTAATGGTGGCTCTATGATAAATTATTTATTAGAAGGGATCTGATACTATAATAAATTCCCTGGTTGATTCTGGAAGTAGATGAGACCTTGGTCTGAAACAAGAGAGATCAAACCACATGAATATGAGGAAATTAAAATACAGTGATATATTTTTGTATCATTAGAATCCTTTTGAAGTAAATTGACAACTATTGCTGGTGCTTGAAAAGGCTTGGTATATTAATGATAGAATGATATTCAGTATCATGGTCTATAGGGATATATAATTCTGTTTTTACGGTCTTTAAAGTCAGTTTGACCTTCAAACGTCCCTTCTTCAGCGCCTGGACTCTATCTCAGGGACTGAAGACTGAAAGCTCTCCACCATCCTCTTCGCAATCATCATTAAATACGTTCTCTTCCCCTTTTCACTACTCACTTCTTCATCATGCACGTCCTTTTCTTCTTATTTCTTCCTCTACTTGTCCCTTCAGCCACATTCGAAACTAATTTACCCTTCTCCTCTAGATCTTATCATTATCACTTGGTGCCTTCCACACCCACTTCTTCCCTCGCTTCATCTAGGAAAGGAGAGCCGCGAGGAAGAAGATTTTGCTAAGAACAGACTGCTCACCTCACCTCATCCATTGTTCATTGTATTGTATCTAGGAGTAATTGTTTTCCGACTTGCTTGCATTTGCTGTCGTGCGATTGCCATTATCCTCAGGCGAATGTCGTGGAAAGGAAATGCACGAATAAAGGAAGGTAAGGGCATTTCAAATGGAGAGGAATAATCGCAGGACAGGACAGTATAGGCTACTATTCAAGGATAATTTACCAGAAGAAAACTTACTTGGGGATTGACAGACTTTTCAAACGGGTGGAGAGAACCGAGTGAGTAGAGTGAACTCGCTTACGAGAGAGACAACGATTGAAATTTCTATTTTATGGGAATAAATTTATAATATAAGAGACGATTTTGAGCATGTGTGCTTTGAAATAGCTACATTTACGCTTATCTATATCACATAACACACTGACAGCTCATTTATGATTTAACAATAATAATAATAATGATAATATGATTTATATTATTACAATGAACAATTATTATACATTTTCTTTATGGGGATACAACTTGTAGATACTGTGCAGTAATCAGCTATGAACAGAATTTTCTGAGAATATTCTAATTTCTCCATTCACATTCTCCTTCTACAATATAAAGCAACTAATTTATTATTAGGGCGACTAATTACATGTAATGAAGTTTCATTTCAGCAAAAAGTTTGCTTTTATGATCCATCTAACCTGCTATGAAGGTGCACTTTGATTTTTTGCTCAGCAGCCCAGCAGTTCTCTACTGACTTGGAAATTAGAAGTTGTAGGTTACTAGAGATATCCTGCACTTGGAAATTTGAACACAGTTCTGCTGGTTCAATGTTCAGCATGAACAATGTTGATGCACTGAATCATTCGTTGGTACTGTAATCAACGGAAAATGTACAGTATTCTGTCAAGAACACGTCACAAGCAATGAGGCTAATGAATTTCTCATGACTATTATTTGGAACACCTGCTAAAGCTAGAAAATATTATTTGTATAGGCATGAACACCTGATGTAGATGTAGATGAGGTATAATGAAGATGTAAATAATAATATATACTGAAAATGTCTGGTCTGTTCTACGAGGATAGCAAAAAGTATTAACGTCTCGTTTATGGCCTAGAAGGTAGCTTTAGTACAATCCACAACAATAGTGTTAATTGTTGTGGATATCCATTTTTCAAAAACTTTTTTGGTTATCAAAGCTAGACGTTCATATACTAGACGTTTTATACCCTTTTATAAAGCAACCAAGCGCCGAAGAAGAACGACATAGTTCGAAACGCGTCTGCCGCGACTCATAAAAGGTCAGTTCTGCACAGCACGTTTATACATATGAATAGACCTAATATAACCTAATGATAGGGGCTCTAACCTAATACTTTCCTCACACAATCCGTATGATACTAATCGTATAAAAGTACTGTATTCTCTATGTAGTCTTGTAGAGGACGAAATATTGAAAGTAAGCTGATTCAAGGATACATTTTCTTGCCTAAGAAGTATGTAATGTTTCAAAAGAGTAATTTTCCACCAGAACGGGTCGTAAGTTCCTGTTATTAAAAGAGGTTTGAGAAAGTTTGATAGTAGGAGCCACTTGAATTCATTCTTTTGCTGGGTGCTGCTGCTCAGGCTCTCTTGACTACTGGCTTCTGGCGTTCTAGCTGCTGCAGAGCAGAGGTAAAGCAGTTGGAGCTCAAACAAAAACAAGCCCTGAGCGGCTAGCCTCTTGAAATAAACAGCGCTCAAGGCTGAAAGCCTTTCAAAATAATGGCCTGGCCAGATATTTATTGAACCGTTCCAGATGAAAGTGTTGGTTCATTTGGCTGAGCGCACGCACGCACACACCAATCTCAGATACTTGTATTCAAATGTGTTCCCTGCATGGAACCTCATCCATACGCACGCACCACTACAAGCATGCTACACACTGTACTATTCTGTTTTTATAGGCAACGCTCGCTAGAGCTGTCACTCCAATGTTATTCAGGTTGTTTTTTCTTAAGAAGAAAATTAATGTTCAGAGCGTAATGAACACGATCTCCGAATTTTAATGAGTTACGTATCGTAGTAGCAATTGAACCTTCACTTCTTTCAGTTTTATTTTCTTGTTTTAACTGATTATTTTCCGCTCTATGCCATAAATTTTTTGAGCTACAGTCGATGTAGTTTGTTTTTCATATACTATCAAAACGTTTGCAGTTTCCATGTGAGGTAATACAAGTTCTATGCGATTTGACCAATATGTACTAAAATGATATAGTGTCATTTTTTTAGGAAATGTATCTTCTTCCCCATTGCCCACTGGTATTATTTCAAATTTAAACAAGATTTACTTCTAAATGGAAAGAAACACTGACATTTTGTGTGACGATTGTTTCGCTCTATTGTAGGAGCATCTTCGGACACTGCCAACATAAAATTCATTGTCAGTATGGTCTTTCAGCAGTGTCTGATGATGTTCTCTGAAGGGTTTATTACCTCTTGGAAATTCGAAGTCAATTTTATCAAAATCCAAAAGTTTTAAAATTTAAAAGGAAAATATTATTTATATCAAAATCAAACAACAACAAGATTTATGAAAATTGTTAATCCAAATACCGTAGTGAAGTACACCAAAGTTGACCCTTATAAGCTAATGAAGTTACCTAAAAACCCGTGATCCTTCTTAGTTTTTAATAAGCTTATATAACCAAGAAAATGATTCTTTCTTCAAGGCAGAGGCGTATGAAGAGAAATAAGTTCTAAAAAAGCTAGATCATTTAGTGATATTGTCTACTTTCTTGCAGATTTTATGTCTAGTGAGACACAATTTTTGAGACACAAGAAACTTCTCATATTATTCAACTAAGCTCTGGTATAGGTGTAAATAATGTGTGGAAAGCCTTCTCTTAGTCAATAGTAATAATTAATGATAAGAGATCAATTGAAGAAAATGATAAATAAATTAATCAATTTCCTAGTAAGGTATTTTCCACCTGAATCAATGTACTGTAACTTACCACTTATTGCATAGTTCTGTCGGTATGATCATCAGTTGACAAAAGTATATAATTAATTACTGGCGTGATATGAATCAGTTTTTGACAGAACTCCAATACAAAACTTAATTTTGAATACAGACCTAATTTGATATTATTTCATGAAAATTAGTGCTTACATTCGAAATATCACCAAAATCAAAATATAATCAAATTGAATTTCCAATCATTACCAACCATTATCTCACGATCCTGGATAGAAGAATGTTTAATTAATTAATAGAGCTATTAATTATATTGTAAAATTGTAACGTTATTGTGGACAACTCTTTTTGAGTTGTAGCCCGGCTTTCAAACCGAACGGATGTTTATCATATAGTTGAAGTTACCGTGCCGGTTCCAATTCCGCAGCGTCGTCCTAACCTAAAACTCGTTTTTAAAAAAATGATCTCTAAATATCGTTGCTTGCATGTTTGCTATACCGTAATAATTTTTTACGTGTTCAAATAAATATGGCTTACGAATACTTCAAGTGTAAAGACAAACTTAACAACAAGAGGGATGGCATACAGTGTTCCGAGTGCAATGACATTTTTTACCCTTCCTGCACTAGAATACAGTCTTACGAACGATTTAGGAAACTTGGTTCGCGTAAAGCTACATGGAAGTGCGACGAGTGTAGGTTGGATACCCAAAACAGCAAGGACTCACCATACGAGCCAATGGATGCGTTGGATGCGCTAAAAAACTCTCTCATGAAGTAAAACGAAAGGAAATATGATGAAATGAAGATTAACATCACCGCATTGAGCAGCAGTGGCGTAGCGAGGTCTTGTGGCACCCGGGGCGGTATTTCAACTTGACACCCCCCCCCCCCCAATTACACACAGTTAACAAACGACACCTTATTCATAGCTGATTCTTATTTTGTATCAACCATGGAAGAATTATAAATTTTTTTATGTAGATATTCAAAATTTGGGACTCCGGGGCGGGCGTCAGAAATTTTTTTAATTTTAGTTCTTTTGAAAGCAATTTTAAGCTATTTTGGTGATGTTTGTCTTGATATTGGGCTCTTCAGAATGTGGGCAGGCTAATTGAAAATATTGAATTGGCTTGCTTGAACAGCATGTGATTCAGTTGAGAATTCCATTAGATTATTAGCTAGTTCACTTTGGGAATAGTACTTGAGACTCTATTATTGTAATTTAGAGGAAAAAATTGAATTGTGAATTAGCTTGGAGGAGCCCTTTAACACTTCAAATGAAACAAATACCTCTTTTATAGGTGGTAGAAGGGTGGTGCGGGGGTTTTCCCCGGAAAAAATAGAAAATAGTCCCCTCAAGCGCTTTTAGACACAAACTCATTCATCTTACACCATATTTTGCAAAAAATTTCAATTTATTTTTCTGCGTTTGAGAATCGATTGACTGAATTTGAGTCATAACAATTGTTTGGGCCCAACCTCTGGGAGCACCTCATTTTCTTGACTATAGACTCACCGTAAACGGTATAGTCCAATTAGTAAAAAGCACCTACAAGACCTACCACTGGAATTTATTGTAAAAAATTTGTTACTTAATAATTTTTTACTGAAATAATATGAAATTCAATAACATTATTTAATGACTTGCTTTTCACGAATCAAACTAATAATTTTTATAACTTTCCCTACTGAACTCTATCATCTACCTACACAGTAGGCCGATAACTCAGAATAAATGAAGGTGTATTTCTACAATATACAAAATTAACTGTTGCTCATGTTACACCTTATTATTCAAAATTTATTGTAGAATTTTACAAAATATATCACTCTCTTGTTTGAATAGCGGGAAGGGGGTGCGGAAAAAAAATGAAAACAACCACACTAAAATTGTACTTTGAGCGTTTCTATACAATCATAAATTCTCCCAAATTATTTAAGCCCATACATATCTCTGTATTAGCCGACCCAAAAAAGTATTAGCTCTCACCCAAAAAACCATATACCATTCATCTAAACGCTGTATTTTAATATTTCAACCCACATTATGAATCAAATTCTATTAAGTGCTTGAGTCATCGCTAATGGAGGGTGTCCGTACCCGTGGACGCTCCTTGGCTACTCTCCTGACACCTGCATCAACAAATCCACTGATTCTCTAAGGGTGAATGGCAGTGGCAAGTGTAGTAGAACAGAACAGATTTCTTCAAATAATGAAAATAAATTTAGCTGATAAGTAACCTCTGTGTCACACATTTCGACACTCACTGTTCCTGCACCATCAACCGTATGACTAAATTTCTCTTAATTCAATCACACGCAACTCAGTCTCCTGTCATGTCACCCCTAACCAGAATAATTTTTTCTCTATTATTTATTAGAAAAAATGTTCTATTAAAAAACATTTAATACCAGTACTTTTAAAGCCTGATTGGATCTGTTTTTTGTCACCCCCTTGGGCTGTCACCCGGGGCGGTCCGCCCCCCCGTTGCTACGCCACTGTTGAGCAGCACAGTTAAAAATGTAGAGGAATCACTGGAGAAGGTACGTGACGAAAACTCTTCACTTACTAAGAAATGTAAGAATCTTACTTTAGTAAATAAAAAATACAACAGAACATGAATGAACTTTCTTAGTAATGGCGAAGGTGATATTGTGGAAGGTATCCATAATGAAAAATAAGACGAAATTTTCACAACCACATTTATTAAAACTTCGAGAAACTAGTTTCGGTTGTTACACCATTATCAAACTCAATAGTTTCTCGAAGTTTTAATAAATGTGGTTGTGACAATTTCGTCTTATTTTTCATTATTGAACATGAATGACCTCAAGCAGCATCCTATTCGGATAACCTGGAGATACAAGGGAAGCCGGAAAAGAGAGAAGAGGATATCTACTCTGTTCTACAATCCATGGCTCCCTTAATTGGCGATCCATCTAAAGGGAAGATATCTCCATTGCACATAGGGTTCCTACATCTAATAATAAAAAACAACAATTATTGTGCGATTTACATCCATATCAACTAAATTGCTGTGGAGAGAAACGTCGAGGAAGAAGGGAAATTTGTGCGCTTCTCAATTAAATTTTAACTTTCCTCTTATTAAGATAAACCATTAATGAGGTACTAGTAGGTATCTTTTTCTTGAAAACACGATTCGAAAATCTTCGCATTTTATTAGAAAATGTAACTAAACTTATGATAAGAAACTGTTCAACAATATTCAAACATAACCTCAAATCTAAACTGAAATGAACAGCTTTGTTGTATCTGCATGAAAATCAGTGTTACCATATGATTTAACACAAAATTACCTCTACATTGATACAACATACATATTTCTCAGTTCAATGTTTCAAGTACTAGAAAGTTTTGAAAATACAGAAATTTCACTGGTAAAATCTACGTCAGAAGAAAAACTTGTATTTTTTCAAAAAAATATTGAAAATATTTACAATGATCAAAATACCATATGTTTGGTATCACTGTAAAGAGAAATTCCTGGAGAATATTCTAATTCAAAAAACAAAAAATGTGAAAAAAAAAATTTAATCAACCTCTGGGTCCCCTTAATGATCACTTGGCATCCTTCAACAAATTTCTGCAAGGAAAAGCCAGGGATCTGAGGAGGAGGAGATTTCTGGCCTATGCGTGATTCAAGAATGGAAAAGGTTTAGTCAGACAGAGACGGGACTCGCCCGTTAAAAGAATCACGTGTGAAGAGGATCTCGCGGCAGTATGTCCCATCATCTCAGGCTCCGGGACATGCTCGATCACCAGTCCCGTTATACAGGAGTGATTCAATAAAAGTTTCTCAGCTTGTGAAGAAAGCATAGTTGTTAGGAGAAAAAAGAATTTCTATTTTTATTTCATTTCATTGACTTTTCCCAATTTTTTCTCAAGAAAGATTTTGATTATTAATTTCCTATGAACTTGAAATGCTATTCCACTTGCTTTATTGCTATGTGAGAATGAAACTGAACATTGCAATTACTCATGAACTCTTAAGTCTCATGAAGTCCATAATATTTATTTTAATTTTCTACTTTTCTATTAATTTTATACTTTGGTTTACTATATTATTTTATCTCCTGAGATTTTATGTTACTAAATTTTTCTTATGGGTATTTCTAAGTAGGTGGTAATTCGGATTCAATTTGTTAATTAATTCTTATTTATAACGAAATCCAAGATTAATTTCAGTTAATTTTATTCAAGAGAAATCAGACTAGACGTTGTGCATAATGGAGCTGGTGTGAAATAGAATTTATTAATTTTGAAGTCTTCAGTATAAACTGATAGCAATTAAAGGAATTCGAAATTAATAAATTCTGTTAAAGTAAATTTGTCAGTTTGTTCAATTGTCAGTAACTTCGAACTAACTGGTGTGAAATGTTGTTTGTTTAAACATTAAAGCAAACATGAGCAAAGTTTGCTAACCCCTAATGAAAAAAAGGTATTTTTATGACCTTTTCCCCAAGTTAGTTAGATCCCAAAACGTTAGTTTGAATGTTAGAATACATGGAGTGAATTGCAAAGCAACATACCCATTACCATGCGATTGCCCATGTTTGTAAAAAGTCCAGAAAGTTAAATATCTAGGGATTGTATTGGATCCTCATTTAAGGTGGGAGCACCATATATATTACAAATGTAAGATGATGAAACACATTATTAATAAATTTTATAATATTAATAAATTGAAGGATAGAAAGACGATCAAGCTCATCTACTTACTCATCTACGCACAATCCGTGCTCCAATGTGGAATCCTACTATGGGGTGGAGCATTTAATAGTCATTTAAAAAAAATGTTTTTATATTGCAGAAACATATCCAGAGCTGCCTTGGGCAAGCCTGGCTGTATCTCAGTAGTGAGCTTTCCAAGAAATTAATGCACTTACTTTAAAACAACCTAATCTGAAAAGGTTACTGCTACAATCATATTAATAAGAATGCATCTTTATTTATACACAAAACTCCTCTAAGATTCCACAGATCTAAAAAAATATATAGATAATTGGATACGCTCTAACTTCAACTCTCTAATCTTATTTATTTAAAGGCTCTCACATTTAATTATAATAGATTATACTTATGTTTTCTCATCACAACCTTCTTTGTACTCAATTTTGGTACTTGGATTTTTTTCCTTTATTAATGAAAAAATATAATAATAATAATGATTTCATGTATTCGTATTGCTGGTAGGCTATGAAAATGGCTATTTCTACCTCTTGTAATTTGCCACGAATGGAACTAACATAATTATATTCATAACATGTATTGTTACTCGCAAAAACGTTCCAACAAGTTTCGTTGTAACGCTTCTATCTATCTTTTATAATAGGCTAATTTTCTTTTCTACTACATTGTATTGATAATTCTCTATTTTATTGTATCATACTTTTCTATATAATCCGTACGTTAGTCTATATTTTTGTCTAATCCATATATAGACTATATAAATATATATTTTTTTTCATTCTGTACTTATAATTACAATTATACAATTCATATCCTACATTCAATTATCCTATTACAATTAATACCCAGGCTCAGACACTGTGTCTTGTGGGTATTATATTAATTATTATATTATGTTTATTTGCTTTTGTATAACACGGTTAAGTTCACTTGTTTTGATTTATTAATATGCTAATAGTTGAAATGCTTTTTGTATGTTCTGTAAAGAATGGATTCAGCAATAAAATTGAATTTAAATTTGACTAACCAACAAAAATGATCAAAATGTTACCAATGGAATTTCACTAGACATCAAGAACTATTTCAAAAATTGATTCAATGAGACATATTTTAACGAGAACTTTATTCAAGCTCTTCTTTTCTCAGGGGAAAACTATCAACTAATCTTTTAGCTGATGGCAGTAGGTGTTAATCATTTTCAAGGTATACTGGTCTGACTAATACAATGATCACGGCTCATGTCAGCCACTCAACTGATCTAGTTCAATGTCATGAGATCATGAGTTTGTTCACAAGCTAATTGAACTATTATTTGATAATCATCGCCAGCTAGAATTATCCTGAATTTTAAATGCAATCATACTACTTCACCAAGGAAATTCGATCTATTACTATCATTGTCATAATATGCATAATATATTATATTCCATGGTCTCAGAGTTTATTGTTAAATTTACCTTTAATATCAACATGATACAAACATATTAGTAATAGATTCAAGGTGATGGCTATGAGAGAATTTGGAAATACCTATCATTTGCAGATATACTGCAGCATGCTATATGTACTTGCTACACTATTTTTTAAAAGAAGGCTCGAGTTTGAGGAAAAAATAGTTCACTTTCACAATTTAAATAAAGTAAAATAGCTAATAAATAATTTCATTCAGGGTGCATTGAAATTTTCCCTTTTTCGCATTCTACAGATCAATATAGTGTTGTACTTCATTGTTTGTTAACTTCAATAGAGTTCTCGTTCAATTTAATTTCTCCATATTCAAGCATTCTACAGTAGAAAAACATCTTTCTGAACACCTGGAAATAAGTCATTTCATTGAAAAACACAATTCCTGTAAATGAATGGCAAGTTGAGGAAAAAAGCAATCAAGAAGACAACATTGGAGACAAACAAACATTAAATATGTATGAGCTGCAGGAAACACAGCCACCCTTCTAACACATGAGATAATAGCCTTTGTTTTGGTCCTGTATCGATTCTCCACACCTCTGAGTTGGCTGGCGTTCGAGCGAAATAGAATTTCCGAGTTGCATTTAGATAGGCTGTTTAAGGAGTCATGATGCATCTGTGGTCTGTCCTGTTGAAAGGTGCTTGAAATATTTAAAACTGACACCCAAAGGCCCAGTGTTTACTACTACTTTCAACAACAACACTCGTTTCAACTTGCACCATTGCCAAACTAATCAAGAAGTTGTGTATGGTAGGCCTATCTCACAGCATCAGCTTACTAGATAAATAATTATTATTTCATTCTGAAACTCTACAAGGAACTATAGAAAAGTTGAAAGTTGAATACAATGGATGGAAAGCATGAAAAAGGTAGGAGAACAGCAAACGGTTATGACATCGACCATATTGTCAATCATCTCCATCCCTGAGGATGGAGTGAGTAATATTATTGGTTAAAAACAAGAGATTAATCAGCTCGAGGCCATGGCAGTATCAAAATGGGTTATGTTGGTGTACTAACCCAAAGATCCCAGGTTCAAACCCAGACCTGATCAAAATATTAAGGTCGTAGTTGCTGGAAAAAAGTCACATCAGACGCCCAGAACTTATTCATTTACGTCAGAGAAATCTCTGACAAGACCTGAGTCAGCTTGATAACACAATGTTATTATTCTTTATCTGCTTGGAGTATATTAAGGAATTCGTTACAAGTATAAAGTATACTCCTAATGCAACTACTACAAATTACTAAACGATAAAACAGCTATGTTTTTAATATTAATTACACAATTTGAATAGGATACTGTCTAAGTAGTCGCATGATTTATTATAGAGATATAGAGGAATAATTAATTTCCCAAATGGTAAGGTGGGACTACCTGTAGGTCTCCCTACCCATAAAAGAGATACGCTTTATCTAATGATCAATTCCTATAGAAATACACAATTTGACAAAGCTATTGTTTACTATATTGATTGAAGTTTCAGTAGACTGTGATGAAGCAGTTGGTGCAGGGAGGCATGGCCTAAGGCCCATGTTACGAGCAGCTATACCATTTATACGAGCAGCTTTGACCCGACAGATTTTACGTCGCGTACACGCCAAGCCTACCGGGCAATGGACTTCCCTGTGTGTAAGTTATACGAGCGTTATATCTGTCGCGTCGGCCCTGTAAACTCAGCGTCAGCGTCGACAACGCGTCCAGACCGGTAACCCTAGCAGCAAATACGCGGCAGAAATGATGCAGTCGCTGTTATACGGGCAGCTTTGACGCGGCAGATCTGCTACCTCAGCAAAACCACCATTGTTGCCACCTCTAGTATAAGTTTGAAGTTTGCAGTAATTATGGTGTCAACACTGCTCACCACACATTCCTCTGGCGTATTCACGTGAGTTCGCAGGTTCACGTTGACAGCATAATTTTATTGTTGTGATCTTCGTCAAGTTTCGTTTTAATTATCGGGCACCTTCGGTACCGGTCGCGGCGTTTGCGTCCACGACGAGGCGTTTTTTCTGCGCGTATAACAGCTCCGTTTTTTATGATCAGCGTCAGTGTTTTATCTGTCGCGTCAAAGCTGCACGTATAACATGGGCCTAAGTGGAAAAGATGCAGGTTACAAGGTGGTGTTTGGTGACGTGGCTAGCAGCGCATGCGCATCGGCCGTGAATGCTTCTGCTCATCCACTCAGCTGGTTCATCACTAGTACTGCACTAGTACTAGTTCATCACAAATACTGTTACTAGCGACCGAAAGGACATTGCCGAACGTACAATAAGAGGATTGGATGAAATAAAGAATTTTGATAGATGACAACATGATAATTTATAAAAGATGATATAAAGATGACGGAATTGAGGACAAGAAGAAAATGATGAAACCGTTCACAAAAACTATTCATTTTGATTTTTAATAATATTTCAAGGTAAAATTTTCATTGTAAAATTTGTGAGGTTTCAATCTACAGTCTAGACGTATGATCGTTCTATGGATTTATGCACTCCGCTGATTGTTTCAACTGTTATGGCCACTTCCAAGGGAGGTCTCCAATTTCATGGAATTTGTTGAGAGGAGGGCAATATTGCAAAAAAGGTGAGATCCACTTTCCCCCACATAGGTTCAATAGGATACCCTCTCCTTGAGGCTTGAAGCAAGTTGCAATTAGTTGTACTTTTCATGAATCATTTCTCTCGATTTCTCGATAGTAACTGAACATGATAAATGCTGGCCTAGACAAGTGTCGTGTATTCTCTAGAGCAAGAGTTTCAAGGTGATTGGTCTGAGAGTATTTGCAAATACCTATCATTTGCAGTGTTTTATGATAGTCATGCTGTCTGTCGTGCAGAGGACACACATGCAAGTGGAGCTAGTAGCTGGCTGCTTATTAGGAAAATTGCATCGCGTTTTTCTGTCGCTAAACTACCTTGACATTTCCTAGAAAAGTCATCGGAAAAGAACATAATCATCCTATACGAGATGTTGAGAATCTTGGAGTTCATACAGGAATGCAGTTGAACTCAGTTTAGCTGGAATGAAGTAATCCATTTTAATTATCATCGAACTGCTCATGTTTTAAAATCACATTAATTAATTCACTCATAAAATTGCATACGTGTACTAGTTCTTATTCAACTTACTCTCCATTCATCAAGGAGAACAGTGAAATCATGCTTTACCTGTGACTTTTCCAATTTTCCTTCTCCATTAGCTGTTTGAAATCACATAGACTCATAATTAATTCTTGTCAATATAACTTGTTACAAATGCCTGTTACCAAAATTATTATTCACCTTGTTTTCTCATTCTCACTATTGCCTTTATCTGGTAAGTTAGGTATAATTATGGCTGATTATTTCCTTTTGGTTTAAATTATTTACGTAGCTTTGATTATCTTTTACCCACAACTTTTCAAAGTTGGAAGTCAATGAACCATTCTACTATTAAAATTTCCACTTTCTGTATATTCCTCCACCTAGTAACTTTTTCCAAGTGAATTTCAAATGTCAACAATGCAACTGCTAGAGTAAAAGTGGGCCTTTAATAAATTAGATTTAAAATTTTTGCTGATTCACCACATTTGCTCAAATAAAAATGTTTTTCCTGTATTATTCTAGTAAACTGTTATGAACAAAACTAGTAGTTCAATATATGCAATCATTTTTATGATTTTGTATAGGAGTATAGCAAAGATTTTATGACAAATCTTAGAGATCTGCCTTCCCAGACGACCTGTAAGTTGAAAAACTGAGATGGTGAGAGAAAAGTGGCCTATCTACACTCTAAACTTCTAGAAACGATGCATTAATTCATTTAAAGTCATTTTATACAAATCTACAAGAATTAGTTTGAAAATAAATAGTGTTTCTCATGACTAAGAGAATCTTTTAAATGTTCATTCACCTAAGTATTAATCAGATTTTCTCTAGCACGTAAATGAGTTTAAAACTATCTTCGTTTTCGTTACGGAAGTATCTTTACTCTGAAACTATTTCTGTTGGAAAAATTTACCTTCAGACTGAATGGAAAGCTCTGGAATATTTCTTGCAGTGGTTACTCTTATCTTATCAGTATTTAAATTGTAATTAACGGGCATGTATGTGTGAATGACATAACCAGGTACAGAACTTGATAAAGTATTACTGGTAATTGCAAAATTAAAATTCTTCTCACTCAACATTATACGATGTCCATTGATAGAGTCCATTGAATGATTTAGTCATTTAGTTATGCTAATTTCAACTCGTAGTGATATTACTTTTGTTATCAGTTGATTACTACAAATTAAAATTCCACAATTTTCCAGAACTTTGTATAGGCTATAGGCTATCTCGCTTCTATTATGTACACTACTGAGAACTAACTAAAATGTCATCACAAATTACAGACCCAACACCATATTACTATTACTGCTTACTGATTGTCAATATAACTCAATTGATGTTTCCTTGACATTGTAGTCTTAATTATCATAAATTAACGGTTAATCCACTGTTTTTCCATTGTAGATTATACCCTATGCTTACATAGATTATTTAATTAATATACTCGTAAAACAAAACTGCATGAGATTTTCCTGAAAATCTGTAATTCAGAACCCTGATAATACCCTGTATCTTGCAAACAGCCTCCTCTATGATATGAATTTTTAAGAGATGGTGGGATAAATTGGTGCTGAAAGGATTTTAAATTGAATATCATATTAGTACAGACTAGGAGTTCTTCACATAACATTCTACTATATTCATCACATACATAAACCATTCTATAGTTTCTAGTCTGTGCGCAGTAAAGTAGCTTCTGACTCATCCCAATCGAACGCAATCTGTACATTCTTTGAACAGTTGTTACAACTTGTAAGGTAAGCAAAACAATGGTCCTACAACTGAATATGCTTGGCTGACTACACGTGATAGTAGTATGAACTCAGAATTAAGTAGAAGTGTGCTGTCAATTCAGAGGTAATCAAAATGAATTCAGAAATGAAGTGGAGGTAATGATGCTATAGCGTCAATGATCATTAGAAATGTTATGTTAGTTGTGTTGCATATCATGTGATCTACCATGTGTTGTTAATTAGTTTGGACGTTTTTTTAGCTCAAGGCCACTATTTCTCCCCATCGATTGTCAAACAGCTTTTGTATGTTCAATTGTTCCCCATACAATGCCAATAGTTCTCTTAGCATTGAGGGGCTGAGCTGTGCAACGTATATCAACTAACATCTTCACTGAATTAGAATATTTTTTTCAAAAATTAATTTTACAATGTCAGCGAAATTCAGCTTTCAAAGTTTCATAAAAAACGGCATTGATTAATACATAATTTATGTTCATGCAGTTTTTGATAGGTTGCCCGATTCAATTGAATCTGGATTTCCAGAACGTGGTAACCTATTAACAAATTTGATTCTTCTTCTTTGTCTTCGTCTTCGAGATTCGTCGGCAGTGGACGGCATAAATACGTTTATGTGTAAGATTCCATTTTTGTTAAACGTTAAACGGAATTTCTATTGAATGTTCTTTTCACCAAACTCTCATCATAATGATCGACATTCATAATAAGACAGTGAAAGCACTCGTATTCTCTTGGATAGTTGAAATTTAAAAGATTAAATATTAAAACAGAAAAAGAGCTTTCGCAAGTGTTTCACCCAGAAATTCGCTTCTCACTTTCTCATCATCCCATTTAAAATTTGTTTTCGCAACTCATTTTTGGAACTCATCCAAATTTGAATAACATCCTTAGTTCAAACGCAGTAAGTGTTTTGACACATAATTGAATTGAGTTTCAGCCATCTCTGAGAGAAAAATAGCAATTTGTATAACTTGTGTTCTTTGTCCAACTGTTTATCATTTGCTTCTATGGGGAACCTCTATTTTCAAAATTATTTATGAATAATATAAATTATTTATACAAGCCTGCAATATATAAGAAATTGGAGTTTTGACAAGAAATCAAAATTTCTGTAGGCTTTTGCAGATTGTTGATGTGATAAACTGTGATGAATGATAATACGTAGGATTATAACGAACTTATGAATAATTTTTCATTCAATTTTTTTAATGTAGGTACCGTAATTCCAGAAAATTATTGACGGAGTTGAAATTATTTTTCCATTGTTGAATAAAGTAGACTAACGCTCCAAAAATTATTGCTTTTGATTTGGCATAATCATATGACAGAATTGTTCAACTTTCTTCCGGTTTTTTTTTTGGCTACTAAAATTTCTTATTGGTCTAAACTTTCTTTTGCCTTTTCTCGGATTTCAGGTGTGGAATTGTTTTGTCTCATGGCAGCTTTATGCATTATGAAAATTGGAAATTTAATTCAGGATAACTTTTATAAGAAGGAATAATATTCTGATATGGAAAGGTCAATGAATTAACAATGAAAAATTTGATTTCAAATGAAAGATTCTTATTATTTAAATCTAAGTTGAACAAAAGTTTTAAAAGTAAAAACTGTAGTTATCTGTTCATCCTGTACAGATAACTAGAACAAGAATACAATTGAAGATACCAAAAAATAAAAATTATTGTAATAATTAGTGACAATTAATAAAGTGACAGAAAACTTATTGTCTTAGGAAACGGAGCTATTATTATTGTAAAACTTACTATACAAAGTTTAGAGTATTGTATGATGGAGCTTCAAGGGTTTAATAGATATTTAAAGTTTTTTTTATATTTTCTTCAAAATTTTATACAAAAATAAAACTCAAATAATTAGATGTGACACAGCGACAGTAGCTTTTATACTGACTAGTGTTCTACCTGAAAAGCTAGAAGCTTCGTATTAATTTCGTCAATCTGATGGTCAATTAGAAAAATGAACAATTTCTTCTTGCCTCAAACTTTTAAATGAAAATTTGGTGGTAGAGTCACAGAAAATGCACACTTCAAATATATTTCGTTAATATTTAAAACGCAATTAAAATCGTTTTAACTAGGTCACGTAAACAACAATATGTTTACATTCGGCAATCCTTGTTTGTGATTAGCACGGTACGACTTGTTTACAACAAAAATGTTCCAAACTCCATCACTGAGAACAGTAAAAATATTAGAAGCATTAGTAGTATCAGTAGTAGTGAGAATATCAGGAATGGTGACAGCAGCAACAGAAGCAGCTGTGATTGCCATTTGTTTCTTGATATTACAGAGCTCAATTCTCAGCTCTCACGTTATATTCTGTAATGAGGTCGAAGAATTTGCCAAAAAGTTTGGCTTAAGCCCAGCAGTGCTGACAGAACACAACAAAGGGTTCTTCTTTTCTACGTTCGTTGCTCATGTAGTTCATGGGTTCACGCGCGTTTGAATCTGAATGTAAAAAAGTTGGCAAAGACGTTATCGATCGAGAGAATCAGCACACGAGCAACAAAATAATGTCAACTGCTCACTGCTACGATAACAAACCCATGCTACAGAAGCTCTCGCGATCATAGGGAGATAAACCAACTTCTGACGTATATTTTTTCAGCGCGGTCGTTACTGAAAAATGGCTTTCGAAGTCGGGAAATAGAACCTAATTTGTAAACAAATACATTTGTTTGCTGTATTGGAAAGAACTACCATTCAAAATATTGATGATTAACATTTTATTTGCCTATGAAATTGAAATAAAAAATAACAATCCCAACTCTATATAGTTTTTATTTTTTTTTTTTAGATAAGTCTTGAAGACTCCAGTTAAGGAGTTTAAGACAAGTCAGATTTACATCTGGACACAGATGTATTCACTTTCATCTGAATTTTTATGATGAATCTTTGATCATCTTTAGGCACATAGAACTACCACGTTTTAGTGTGTACTGATTGACAATTTGCAGTGATAATTAGTCTCATGAGATAAAAATACTGAACCACGCACCTTCACGCACTTCATCATTGCTTCACCATTCTAATTCTGAAGGACTCCTTTGTCATTCTACAGATTCCCTTAATTCCCCTAATAGTAATCAGTTATAACAAAGAGAACTATAAAATCAAGGACTGTAAGCAGCCTACTATAGAACTGTAAATACTATAGAATTGTCTTTAGTAATATATAGTGCGTGTGTGCGTGATGTACCTTATAGCTTATAGCACAAACAAGAAACTCTAAATTATGCCTATCTCTGTACTTCATCATTGCTGCAGACAATTCAATTGTATATTGAAAAATTAAGATCTATTGTAGCTCCTGATCCCAAGTTTTTTTCTCGTAGATGAAGTATATTTATTGAATTATGTTAAGAAAGTCAGATACCTTCTTATCTTCATATTTCCATTTTCCCGTCTAGTCTATTTCTTATTGCCTGCCATAAATATATTCTATATACATAGTAATTCATATTCTCTCTGTTCAACAGTAATAATGAATCATAACAAATTATTATTAAGCTTTTTATCTATTGTGTATAGTTTTGCCTTTCGAATACAAAGAGAAATCAAAAAATTTACCTATTTTCCTTCTTGCTCAAGTTCTACTCCTAACGAAATAAATTGAAATTTGAAACCTAAATTTTAATTTTTTTAAATGAAAACGAAATTTGAAATTGAAATCTAAAACGTATAGACAAGGTAACTTATTATTTTTCATCAGTCGAGTTTGATAGAACAATAATTCTTACGACTCAACAAAAAGATTTTCAAACAAAGCTACAGGTGATTCAGGTTAACATTTGAACATTATTATAATAATGACCTAGTTCGGAGATAGGCGTGCAGAACAGTCATTACGCCAATGAATATGAGGTGATTAACGCCTTCATGACTCACGGCTCACAATCTGATCGAGCTCAGCTGATTCAAGGTCAACTTGTATCTTGTATCGTGCTTTGGCTTCAGTTGACTAGAACAACTACAACTCATAAAAATCACCGGCCGGCGACTTGGAAGACAAACAATGGCCGAATGTGGGTGATGCAATACTCTATCGGTTTCACTCATTGCTTTGTATGCTTTAAACGCTTTCAAGGTCAATAAGTTGTGTTTACCTTGATTTCCTCAAGTTGAAAAATAGTGTTTAAGTTTTGAAAATTATTGTAAGTTATAAATTTGAGAGATTAATAAGCGTGATGCTTGCAATCAAAACATTTATTTACACTTATTTATTGCTGTTGTTGTCAAATAACCGTTAATCTGAATGCAATCGTAAATGTTCAAATAAAAACAATAAAAACCAAAGAGAGAATTTAGATGAGAAAACACCGAAAATTTGGGACCAAAACCTTTTTAATTAAACAATCAGTCATTTTTTTCGCTTTTACTTGATTTTCTATTCGCATTTATTCGCTTGTGTACATTATACCACAGACAACTAAACTATAGTTTAGTTAGTTGTTTCTGTAATCTATGATTGCACAGAGTAGTCTAGAAATGGGCTCCATCAAGGATAATAACTTCAGTATTTTCATGGAGTTTCAACCGAATGATATCCACTTGTTCAATTTAATGCTAGATAACAAAGCATGACAATGTTTCCGTTGAATAGATCGCTTTTGAATTATTACAATTTCTCTCACTACATGTCAATTTGTTTGACATATGACGAAGTGGTCAGAAAGGGGCAAACCTGTATAAGTATTTTTGGCATTAATTGTCTTCATTGTAATGCATTGTCACAGCAGTCAACAATAAAGTAATGGGGTAGTGCTCGTGTTCTGTTGTCTGTGGATACAATGTAAACTGAGTGTGCGACTAGACGTCAGCACTTCGCTACTTTTGACAAGGGTCTGCTCAACAAAGGACCAGCATCTTGCCATGTCAAACTTTTCCTAGGTACCAATTTCACGGTGAAAGGAAGAAAGTTTGAATGGGGGCAACGGCTTGTTATAGTTTTCGATGCGTTTTGTTCGGCTGCAGGTGAATGATGAAATCTTCAGCGAATCAACGACATCCTCAGGGAAGTACTGGTTCTGAAGTCACACTCAGTAGATGTTTCATCAGATTCTCAGCACGTCGTAACCGGCAACTGGTTCTGAATTTATTCATTGGAAGTGAGTCAGGAAAACGATAGCGGTCTGTCGGCTTCCTTTTTCAGCTTGGACAAAGACAAAAAATGAACAACATTAATTTATGTTTTAACTCTTTATTTTGTCTCCATTATTTATTTCTTAATTTCTTATTCATCATTATTATTATCATTTTTGATGAATGATAGTTTATTGGTTGAACAGAAAACCCGCAGCAACAGCAACTGACATTTAAAATCTTTATGCTAATTCTTAAATCCTGTTCCATTTATTATGTATCCACAACATTAAAAAAAATATTATTACTAATTTCTCACTCTTCTTGTTCTTCCCCGTCTTCTTTTGAGTGCCCTCGTCATCCGTTATCTTGTTATCCGTTCGTTATTGAATACTTTGCAGTTTATTTTTTCAAACTACAAATTAATAGACAACTAATTTAAAATTTACTAATTATTTCTAAATTTTCTCTTCGATAATTTCCATTTTCCACCTTTTGCATGTACTGGATTGGTAATACTCTCTGTATATTTTCTATTGAGCCATTTATTAATAAAGTAAGGTTTGAATGAGTATTGACGGGAAATTAGAGATCAATTAGAATTTCTCTAAGCTATCAACTATTTGCCAAGAGACATAAAAACAGCCTTTCACTGAGTTCATTAGCATTCCACATTAGTTGAATAAGACAAGGTGCATATGCCAATCAAGACTAATGATCTTGATTTGTTAGTGCTGATTGGTATTCAAAAGTATTGTTTCCAGGTACCTCCTCACAAAATTTTAGGAATAGCCCAGTTCCAACCTACTAGGAGGATAGTTACAACTAGATGATTACTTAGATATGTCTGAATTTGTAAATCCAAGCATATAAAACATCATTCCCAGTTGGGGCGCTTATATCTACTGATGATACTGATTTTCGTTTTGTTTTCATTCACCTCATAACCCATGCAATAATCTCAGACTAGGTGTGGAAAAAATGAGTCCAAAAATAAATAATTTTCTATGAGAAATTTTGTAGAAATGAGTGAGAAAAATAAATAATTTCCTATGAGAAATTTTGTTAAACCATTATAGATCTTACAGATTATTGTTCATATACCTGCTTCGTTTCTTCCATCTAATTGAAAGAATGAAATTTATTCATCCACAATTGTGATACATAATTCTCAATTTTACAAGAGGAATTTTTCTGACCAGTATCGTGACCAAAGCAAAAATGATACTCAATAAACAGAAAGCAAAAAAACAAATTGCAAGAATACAAATCACTGACAAAGCACACTACTTCTACCAAACTCGAAAGTTCAATATTTTTTGAATCAGGTACCCTCGAAACAACTGAAACATCTGAACTTTGGAAATGGCTATTTTCTCAATCGATGGATTTCTAAAGAGACTATATACGCGCGTAGAAATATTAGAATAGTTCATAGAAAAACGTATGCAGATATTGTTTTAAAGAAATAAGACTTTCAAGGCTGTATAGGGTGTAAGTCGATCTAATTAATGTATTAGCTCTTGCATTAGACAGTAGGCCTAACATGGAAATTGAGCTGAAGCCAATAATATTGATTCTATCATTATTCACCACATACTGTATCTAGTTTAACGAGGTGACAACACGGTTGGCATTGCCATGGCAACCACTATTCCAAGTGCCTAAGTATAGTGGCAAGGAGGGTGCACACTGCACAGTACACACAGGTCTACTTACATACACCAATTCACTCCAATGCTCCTCATAATTTTGATAAGTAGACTTGCATGTGGTGGCAGAGGAGGATTGGCTCTACCACTGTGAGTACCAATGTTACTCATATAATCTCTTGTTCGAAGTAAACTTTTGAGATTTGGAATCCCTATTCTACTAAATACTGAACGAATAAAACTGTATCTGCAGAACAAAAAATACCAAGATTTGTGCACTATGAAAATTTAATGAACCCTGTCTATTTGACTTTTCTACTAATGCGTTGAGAAACTTATTTAAAGGCAGATCTTTAAAAGAGAGACGAGACATTAAGTTACGTTTTTACAGTTTGTTAAATAATAGAATTGATTCCCCTTACTTGCTTTCCAACTTAAATATACAGTACAGATAGATACTAGTAGTTTAGATACTAGTTTTTAGTATCTCGATCTTCATTTCTCGCTGAGGAACAGTCTGAAAATGATCCAAATAATTCTAAATGACATTCTAAGCACCAAGATCTCTTTTGGTTCTACCGGGCTGAATGCCGTATGTTATTGTATGATCTAATTTGATTTAGTTATAAAAAATCTGTAAGTTTGTGCTCAAGTTTAATAATTTATAGTTTAGTTTTTCCTGTAATTTTATCATTAACTTTTCATGTGAAATTTAACGACTCTATCGATAGATTCGAAAGCGCTCGGCCAGATTAAGTGAGTTATACTTATTCTTAACAAATATTTGACTGCAAGTCGTTAAATTTCACATGAAAAGTTAATATTAACAACGCAGTTTGTCATGGAACAAGAAATCCAGGAATGTAATTTTATCTTCAAGAAAGAATTATCCAATAAGGTAAAGTTGACATTTTGTTCCAGATCTGAATAAAGTAACATTATTTTCTTTTTTCTATTTGTACTATTAATATTTTCTATCATTCTTCGAGCATATCACTTTGCTTTCTATATTTCTTTATTGTAGTATTACTGATACTGAATATCGTTTTTTGAATTGCAATTTATGTAAATTGTATTTTGAAAAAGGGCGCATAGTGTTTTATTACCTGTTGTCTCCAGATATGAAGTATTTTTTTATTTATAAATATTTAATACCTTATAGATATTATTAGGTACACCTCTCATATAGATATTATAATGTACGTTACACCTCTCATTATACTGTAATTGAAGATTCGATAATACAGTAGCCTATTGACTAGTCCTACTCTTATCTGTATTAGAGCCATTATTTATCCTTAATTATGATCTATCAACATCTCTTAAAATATTTTGAATACCCTAACAGACAAAATTCGCTCAAATATCCCTCTTTACACCAATACAGTACCAAATACAAATAATTATTATGAATAATAACAAATAAAAAATCAATAAAACAATTTAGTATTTTTGAAAAGTTAAACCGATACTGTAAGCTGCAAAATAATTTATCATGCTAAATCAGTTTTACTATTCATTGTAGAGTTGTAAGTATGACTAGAAAGATTTTTGATGATTCTTTCAATTCTCAATTCCTTTATTGCTGTAAAAAATATTGTTACAAAAGCCAACAAGCAGTTATTCATGCACTTGTTCTATTTATATCATTCATTGTTTTCATGGACAGACGCAGCTCGCAATCTGATTCTTCTTGTTCTCTCTCGTTAGATGTCTTTCTCACTCCTATTCTTTATATTTGCGTCCCTCTCACTCAATTGAATTTCTCGAGATTTCTTCAGACTTCTTGAACAATCGAGATCATATTCTGTGACCTTCTACGGCATCCTTGATTCATCTAGAAGCTGCTACTTCTTGGAATTATAACAACTATCTTGTATATAAAGGAGCTCACTTGAACCAGTAAGTTGAGTCTTACAAAAGTTTGCATGACAGTTAGTCTGAAAACCTGCGTGTCAGATTGTGTTACTGATCTCTTGCCAGTGGAGTAAACAGTGCTCGATTCCAGTGTCAAGTGCAGAGACTAGTTTTTACTGTTTGTGCAGCTTACTAATAGTTTAAAGACGTTGTGTTAAGTGATATTATTTGGGACTGTCAAATAACGAATTGGACTGTGTTTTGTAAGTGATTAGTTGCTCTTATTATCATTTCTTTCCACATTATTTTACAGTTTATTGGACTTTTGTTTCTTTTGTTATTGATCAGCCTGTAATTAATTATTCATAAATTCTTGTAAATAATTACTGAAAATAAGTATTAGCCTGTCTTTTAATAAAATTTTAAGATTTTACCATGGGCCACTCCCGTGTTTCGGAGGACACGTTAAGCTGTCGGTCCCGGCTGCCTAAAAACAGTCGTTAAGTCACGTCAGAGACCCTGAACTTATTCAGGTGCGACCTGATAACTCTGACACCAGACCTGAGCCAGCCAGGTCACACGATAATATTATTATTATTTTAGCCTGTCTTTTGTTGATTTGTTTTTCTTTGTTAATTGAACTTACAATTAGTGTGTGAAAATATATTAATTTGTGTAAATAATGTGCAAGTGTGAACTTTAGTGTTGCCAGCCTTATTTTAGACATTAGAACCCGAAACAATATAATAATTTCAGGTCTTGTTCATCAAGCTTCAATTTATTACTTAATGTTGCTGAGATTTCAGCTTTGTATCCACTACCAATCACTTGAAAATTTCCAGATATTGAATAGAATGAGATTCATATTCAGGTTTGAAATCTGAACCAAGTTATCAACAAGCTCTGAGCTTGAAGCAAGCAAATATTTGCAAAATATTTTGTATTATTGAGACTAAATTTATGCACGTACTTTATCTAATAATGATATATTCTGATATTCTTCGAATTTGTGATGCTTTCAAGATAATTATCCGTATTATATAATACTAATATTATGAAAATTACTTTTATACTCTGTATTTTAGCTTCAGTTTGATTGAGATTGGATATGACGTGACAGTCATACCTAAAGACTACCTACTGAATAGTACCTCTAGCTTCTATAATAAAAGTGGTTGTGACATCAGCATTATTCATTATGGTACTTCTTACAAATTTATAGAAGCAATATTATTCCACACCTTGATCTGGAAATAATAATGTACTCCTAACACCTAATATGAAAGCTGAAAAATTAAATACAGTTTTTGGATTGTAATTTAACTTGTTATATTAGTTGGCATACATTAATAGTAATTTTGTTGCGTCACAATTTTATTTTTATGACTCCATTGATTTGAGCTTCATATAAATGCAAAGCCGGAATGCCATTACAAGTAAATTTTGCCATGGAATAAATAAATTTATAGAAAATAGAAATGCAATTTTTGTTTGACTTTAAATGCATGATGATATCCATTGCTATAGAATAGCATCGCATCTACAGAGTAGTAATAAAAGCTGTCCGCCCTAAAAGATTAATTCAAAACCTACTTCAGGACGATTGTTAAAAACTTCAACGACCCGTGAAGAAAGGCATAGCAGGAAACAAAGCTAGGTGGAGACACATCCTTTTGATTGGTTAAAATGATTTCCTTTGTCGCATTATTACCATTTCGTACTGAGAATCAGTCCATTCGTACATTCTGTATAACAGTGTTTATCATCGATCACAGTAATTTGATAGGCCTATCTGCCTATCTCTATCTTTGACTTTTTGTATTAGCATTACCCCTTTCCATCAGCACTTTCCACTGAAATGATTTTAAATTTCAAAGGATCATGTAATATCATCCCACGTTGAAAGCTTTGAATCAAAATTTATTTAATACTATCCAAAGAATATTGAAGGATTAATCAAAGACTATCAAACAATATTTATATTTTCTGCTTTGAATGTGACTCTTAGTAGTAGAAGCCCCCAAAACTCAAATCCCCACTTGGGGATCATGCATCGCATTCTTGGTATCTGAAATTCGCATTTTTGAACATCGTCTCAGATATGGGCTCTACAAGGGTTGATGAGATAAAGGAACTTCTTAATGAGTCAATGGTAAATCCAGAGCTTTATCAGGGTGGATATCAAGTGAAAAAATATTTTGGGGCTATAACAATAATTATTTACAAGAATTAATGAACAATTAATTACAGGCTGATCAATAATAAAAGAAACAAGAGTCCAATAAACTGTACTATAACGTATAAAGAAATTATAAAAGAACAACTAATCACTTACAAAACACAGTCCTATTCGTTATTTGACAGTCCCAAATAATATCACTTGACACAACGTCTTTAAACTATTAGTAAGCTGCACAAACAGTAAACACTTGTCTCTGCACTATACACTGTGATCGAGCGCTGTTTACTCCAACAACACTGGATTGTCTCTCTCACGAGATCTGTAACACAATCTGTCACGCGGGTTTGTAAACTAACTGTCGTAATTGTAATTAATTAACTAATTAATTAACTTTTGTAATTACCTACAAAAATGTCGCCCAGATAATGAAAAATCTAGTTGATAGAATTATCTTTTGAAGATATTTAAAAAAACAATCAGGTTTACCGGCAAAGTGAACAGAATATTATTATTGCAGAACATTATATGACTGATATTATGGAAGAAGAATCAACTCTGTTCGATGGTTAGTTACAAATATATAGAATTTCCAATAATTAGGAAAAATTTCAACTTTGAGGGGGCTTGGGGGAAAAGCCAAGGGGGATTTTTGGGGACTTTTCATAAAAATGTTCTTTTAAACGTATAATATTTATTGGCATATACATTGTATATTCTTGCTTGTCTCTAATTTGTTCTGACAATAATTCTTTATTGGATTGGGCTGGATAGCCAAGCGCCATGTAATACACAGTGCTGTAGGGTTCGGCGACGCGGTGTCCGCTACTATTTCATCACTCACTCTGACGCCATAACTTGAACGATAATAATCAATAGACACATCATTATGAAGCTTATTAAATTATCTAAAAGTTTTGTAAGGAACAGAACAACCAATAACGCAATAATAAAAAAGATATGATCAGTTGAAGTTGATTTTTGTGGTTCGGGGTGACATTTTTTTCTATAAACTAAATTTTTACTGAAAAACTAGGCTATCTAAATAGAAAATGTATATAACATATCTTTTAGAGAATAGTTTAAAGTATTAAATGAGATGAGAATCACAACGATATCCTTATTAGTTTCCGAGTTATAAGCCTTTAACTGAAGTACTGTTCTTGCAATGTTGTGATGGGGAAGCAAGCGGGGTGGGGGTCGGGACTTTGGTATTTTTGAGTAAGTACTATATGTATACTAACATCCTGCAAAAATTCAGCTTTCCCCTAATTTGTTACGACACAAAACATTCATTGCCTGGGCTATAACGGCTATTCAGTGTTTATCCCACAATTCTATTCCGCAAGGATAGACATATTCTTGTGTGAGTTTGAGTTGGAGTGGTGCGTCGTCGCAATTTTTATGAAATTGCCACCGACTGCAGCTACCGGCCACCAGAATTCAAGGAAATCAGGTGCACAAAGGGCTCTCTCCCCACTCTCACCCACAATAGCTTTTACATAGCTTGATATAAAAGTGTCAAGAATGCTGAACCATCATAATGATAGGACGCTTGTGCAACCGCGGCATTTAAAGCCTACTAGTATATGGTATATCTTATATCTTAATTAAACATGTATATGATTAGACTTATTAAACTAGTATATCTTAATTAAACATGATTTGTTCTTACAGTAATTTTATACATGAAATCAGCGATCAGCTTACAAAATTTTCAAATAAGAATATTGAGCTAGATACTGAATCTGTTCAAACGTTGCACGATTGCAATACTGTTTATCAAGTACATTACAAATTTACAATTACATTAGTGTTGTTAACTATTTTTATATGGGCCAAACTGTAATGAAGCTTTCAATAAATCTAGAATCTGGTTAAAATACTTGGCTGCTAAGCAGTTTCAAAACAAAAGTCTGAGTTTGTTCCCGAAAATACTATTCTGGTACCTTTGTCTGGCTCAATATTATTACATCATTATGATTATTACTCTGAAGAGGTCTCCAGACTGTATTTGGAGAGAGCCTTCTGGTCCTGCCAAGTATTTTTTAGTTTAGTGTTTCTCGTTGGGGGATTGTTACGATAATAACTGTTAAAAGAGAACCAGGAAAATTGCATTGCCATTTTCACGATGAGCCCATATCTTGTGCAATTAGTTTAATTGGCTGAACTTGTTATTTAGTTAGGTAGTTGTTATAGTTGAAAAACAAGTCTATGACAAAAATGCAAGTCATGCGCTTGAATTAAGTTGTTGTTTCAAAAGCGTAAATAATGAAATGACATTCAAATTCTCTAATTGAGTAACTGGTTAAAACTTCTTCAATTAAGAAATTAATTAGCGTAGAGAAGTTGACCCCCTTTCAGGAAAAGTATTGAAAGGATTCAAAATTTGGGTAACTTCATGTGTTTAGAAGGTACATTAGAGTATATTTTCATAGTATAGATTCATAATTTCTGAATACAGGCTATGAAAGTATTGCTTTGCGACCACAGAACCATAAAACCAGTATAAAAAACGGTTGCAACCCCACCCCCTATTTAAGCTGATACAATAGGAAGTAGGTAATGAGGAGAGGCGGCGTTAATATTTCCTGTTTTGTAGGGTGACTTTATTATTAACGCATGAAAAGTCCAATGAATTATCTCGAGTTCTCGAGCCGTAGTATTTCAACTTCTAATTTCCTCCGGAATGAACAGAATAATTTACACGGGGAATTGAATACCACTGACTTCCTTTACAGGATCAACACGGCCCATGCAACTAACAACAATTAGAATACAGGGACATGCAATTAAAAACTTGAATGGAAAACTTGTGTTCATCAAAATTATAAATAATTTATTACATACAAGAACAAAAAAGGTTTCTAGTCGAACACGTTTATAAAGCTTTTTACATGTGCTATGCCGTGAAACTACATGGGAAAGTTGAAGGCTGAACTTGGTTAACTATAATACTAGACTTGATTCTCTAATAATACCAGTAAAATAGTTCAGATGGGAACCCGCGGGGCAGGCCCGTAACTAGTTCTCTGGGGGCGCCGGGGAAGTAAGTAAATTCAGAGCCCCCTTTTTTCAAGTGTGTGGCCTTTTTCAAACGTTTGTCTGGGATTCACAGGGCAGTAATTTATTTTGGAGGCCCCTTTTTAAAAGTTGTTTATAAGGCTGCACTAGCATGGATTTGATTAAAATCAAAGAGAATCGAAAGTGACTTCTTTTATTTGTTATACCTGAAACAAAGAAAATTCAATCAAGTAGTCCTAATGCGAAAAAGTTGGGGTGGAAATGTGGTTAATGATAAAGTTCAATCATTTAAAAGTTAATACAGGAGCAGTAGACTGGATGCAATGATTCAATGGATTAATATGATTTTATGATAAACTCATAATATTGGCTATTTGTAAACTCAATTCAATATTTTAAATAATTGTGAGTATTTTTCAAATTCGTTACATAGGCCCATCGGCCCACTTTGTATTATTGTTTATTAATAATCTCATTATATCATAATAATAGCCTATATCATTAAATTGAACATCCAACATTTCCCAATCCCATGAAGGCCTATCCACTCATATAGACCATTGTACAGATTACGTAAATGACAGCCTATTCTTCAACAATTGTCATCAATTGGCTGGAAAGTTGGACTATGAATCCCTTATTGGCTGGAAATTCACTGTTTAAAATCTCTAAAATAGACCGTCCAGTAGAGGCTGTAACTTCGAATTTGATGCATGAAGGAACATAACTCTATCATTCAGCTCATGTAGTCTACTTTCAAAATCATATAGTTCAACAAAGACGAATAATATTCATAACACTTTTGCGTGACCAATCATTTTGTTGTCAATAACACGTTATACATTGTTTTAAAATTATTTCCCCAAACGTTCTCAATATCATGTAATAATAAGAAGGGTCAATAGACCAATCAGTGTTCTATAAATTGTAACTTACGGTAAAATATTTCTAGCGTAATACTGTAGGACTGTTATGTAGCCTGTATCGTCTATCGTCTTTTACCTCATACTGATTACGGTACATTGCTGACGGCTATGCCCTGTTATATTGAATACATTTTGTTTTCGGAAGCTGAATCTAGCCGATCTGTTTAGTAGTTACGTCAAGTGCAAGAGGTTTTATTGTTTGCAGTTGAACGGAAATAATATTCGTGAAAAAAATGCATGATCTCCTATTTGCCAGTATGATATTTCTGTAGCTCATAAATCTGATAATATGAGAGCAATTGTTGAGTTCAGAAGCCAACACTCATGACTACTTTCAACATTCACTATCGTAAACGATCTTTCAAAATGATTCAGTATACAATGATTCTACAACATGCTGTTGGGATCGTTGGTGAATTACTAGATAACTTAAGAAATTTCCCGAAATCTTGACAGTGGCGAATCTAGAATTTTTTCGGGGGATATCGAGTGGAAAATATTTTGGGGGCGGGAATATCACCTGAAAAGGGTCTTTATCTCAATAAAAGACACAAATAAAGCCTTTTTCAGTGTCGTTTAACAATCCCGGGGGGGATACATCCCCAAGTCTACCTCCCCCCCCAACGCATTGGATTCATCCCTCTATCATAATGCAAAGCAGAACATTTTTAAATGTTCACGATATTTTCAAAATTCACTATCGTAAACAACCTTCCAAAATGATTCAGTATTCACCAACATGCTGTTGGGATCGTTACCACCATAAAACATCATTCACATCATTACCACAAGTATTTGATTCATGAGGGATTCATGAACAAACAAAAAACAAAACACAAAAAAATCAATAGGAGTTGAATGTAATAAGATTCTTTCTCCAAATTTAATCACAACCCTTTATTGGTAGTTATTTGTTAGCTCAGTTATGATCTGAATATTAAAATATATAAATAAAAACTGAGGAGGCCTCTGCTAGCAGGAAACCTGAAACGTTAAATATGGATCCAAAGAGTGAGAATGATTGAAGTTATTGACTGCAACTATTGATAGATTCCTCATTTTTTCAATTACGCGATCAGACGTATTAAGCGTTCATAGGGCTTGACTATGTAATGGTAGAATAATAATGGTATTGAACCATGGGGGGCAGCTCGTAACACACACTTTAATAAACCTTTTGTTTTACAGAAACACATCATAAGATAATAACAGCATTAGGAAGACCAAGAATGTACCCAAGTAGACTGTTATTTAGAAAAATTAACTTACCAACATTAAGACAAACATACGTAAAAAACGCATTCCTCTTTATAAATAAAAATAAACATTTATTTGATGCTCGGTATATCCACTATCATGTACACCCGAATGTCTCAAATGCCTATAATGCTGTATTCACTAGACACCAGACTACTAGACTAAAAACATGTGAAAACCAGTTCTCATTTTACAGTCACAAATTGAAGTTGCCAACAAAATTCATAAATGGTAAAGTTACCATTTATGGTAACCAAAGTTATGGTACCAAAGTTTTAATGTGTGAGATTAGTGATTGGGTAGACAATAATGTTTATTTCAAGCCGTAACTCCTATATTTGTCTTTGGTTTTTTGGTATATTCCATCGTAGAATAATATAATAATATGCACTCCTTCATATTGATTTTGCTCTTGTTCGTTAGGTTATATATCTGTGATGTCAAATTCCTCTTCTTCTGTAGCGCACTTCAAAAAAAAGTCACGAACTCCCTCCTAGATCACAAGCTTACTACTTTTCTGTCGTGGGCCTAGGAAAATAATGTAACACGTTAAAATAGGTATTCATGCCTTTTTTATGATGTCATTTTGTTATATACTGTATGAATTGTAATCTGTTTACAAGAGAATGCTCATTTTCATGAAATTTGCAATAAAATAGAAAATAAATTCTAAAAATGATTATTGTCAAAGAGCAGCGTCTGCAAGCAACGCTTGAAGTGTCGTCCTAATCGATGTCGTCCTTAGAGCTAGCAATCGATGTCGTTACATAGCATTCTATGAAAAATAATTCAAACTTGTATTATATAAATTTTGTATGGATACTTTTATTTAGTCTATTATTACTCAAGAATAATTATTAAACCAAGCCTGTTGACTTTTGAACCACTTTTCAGGAATTGTCCTTGCACCTAGTCTAGCTAGAATTTATATTGCCTTAAGCTTCCAATCTACGCAACAAGTGTCGCTACAGCTCTCAATTCATTGCTTAAAACTTTTTTCTGCACAAATGCTTTTCATCACTTGTAGGCTACCACCTGATTCACGTCTAATAACAAAATCTAATCTAGAGGGTTTAGACAGCTACTTTCTTTTGAGTTTGAAGCAATGGCGGGCTGTGTTATTTACACCCAATTATTGAATAATTGAATGTCAGTACAATGGGCCTTTATTAGTGAGATAAAGTCAGAGATTAATGTAAAGAAAACAGATACGTTGACAGGTTGACTTTGGAAAATTCAGGGGCTTGAGTTAAGGACAAGGTATATCTCGGACGATGAACCTTACAGACATCCCACTGAATTGACAGCCATGATATAGATGTGAAATTCACGTAGGCAACAGTTGAAAGCACAACTTTCCGGTTCACTGTTCATGAATGATAAATATTCAATCACAACAAGAACATGATTTCAGAGTATACTGAGGTTTAAAAAATATTAAACTATTCTTCAGACTGAGGACAATGCTTCAATATTTGATAAATACAGAGATTTATTCAACTGGTCCTTGTAAGAGCAGTGATTTGCGGCAGCCAAAGCCAGAGCAGCACGTGAGATCAGGGAAAAGAAATTATGATGAATAAGTAGAGCAGACACACGGGTGTCATCAAACTTATAACTCACATCTGTCATTGACATCGATTTCACTTATCTTGCATTGTTACATTTATTACAATAAACGGATGTCAGAAGTTGGAGAATATTCAGCGGATCATTTATCAACATACCGCTTTTTTAAGTGAAGTTTCATGCTTTACAAATGACTCCTGACTCGACGTCCTTCTATGGCTGTCTGAAAGGTAATATGTTAGCTGATGTTGACGCGTTTTATGAATTTCAATAGCTGTTGTCAGGAAAATCTCCAAGATAGCTACATTTTTAACGGGCTGGCTACATGGACTCGGACAGACTCATTTTTGATCCTGACGACTGATTGACATCGATAGATCTCTCCGGATGGTGAAAATTTCCTAGAAGCTCGCTTCCGATCGTTCATCCCTGCCGTGTTACAGATTCAACGGCCGACAGGTTGATGCTTTGACCCCGAAAGACATAGGCCGATGTCCTATCCTGTGAATTATTCAAGTTTCTGTGACAATGGCCTCTCAACTGAATCACTGATCTATGATCTTCTCGCTCAATCACCACGAGGTAAACTTAAACAGTCTATGCATCTTTATATCCTGGAAAGAAGCTGACGACTTACTACTACTGAGGATACACGTTAGAATAGTTTCCGTAATTAATACTTGAATAGGAATCAAATATTAATATTTATTCAGCAATTATTATATACATTACAAACATCATCATTACATATCCCAACAATATATCTACAAATAGTATATAAAACTGCCTAAGTAAGAGCCCCATTGGTAGTTCTATTCGGGGTAATTCCAAATTAATAATTATAAAATATATGTAAGAAAAAAAATGTTCTTACCAACAAAGGTAGTTGTAAAGTAATAATGTAAATTAAAAAAAGGAAGATAATATTAATAAATAATTCATGAATAAAAACACAATAATTCTGAACTAATATAATTGTAGCTACTGTAAACATTCAAATAAGTAATAATAAATAACATGTTGAGCTTTCCTGTGCAAATGATTATAAGATTACAAAACACCTCAACCAATATTATGGATCAAACTCTTGATTTCTCCATACCGAGTCTTGAAGCTTACATCAACACTATCAACATTGAAACCCTCATTATATTTTTAGATTTCTGAAATTAAGTTCCTTTTATACTTCATTGAAATTAATTCTTATTGAGGATAATCCTTCTTTATTTTTGGAATTCTCGAATTATTTAAAAATAAAATTATTGTTAGAGTTTGGAAAATATTATTTACTCTGATATGCGGTACTTACTGAACCAGCTTTTACCTTATATTTTCCCTATTTCTATGCTCTATTTATCCAATCTCATAAAAACTTTCATTTCTTTTCGTCAAAATTTATTCTTCTTGACTGAAAGTTTGAAATATGATTATTTTCCAATAAATATAACTAGACATTCACCCATGCTTGCCTTTTCAACAGCTAAAAACTTTCTTCATAATCATATACATTTCAAAAAATATTTTTTTTTTAAATTTTTTTTATCAATACGATAGGTCTAGGAAGACGAGAATTTACAACAATCAACCTCATACTGAGCAATGCTATGACCGTCAGTGTATCTTTAGGATTGGTATATCACGTACTATGCTTTGTTCTGTTGTTGGTACGCATTGGCTTTGCGCTTTCAGTCATGTTTATTTACGAAGTAAGTTTAAAGCAGCTAACCGATGACAGGCTATTTTCTTGTCATCCCTAGCAATAGGAAATAAGTTGGAAATGAAAATGCCTGATTGAGAGTTGTCTAGAATCGTGCTGTGCTGTTTACCAATGCAGACAATGGTGGCCCTGAGCCAAGAGGCTCGGCACTTCACTCATGCCACATGGATTGAACTGGCCGTCGTCTATTATGAATTCAAATGTTGGCATGACAATGAAAAGACTGGTTCTATAATCACGATATGAGCTCATTTTCTGTCTCATAGAACACGAATTGTTGTTAATTTGACTGTAGATTACTCTACAAAGTGATGCAGTTCAGTTCAATTAACTAGACATAGTGTAATTTTTCTCTATCAATAGCGTATTAGAATTTACATAATATGCTATAATATTGCGTATGAGTTTGAGCCTAAATTTGAATAGGTTTTATCAACTTGTAGAATTATAATCAAGCTGGTACAAAAAGATTTTCAGAAAAAAGTATCAATAACATTAATTTTGTTCAGTTGTTTCTAGGGGTGAATAGCTGAGCAGAGCAGAAGCGCGATTTCTGTCCATCCTATAGAGTGGGGGGGGGGGGGGGGGGGAAGCGAAAAAACAGTCAGATCTATTCAAAAATCTATGCTTGAGTTTTGGCTAAATTATGTTCCTTACTATGCTATTCCAATGAATTAATTTTGTCTAAAATGATCATATTAAGACATGCATTTTTGAAATATCTTGAGGGGGGGCACGCTCCCTGCATTTCCCAATTGACACCTCTGTGTCTGAGTAAGAGTATCATGAAACTTCCTGATATAATAGAGATGCCCAGCATCCAACTCTTTAAATCTATCAGAAATCAATTTATGACTGTGAGATTCCCAAGGTTTATAGAAAGAGAACATAATGGGGTCCGCCATTTTATTAGAATAACTTACAACATTTTTCATTGGCTGAAGTCTTTAAAATTACTACATTACTACTTTTTTTTATTGCTGATGATGCCAGGGCCGGATTTAGAATCTGTGGGCCCCTAGGCTCAAACTGTGGTGCGGTCCCCTTCCCCCCGTCCCCTACCCCGTCAACAATGGGGGCGTGAGTTTAAGAATAAAAGAAAAAATGTATAAGTTGAGAATAATTGTGATATTTATTTGTAAAATTTATATTACAAAAGAATGACCGGATATTGAAGACGGGGTTCCTAAGAATAATGTCGTTAATTATTGGAGCTTGTTATTATAGGTACCTGTAAGGGTCTCCCCACCACGAAAAGCCATACGAATTTACTTTACTTTATTATAGGTCATATTCAGCGAGATGGTTAATAAGAATGATTGTGCCAACATTAAGTTCGGTCCTTATTGATCACTTCGCTTGTTATTGCCATTATTATTAGGAGCCGACGAAATATCTCGAGAAACGTACTTACACAAATATACATTATCTAACCAATGTCATTGATGTCATGTCATTAATCTACAATATTTTGGATCTCGAAATATTATAAATTTGGAACAGATTTATATTTTTGTGGTGCGGGCCCCCTTGTGGTGCGGGCCCCTAGGCGCGCGCCTATGTAGCCTATGCTCAAATCCGGCCCTGGATGATGCCCACATAAGTCCGAAACTTGTGTGTGGGTAATGAGGTGAATGTTTAGACATAGATGCCAGACGGAGGAGCGGGAATCGAACCCACGACCGCTTAAACGACAGCAAGCTGAAGCTGCGACGCCCCAACCAACTGCGCTAAGAGGTTCTCAATTTGACCTTATTAATTTCAGCATAGATTAAAATAATATAATTTAAACAAATTTTACTTTTGGTATCTTTGAACTACTGCTTTCCAGTGATGAACAAAAAAATGTATGAGTAGGCCTCCAGCCGTGTCTGAGGAACCATTACAAAGATTTGAAACGGCCATCACACGAATATGTTGGTGCTAAATTTACTAGTGAAATTATTTTCAATAATTATTTTTGTTTCCAAAAATTTATTTAAAATAAATATTATCTCTCATAAAAAGCCTCTTAATTACAGCTTTTAATGATTAACCTGTTATTTATAACATAAAAAACAAAACATAAATTCCACTCTATTTCAGAAATCCAATAGTCCACTAATGAAAACTTTTCTCTAATTATATTCTCTTCTGATATGGTCTCATGCTTTCATCCTGATGAACAAATGCCGTGCTCTCCTTCTGTGAATCTACGAGTAGCGTGCTCTGATTACATTATCCTTATTTGTTTTATAGCGAATACCTGTCGCTTAGTGAACTTATTCAGGAAGCATCTAGAATCCCTTTCGAATAATAATGGTATTATGATGGAGCGGTTGCATTGCATTCAATCACCTGATAAGTGGAAGTGTTAGCTGGTGGCTGGAAATTGTAAGATATTGTTACAAAAGCAAACAAAGCAGTTATTTACGCACTTGTTCTACGTAGATCGTTCCATTCATGGTCGGACGTGACTTGAAATCCAATCTGCGTTCTCTTGCTCTTCACATGTCTTTGTCACTCTTATTCTTCAAGTGTGCAACTCTCTCACTCAATTGAATTTCTTGAGATTTCTTCAGACTTCTTGAACAATCGAGATCATGTGACCTTCTACGGCATCCTTGATTCGTCTAGGAGCTGCTACTTCTTGGAATTATGACAACTATCTTGTACATAAAGGAGCTCACGAGAACCAGTGAGTTGAGTCTTACAAAAACATGCATGACAGTTAGTCTAAAAACCCGCGTGTCAGATTGTGTTACAGATCTCGTGCCAGCGGAGTAAACAGTGCTCGATTCCAGTGTCAAGTGCAGAGACAAGTGTTTACTGTTTGTGCAGTTTACTTATAGTTTAAAGACGTTGTGTTAAGTGATATTATTTGGGACTGTCAAATAACGAATTGGACTGTGTTTTGTAACTGATTAGTTGCTCTTTTTATCATTTGTTTCTACATTATTTATTGGACTCTTGTTTCATTTATTATTGATCAGCCTGTAATTAATTATTCATTAATTCTTGTAAATAACTACTGAAAATAAGTGTATCAGGGGCGGATCCAGCAGCAGATTTTGGGGGGGAAATACCTAAGTCGGGTATGGTTACCAGGGGGGGGGGGGGGGTCCGGTGTGTTTGAAAATGAGACATAAAATCGTGAATTTAAGGGTATTTTCATTGAAATGAAACCAACTTTCAAAAATTGTTCACCTATTGCCTGTAACGATATGATAATTTTAATGTGTATCGTTACATCACGCTAAGCAGTGGCATAACTACAGGGTTAGTCTAGGTGGGGAGGGGTATTGCCGGGAGGGTTAGTATCTCCAACGAATTGAAGCCATATACATGGCTATTTATTTCAGAACAGGGGTTCGGGGAACTACCCGAGAACATTTTGGAAAAATTACCTCTCTAAAACTACATGTCCAGTGATTCTAGACATTAATTCTTCTAACCACTTCAACCCACGTTACATGTCAAAGTACATTTTGTCTAGTTCTTGTGTTACTGTCAATTGGAGATCCGGGATCTTACTTGAAACTTCCACTTTTCTATATTTGATAGAAAATATCACTGCTCCTGATTGGGGTAATATACAGCTAAAAATTCACAGAGCTACTCACAAAGCAGCGTAGGCTACTTGAAAATTTCTTTCAAAATAATTGAGGGGTACTCTTTGAAAACCTTTTTAAAATAAAACTCCTACAAAACCACATTTTTAGCGATTCCAGAAATGTTTGACTCTTGCCAAAAATTCTCTCACAATATCCTGCTAAAATTCCAAATTTTCTTTTGTCCCGCGGGAGGGGGGGGGGGGGGTGGAATTATCTCCCTGATTCACCCGCCCCCCCACCATATTTATGCCAGACACAAGCTGTTAATGAAAAATGAAATTAACAAGAAAAATTATATACATTATTCGCAATAGGAAAACTATTCTGCAATCAGCGAAAATCTCCCAACAATTTTTTGAGGATCCAGGATCTAGGCTCTAGAGTGATTATCTGAGTGAATGTTTAGTGCCAATTAAAAAAGTCTACTTTTTCTGCCATAGCAGTCCTCAGCCATGTATTGATAAGCTGCAGAATCCAGAAAATCATTTCAGAACTGGCATCATTTTCAGACCAAGTACTGAAGTACACAATATTTGCAATAGAAAATTAATTGTTGGTTAGGCATTGCTGTCTCATTATCCTCGCTTGTCAACAACTTTGAAAACTCTCCTTCATTTTCTTCCACTTTTAATTTTATTCTTATTTGTACCCTTTTTCGTATTTTTTCATTTTCATGTCTCTCCTCCTACCAATTTCTATTGTCATCTCTTTTCCGCTTCTTCACTGTTTTCTATCATTTCCATTAGTTCCACTTTTCTTTTTTTTCCTTCTTCTTCTCTCTCTTCTCTTTCCTCTTCTTTTTCTTTTCCTTCTTCTTCACTGTTTGGGGGGGGGGGAATTTCCCCTTCCCCCCCCCCGTGGATCCGCCCCTGATAAGTATTAGCCTGTCATTTGTTGATCTGTTTTTCTTTATCAATTGAACTTACAATTATAGTGTGTGTAAATAGACTAATTTGTGTAAATAAAGTGCAAGTGTGAACTTTAGTTTTGCCAGCCTTATTTTAACCAGTAGAACCTGTAACAACATTATATCTTTAGGTGTTCAGTAAAATAATTGGTAGATTAAAAAAGCAATAAAAATTCAATTCCTTAAATGAATTATCAGACGTCCAGTCTATTAAGTCATTGCTCAAATTACTATTCAATCAATGATTAAGCCTTCTTAACAAAATTCAAATAATTAATCTGAAAGATGTTTTCAATTATTGATTATTGTTGTACACAGACATTTTTTTTCGATGAATTATTCTTCAACTTGAATAATTGTGACCAATTTCAATTACGAGATACATAATATAATTAAGTTCAAAGTTCAATATCATAACTATTTGTTAACTCCATTCCTCCATTTATTTTATTTTGCTTATGTCATCATAATTTATAGAGTTTTTCCTATTGGCCAAATAAAATTAAGTCGTGAACTAATAAAATTTCTGTGTTTCATCTCATGATGATATGGAAATTTGAAATTTAAAAAACAATAAATTGACTGATTAATAATTACTTCTCAAGTACGACAGTTATGTAGAGGTTTTATCTATTTAATGATTAATCAGCAATATACTAGTTCCCATGATCATTGTATTGTAATGTATTGTTTCCTACCGACCGGCGCTTCAGTCGGTGCTGAGATCTGATTGTGTGAACATCTAATAAATAAAATTTCTTTTTTAAAAACCCAATTTGTTAATATTTTAATTTAACTGGCGCCCGAACAGGGACCCGCGAGTTTTTCGGAAGTAAAAGTGAGTGCCGAATTTTTGATCAATTATCTAAATCTCGGAAACTTTCAAATATTTCTGAAAAAGTGAGTGTCAACTCTTCATCGTGGGTCGCCAACTCTGAATCAGTCTGGAACCATCTCCGATCCTTAATCCTGGTGGGTCTAGGACTCCAAAACACCGATTCACCTCCTTATCAACTGGAGTGGGACAAGGTGCAAGGAAATTCATTGAAGAAGATTCATCAGACTCTGACGCCGACTCAATCAATTCTTCAAGACCTTCTTCACTTGAAAGTAAGCTCTCTTCTATTCAATTAACCATGGCAACGATCAACAAAACCCTTTCTGAATATTATTTGAACTTAATACCAGACTACTCAGGAAGTCCAAGTGAACTACTAAATTATGTGGAAGTGATTCAAAAACTGCATGCTAGCTTCACTCTTGACTGTATTGTAGAAGCAAAGGAAAATCATTGGGCTCTTTTTTATAAGGCTATGAATAAACTTCATGGTGATGCTAAACATGTTGCACACAATAACGAGTGTACTACTATTCCAGAACTCATCACAGTTTTAAAGAACAATTTTGCAGACAGTAGGTCCATCCCTCAATTGATGACTGAACTAGTAAATATGAAATCACATCACCGTGAGCATCCTCTATCATTTCTTAATAGACTCGAAGCTAAACGAACAACTATTCTAACCAAATATAAACTTGAAAATGTTGAAGGACAAGCTTTGAAAATGTTATTAGAGCAGCTAGATACCCAGGTGGTGAATGTGTTGTGTAATGGGATACCTATTTCTCTTGGAGTTCACCTACAAACTCTACAAATAAAGGACTTGAACGATGCTAGAAATAAATTGATCAATCACAGTAGTTTAATATTGAAACAGCTTGGTTTTCATAATGATGTGACAAATTTAAATAAGAACATTAGCAATCCTCACAACAATGCACAGTACAAACCACCCTTTCAAAACAATCAAAATCACCAATACAAAAATCAAGGTTTCAAACCGAAACATGATTTTCACAAACAGCAAAATTTTCACAATCAAAAACAACATGATTTTCAAAAACAATATCAGCAATCAAAAGATTCAGGATCTGGACAATTTAGGAAACAGTGGCCAAACACTGACGTTTCAATGAGAACTGTATCAAATAATCAAAAATTCAATCCACAAGTGCACACTACTGAAACAAATTTTGATGAAATGGATGAAAAGGATAGGATCATTGCTGAATTGACAGAACGCATTCATTTTTTAGAGCTAGGCAGGAAAGACCACAACCCAGATTAGTTGTTGAGTTAAATTCCATGCATTTAGAACTACCGTATCTTTTGAAGAACAATCTAAAAATACTAATAGACACTGGTAGTAGATATAATTTTGTTAGAAAGCATATATTGAATGATGAGAATGAATTATTAGCTTGTAACTTTACTATAAATACTCCTGCTGGAATGTCTAATGGGCAGTATAAAGTGAAAATGAATTGTTTTAATATTTTAGGAAAAGACGTTGAATCAGAATTTTTGGTACACGAATTTTCTCAAAAATATGATGTTTTATTAGGCTATGAATTATTGCAGCAGTTAGGAGCTCAAATCGATCTATCGGCCAATTGCCTTAGATTTGATTCTAGTATACTACCATTGTATGGAATAGGCCCTATAAAAATAAAAAAGGGTTGGAATAATTTAATTATTCCATGTGAAAGTAAAAATGAAATTTTTGTGCTTGAAAATGATGATTTAGATTTTAAGGATATATTAGTTGAAACTAGAGATAATATGATAAGTGTTGAATTGCATTCTGATAATTTCAAGGAGACTAAGCTAGAAAACTTTAAATTAGAACCTGTAGAAATATTTGTCAATGAGTCGACCAATTGTCCTCTCACTCATGAACAATTAAATTCGCTTTTAAGAACTGATCATATGAATAGTGAAGAAAAGAAACAAATAGTAGACTTGATAATGAAATATCCAGGAATAATTAAAAAGGATGGTGAACCATTAACAGCAATTAATATATTAAAGCATAGAATAATTACAACTGATGATGAACCTGTATATACAAAGAATTACAGATATCCTTATGCTTTTCAGCAAGATATCAAAAATGAGATTGACAAACTTTTAGAGAATAAAATCATTAGAAGTTCAAATTCTCCATACAATTCTCCTCTGTGGGTTGTCCCAAAAAAACCCGATGCTTCAGGGAAACGTAAAGTGAGATTAGTGACAGATTTTCGCAAACTTAACCTTAAGACAAAAGATGATCGATTTCCCCTACCTAATATTGAAGACCTTTTTGGTAAGATAGGCCGCGCAAATTATTTCTCTACTATTGACCTAACATCGGGGTTCCATCAAATAGAATTGGAAGAAGACTCTATTCCAAAAACTGCTTTCTCTACAGAAACGGGTCATTACGAATTTTTACGCCTACAATTCGGATTGAAGAACGGCCCGCCATGCTTCCAACGAGCCATGAATTTAATTTTTGCAGACCTTCCAAACGTTTTAGTGTACATTGATGACATTATAGTGTTCTCTGATTCTCTAAAAGAACATATGAGACATTTGGAAATGGTGTTTAAACGATTGCAAAAATTCAATTGTAAAATACAGCTTGACAAGACCGAATTTTTCCATAGAGAATTATTGTTTCTAGGCCATATAATTTCAAGTGATGGTATAAAACCAAATCCACTAAAAGTACAAGCAATCAAAGATTTCCCAATTCCTCAGAATCAAAAGAATGTAAAACAATTTTTAGGACTCTGCGGATATTATAGAAAACTAATAAAAAATTTTGCCAAAATAGCTCAACCGCTATCAAATTCTCTAAGAAAAAATGTAACATTCAATAACAAAGACGAAGCCTTTATTAAAGCATTCAATGATCTAAAAGAAAACATAATAAACGCTCCAATTCTCAGATTACCTGACCTAAACAAACCGTACATCTTGACAACAGATGCATCTAATGTTGCTATAGGCTCAGTTCTCTCACAGAAATTTGATGACGGTGAACATCCCATCTCATTCGCATCTAGAACTTTGAACCCAGCTGAAACAAACTTGTCAACAATAGAAAAAGAGTTACTTTCTGTAGTCTGGTCGATTAAGCATTATCGTCCTTATTTATATGGAAATAAGTTTACTGTGAGAACAGATCACAAACCGTTAGTATGGCTCCATTCATTGAAAGAGCCTAATTCAAAATTAGTTCGCTGGAAATTGCTCTTAGAAGAATTCAATTTCAATGTCGAATATATCAAAGGCAAATCAAATTTTGTTGCCGACGCTTTAAGCAGAAACCCAATTGAAGTTCAAAATAAAGAAACAGATTTAAACCCGCAACTTGACTTTAGCCCAAATGAAATGTTAAACGAATTACTAGACAATCCCGAAACTTGCCCTGAAATTGATCAGGAAATGCTAGACGATTTATTCGGAAATAATCCTACGACTTCTACTGAACAAGCTAACGAAAATAATCATAACGATAATGATAATAATAATGACTCAGATAACGATAGTTGTGTTACAGTACATTCACAAGAAAGCTCTAACGATAGAATCCATATCGCAGATGAGACAAGACCAATAAATATCGAGCATAATCAATTAATAATCAAGCGAGGAAAGTCCAAACCTAATTATAAAAAAGTTTTTGGCAAACAACGAATTACTTTCTTTTTCACAAATCCCGACGAAATTAGAGATAACATTGATGAGATAAAAACATACTTAAATCCGACATTGACCTATGGAATTTATTGTGATGTTCGAGGAGAAACTCTCCAAAAATGGAAGGATAAAATAATACAAACTCTAACTGAACAATTAACTGATAAATTTGATAAAGTAAGATTCAGAATCTATAGTAAGAAATTGATTGATGTGATTGATAAAGACGAACAGCTTGAAATAATTCAAAGATATCACGAAGGTAAAACGTATCACAGGGGCATTAACGAAAATTATTCTAAAATAAGAAAAGAATACTATTGGCCCTCTATGTACAAAGATGTTAATAATTTTATTAATAAGTGCAGTAACTGTTTACAAGTAAAGTACGATAGAAGACCAGTCAAAGTAACTTATCAAAAAACACCTACACCTTTGGTACCGTTTCAAGAGTTACAAATTGATGTCCTCTCTTACAGACAACAAAAAATGTTGACAATAATTGACTCTTTCAGCAAAATGCTTGACGCCTATATTTTAGAAAACTTATCAAGTGTAGCCGTGACGAAAGCACTCAAACAATATTTTGCGAGACATCCTCTACCAAAGACAATTCAAATGGACCAAGGAAAGGAATTTGACAACACTCTCTTCAAACAATTTTTGTCAATTTATGAAATAACTCCATATTACGTATCATCAGGTCATCCAGATTCACAAGGCACAATAGAACGTGCACATTCAACTTTGATTGAAACACTTAACGCATTAGAAATTGATCGTCCCAATTCAACCTTAGAAGACAAATTACTATTAGGATTAATATCTTATAACAACTCAATTAAAAAGAATTTCAATATGACTCCTTTCGAATTAACTTTTGGACCAAATAAATATGTATCAGATTTAGAATTAACAAGAGCAGAAATTACTGAGCATAGTGCCAATGAACACTTTAAAGAATTGAAAAAGTTACACGAAATAAATAGAGCGAAAATTGAGAAGGAAAAACAGACTAGAACTGACAAATTGAATAAAACCCGTGAAAACCCTCCAGAATATGAAGGAAACGAAAGATTTGTAAGGAATATTCAAAATAAAAAACATTTGCCAAAATATTTCCCAGCTACTAAAATAGCCCAAAATAAATACCAAAGTAAAAGAGGAACGCTTAAATTACATCCAAACAGACTTAAGAGACCAAGAAAAGTAATTAGATCACGAAATATTGTTGCAGATGCAGTGGATACGCATAATTCTGATAATTGTATGCCTACCAGCTCTGGGGTTCGCATATCGATTGACCGATCTGAAAGACACAGCGGGGATAGTACCAATTAAAACAGGCCAATCAACCATTATCAATGAGACTTATAAAATAATACATTATTCTAATATCACAAATTTGCAGTATGAACTTCTCTCTCTTCAAAATTCAATTAAAAATCTTGATAATACCTCAATTTCAACTGACATTGTATCGTCTCTACACAAACTGGCTAAACGATTGTATATGAAATTAGACTCTATTACTGAAGAAGAAGTATCAGATTTATCTTTAATTAAGCGAACAAAAAGAGGCTTATTTAATGGATTAGGCAATGCCATATCATGGGTAACAGGTCTGATGACAGCCGATGATAAGGAGCATTACAACGAAATTATCGATAAGATTGAAAATAACGAACTTCATCTTGTAAAGAACGAGAAGGCGAATATAGCTCTTAATAAAAACTTGATCAAGAAATTCAACGATAATGTCAATAATATCAATTCAAACAATAAAATGTTGAATAAACTGACTAGCCAGAATTCTGACACTTTGGCAAAATTGCAAGTCGTTGATTTAATTTCTGTAACACTTGAATTACTTGAAGATGAAATTAATGATATTCTTGATTCAATTATGTATTGTGAAGAAGGTAGACTTCACCCTTCGATTTTATCAATCAAGGATTTAGAATATGTAGTAACTAGATATAATTATTCCTTAGCTAGTAGTAATGTTAAAATATTATGGGAGATTAGTAATAGCACTTGTATCTTATCGGAAAATTTATTAACTTATGTGATTCAAATACCTAAAGCTAATGTGATGTTTGACAGATACGATCTCTTATCATATCCTGTCCAAAATGGTTCCAAAATATTTACTATGAAATTATCAAATAATGTTTTTTCCGTTTCGAAAGATAATAAAATTTGGAATTTAATGGATTGCATCGATTTCTCATCTAACTCTTTTTGTAAACGTATTGAAGCAATTAATGATGAATGCACAATTTCATTGTTCAAGAACGCACGTTTAGACAAATGTAAAAAGATCGAGCTAATTAACGTAAAACCGTATTTGAAATTCTATGAAAAATGCAATTGTATAATTGGTTTTAAAATAACTCAAATTAATATCAATAATGCCAAAATAAATGTTCCAGTTTCATTCTTGTTAAATTTAGAATCTAAAGATATCATGACAGACATGCGATTGCCATTGACTACTATAGCTACTTTTGGTCAAAAATTATCCTTTGTTCCTGAAGTAATTCATAAACAAAAAATTGATATGAAATATTTGGAGAAAATAGAAAACATTAAAATTTCTGACGAATATGATGATGATGAAGAAGAATTTGCAGATTCTTGGGTCGTCTACCCACATCATGTAAGTTTTATTTGTATTTTAATAATTGCTCTGATCATTTTTATTATTATGTATCCTAGATTTAAGAAATGTTTTTGTAACAGTACTGAAAGTAATCATGTTATTCAATTGCCTTCAACTGTAGTATACGCTCCTCCAGCATTGTCAAATTTGTAATAATTTTTTGGAAGTTCGAGGGCGAACTTAAATTTTAGGAGGGAGGAGTTATGTAGAGGTTTTATCTATTTAATGATTAATCAGCAATATACTAGTTCCCATGATCATTGTATTGTAATGTATTGTTTCCTACCGACCGGCGCTTCAGTCGGTGCTGAGATCTGATTGTGTGAACATCTAATAAATAAAATTTCTTTTTTAAAAACCCAATTTGTTAATATTTTAATTTAACTGACGTATGACGAGAGAGATGGTTGGAAGGATACGAAGGGTGCATCTTTAGGTGAAAGTAATAACAATTATTAGTTTTCGTATTCTTTTTTCAAGATTGATTTATCATTTCTATTGTTACGTTACTTATTCTCATTCATGGATGGGTGATGAAGGTGGCAGGCATAATGCATACAATTTGATGATTGGTCAGGCCAAAGAATAAGAGTCAAGAGCTTATTCTTTTTGGGCATAAAGCAGGATGCTCACCTTATATGTCATAATAATTATTATTTTCAGTTGAAGTTTAGTTGCAAATTCACTTGAAAATGTATGGGAATATAGAGCGGTGCGTCGACATGCAACCGTTCGGTTCTGCTTCTATTCGTGCTTTGACTCCAACTGCCTGCAACTGAAAGATTGCGCATCTACTTTGCGCACATCACTAACAAACATGGCTGAGCCGACTGCAATCGAACGGTCGCCTCTTGTGTAACTGGCAACCGGCAACGTATCAGTTGCATTCCATACTGTGCCTGTGCGTGTTGAGGTTCAGAGCTCTGACGTTTTTTCGGAATAATATTCATGGACGGTAAAGTATTGGAATAGACTTAAATTATTGCTAAATTAAGTCAGCATGTAACGAATCACAGAATTGAATAATAATTACCAAAATTAAATATAATATTAGTAGTCATTGTTATATGCTACATTAGTAGTTTAGTACAGTTACATTTACCAGTTTTTAAAGAAATTTTTAAATTAGGGACTGTTTAACAAAGAACATTTAATAAATTCTGTTTCAGTTTGAAAGTTGGTTGTTTCTGATTGGTCTGATAGTCTGATTGATCAGTTATCATGTTCATGTTGGGCAATGAGCATGCGTTGTCTTTGAAATGTGCATGGAAAGATGACATTGTCATGTACGGTACATCTACTAGGAAGCTGAATTCAAATTTAGTCTGCTTAAAAATTTTAAAATTGTATAAAACCACTGTTGGAATAACTTTCTCAGCCAGCATTGGAACGGAGAAGGTAGATACGAGCTACGGCCAAAAGGCTACATAATATCGTACTTTGCTGGCTCAGGTGTGGTGTCAGGATCCTCACTTCTCAGATCGCACCTGTTCAAAGCCTCTGAAGTGACTGTTTTTAAACAGCCCGATACCATCAGACTTTAATGAGTGTCCTCCGAAACACGGGAGCAGTTTCGAACCCGAGACCTTTGGGCTTCATCAAACCAGTGTTGAAAACTCATATGGAGAAGGTCTTGTTTCATGAATTAACATGAGTCTCATAAATTCTTGGAAGAAGTAGGCTAAGGGCTAGTTTTATTCGTAGCCTTATTGTAGCTTGGAGTGAATTAAGTTTACGAAAAAGGATATATCATTTACATACGTTATTATCTGTTTAGGTTTATTAACAGCTACGCAAGTAGAATGCATGTATTTTGTTTGAACTCAGAAAGTAGTACCACAGATTACAGAAACAACCAGATTGATCACGTCGCTTGCGGATTTCCTAGTTAATGATTTAATTCTGAGATAGCGCCACGCGTCAATGATTTCAACACGGGGAGCAGCACTGTTGCAGTGCGGGAATACTTGAATTGTCGGCACTCTACGGATAGAAAACTCGTCCACGGGGAGCAGCACATGTTGCAATGCGGGAATATTTGAGTTATCGGTACTTCATGTAAAAGTTCTTCAAAGTAATTAAATTAGCAACTCTGGAATTACTCACTCACTTATTGATATTGAAGATTCAATGATGGGGGTTTGATTGTAGGTGAATGGTTTATTCTCGGTTGGGCTCAAAACCATAGGAATCTGACATTTCCAAAAAAATTATTAGAACTAAAGGTTCCCTTAGGGAATACAATGACATATTTTTGTTTCAATCAAATTTTTTGTTTTCAAAAAAATGTTTGACCGACAGAATATAGAATGTGAAAATTTCAAAACAGAGGCTAATTTCTAAAAATTAACATATTGATCACACATGAATTAAAATTGATCACATTGTCTCGAACAGCAAATTGATTTTTTGCTCCTTCTATTTCAATTTTGTCAAACTCTTCCATCACTTCCAAATTGTCCATTAAAGGTTGTTCTTTCTTTTGAATTGCAATATTATGAAAAATAGCCGTTGCTGTTATAATGGTTAATGTATCAATCTTCGTCCTTAAACTCACTGATAAGCAGGGAAATCTGCGCTGCTGCCCCGATACAACCCACCTTCCAAGTCAGTCAGCACGTATGGATCTAATTAATTTGGTGCTATTGTATCGTGAACAGAACCCCTCCATCTGGCAGTGATTTCCGTGAAAAGCAAATAAAAATTGGGCATTGCAGATTGCTTGCACATTAATAGATAAATATCATTTCCTACATCCTACTTCTACACAGCTCGGCATCTTGGCCACCAGGAGACTGTATTTGTATGTGAGTGCAGCTATTTACATTGGGAAACCGATGAATTTTGAAAATATCACTTTGTTTGCAAAATGTCCTGATTTGCCGGCATATGAAAAAGATTAACGCGCAATGAGCCAAATATAACGCTCAAAGCTCAAATATAGTCTGAATGGCTTCTGTACCTAATTAAATCGTGATCCATTTTTTTAACTAACACAAACACTACCTGGCTCACAAATCATAACAAAACTTCAAACACTAATTTATCAAACATTACCATCAGCTGTTCATTTAACGATTCGATAAATATTTAAAGGCAGGATTTTGGCACTATATAGTCTGTTCAACGAGCCTACGGAGTGAAGTAAACAAACTTTGCATGTGTGTGAATGAGGAAATCACTGGCATCGGTCGGTTGGCCTATTCACATTCATTGCCACCTACAGTTCATTCTTAACAGCTGTTGTCGCACTTCCAGTTTGTGAAATAAATAAATTATTATTGCATTATTTCAAGAACATATTAGATTTTAAATTCAGTTATCAAGTCAGTATTTTCATTTTAAATGTATAGGTAGAAATAATTCAATCAGCAAATTTATGAACAATTATAATAATAGTGATTGCTGAATGTTTGGATACATTACCTAAGCATTGAAGATAAGAAAATAGCCATCTCATTCATGTAATTCATTAATCTCATGTACCTATTTATTCTCATGTAGCTGTTTAAAAATGATTATTGAAAGTCGTTTTCAAAGGTTAGGCCTGTTGCCTGTTCGATGCGTTTCGAAAACTAGGCTATCTGTGAATCGGGCTTCATTGAGTCTCGGCTTGAACGCACGCACATGTTTGTTTACAGTGGCGTAAAGTTTTCCAGTTGGGCCCCCCCGCAACCGATTTTCCGGGCCCCTCAAAATCATATAAATATCCCCCCTCACCCTTGCCACCCCCACCCCTCCCTGAAAAACTTGCATAATTATTTTGTGGGCAGTTATAATTATGTAAGAACTAAACACCTTTTTATAAATTAAATTTTAAAATTCAATCATGTTTCAAGGGGGGCAAGTCTAATGATTTGAGCTGTAGCGTGCGGGCTTCTGAAAGATGGAAATAGATGAGAGTTGATTATATTATAAGTAATTAATCTTGAAACCTAGAAACCTTGAAATTGATGTCTTCCATAGGATCCACATTCACATCCTCCTTGTTAGCACCTTCGCTTCTTTTCCCAGAAAATGTGTTCTCTCAGAATTCGCCTCATTTGCAGACACGGACACAGGTTCAATTTTTAATAAAAAGGCATTTTATCTAAATTACCGCGAAATTACTAAGTCAGGAAAAGAGAAAAAACTAAGAAATTTATTCTCAAGAGACAGAAGATAGAAAACGTAAACTACTTATACAGTACTTGATCCTATTATAAGAAAAAAATTCAACTGCGTTGGGAGAACTGACAATTGCTCCAAAACTATTATTTATATACTTATACAATAATCACGTAATTTATCCGATATATCAAGGGTATAAATATTCCTTCTGAGCATATTGTTTAAAAATGTACTAGTCGATAAAAAATAGAAATAACTAAAGCATGACCGTACAACATCACAATACCATAAACGCAGCATGTTGAAAAATAGAATAGAAATGAAAAAAAAATGGCACTCCAAATAATAAAATTCACGATCACGAACTCAATAATGAATAAACATATGGTTTACTCTAGGCCAATTTACCGGACACGTGTATCCAACAGGACGATTCAAAAGAGACTGAATTCAAAATACTGTATGAAGAAAAATATTGACTTTAATTTCTACACAGCCCCCCACTTTCCATTATTTCGTATATGCTAATATACATTGAGGAATTCGATGGGAAAATAATATTAATTTCCTCTAATATTTGCACTGTGGAGACATAGCTGTCATGATTTATAACAGTCTAGATAAGTTTGTTTGAAGAGAGTTTTGTCCTCGGTATGTCTCCATTCCCGAAGTCACAACATCCTGCTTCTGAATTCCTTCACTATCTGCGAATTATCTGCTATCTTGGAATTAATTGATGAAGTAAACAATAGACATTGGCCTGACAATATTTAGCCAATTCATTCTTTCTTTCTTCCTTCAGTGTTTCAGTTTTATTTCTTTTGGAAAAAAATTTTTATTTCAGTCTGGGCACGGGCCATTTCTTGAAAAAATATACATATTACATATGTATTTAATACATTTTATTTAATACATATGTATTTTCATTCCGGGCCCCCTTATAGCCCGGGCCCCCCCGCGCCGCGGGGTCTGCGGGGGTGTACGTTACGCCACTGTTTGTTTACTCCACTCCGTAGGCTCGCTGAACAGACTATAGTTTATCGAGAGAGTTATCGATTCGATAAGTTTATTGACTGTTCAAGAAACGCAATTATCATGTTTATGGATTCAATAGAGTTATCGAACTATAAAATATTTATTGAACGACTGAGAAACCGGGCATAAGATTGTGGAATTAATAAAAATTTATTTGAATATCTAAAAAAATTCTTATAACTTTTCAATGATTTGTAAGATTTTTCTTCATCAGGTTTTGTTTTCAGGTTTTGATATATAGTCAGAGCCGGCTTTATAGGCTTGCGAATAAGGCTGGCTCCTGGGGCTGCCAAGTTATTACATTATAAGATTATTATTGATTAACTCTCAATTAACTCACAAAAACATTAGATAGAAATAATCATAATAATATAAGATAGTAAAGAGATTCCATAAACCTACGCTAACCCTACGCTATCACCCAGTGGTGGAACCAGGATCTTTCCAAGGGGGGGGGGGGCTGAAACGCCTGGGAATATGGAATACCCTACAAACAAGAATTAAAAAAAAACATTTGTGTAAAATCAGTGGCGGATAAAGTATTTTCCAAGGGGAAAATATTATACATCATATAACTATAAATGGGAAGTGATACGTCCGAACGGTTAGCGCCGCTATCTGTAACTCAGATAAGATAAGTCACGGCGCTCGTTGACAGAATCTGTAGCGGTGACCAATGTAGAAATACAAAAGTCACTGCACAGTTACGATGTTTTTGCACAACAAAATAATAATCAAAAATTATTTCCATCAAAAACAGCATTACCCGTCTTTACTTCTCCAAAGTTATCAACGATTTTGCTACAAAAATAAAAGTTATATTTCGCTTTATATTTAATATGATGTGATAGCGATAATCATTAATCAATGTTTCTTTTGATCAGTATAATTTGTATCAATATCTTTAAGGTTAATATTATTTGTATTAAAATATATTAATCAAATAAATGAATAAATTGTTCCTAAATCACAGTTGCTTCGAATATATAGCCTAATGAATACTATGACAATTTATTATATTATTTTATAATTCAATTGAATTATTTATTTATTGATATTTCATTGTAAAACATTTCATACTAGAATTTGTTTTTATTATTCAATGTAAGAAAAGCCTGTTGATATTTTGACAGGCTTACACCAATATTAAATTCACAATATTACAAACGGAAGGGCCGCCAAATGCGTTTTGCTTGGGGTCGCCAATTGTCTTAAGATAATTACTGATTTAGAACCTACTATTTTGTAGAATATTGTAGTTAGCCTATATCTCATAAGAGGTGGAGGAGGGGTTTATTGGTCTTTGAACCTCATAGGGATGGCTTGCGAACCAGAGACAAATAAAATGTATAGCCTAATATGTATTCAACATGAACCTTCTTCCACTCAATTTATTCTCTATTAAAAAGCATTAACTCGAATTGAGAAAATCTTGAATTCAGACAAAAGTGTGGAAAAATCAAGTTTGGATCAATTTACTATATACCGAGTAGTTTTGAACGGTGACAGTTAACATTGGCGGATTACTAAAAACTGAATTACAAGCCACTAGTACTGGGGTGCCCAACTGTTCTCGTAGGTGAGCAGTTCGCGAGCAAAAATCGGGATTTTTTCCCCCCGATTTCCACATTTTTTGGGGAGAAATTTTAGTTTTTTTCTATTTCAACAGGGTCAACATTTTCATTTTTTTAAATGTTAATAGTTTTGGAAATTTCTTTTTTCTATCAGATAGACACCGAAAAATTTGTACTAAATGTAATTTGAAATGTAATTTTGATACCGTAATTTACTGGTATTTGGGGGGAGGTGAGAAACAAAATTTCGTTCTAAAGAAATTTTAAACTTTTTGTTTGTGAGTAATTTTAGTTTTTTTGATTGGAAGTGTAAGATAAGTAGGTGCAGAAGTTCAATATGCCTTGTTACCACTAGAAAAGTCAAAGGGGTTGGAGAAAATTTCGAAAACTTAAAGAAATGTTTTTTTATTTTTAAATTATTTTGTAGAGGATAAATAAATAATATTGGCAAAAGGCATTGAAAAGTGAGCAAAATATGTATGTGAAGTTTTATAAAGAAATCATCCTCTCGTAGAGGAGAGGTGCTTAAAATAAAAAGTGACAATATGGAAAATATTCTGACTTTCTGTTGAATAAATTTCCTAGGTTTTTGGGATTGACATTGGAATGTAAGTAGGGGACATTAAGAAAATTTCGATGCACCATCTTGGATTATCCGCGGGCGGGTTTTGTAGTAGGGGTGAAAAGTCTGTATAAATTTTCAAAATAAAAATCCATGTATTATTATTTATTTACTATAGAATAGGTATGGAATATCGGGTCCTTCAATACTCCATTGAATTGGTTTATTTGTTTCTCGAAACAGTTTAACATTTTTTTTGTCATTTGAAATAGGTGTGTAATAGTCGGTGTTCAGTCAGCCTAAACAGTAACATAAAATTATTCCTAGAAAAAGTTAATGGAAGTAAAGACATAGATGGAAATGAAACTTCCTCAAAATGTTAAATTATGGGAAAAACATTGTAGAAACGTATTCTATTTATTTTTCTATTTAACATTTTTACATGAATTCAAATTTATTTTTATTTCAAATAATATTTTATCACATAATCTAAATAGTTTAGTTATAGAGCCTTATTAATATTTTGACAAAATGAAATGAAACGGGATTCACAATAGCAGTATACTTTAGAGGCAGTCAACCCAATCGTCATTATTATTGTAGCCCGCAGGAGATCTGTCATCAGATCAGAGCACGCAGTAGCAGAGAAAAACCTAAAATGTAATTGGATCCGGCAATAAAATTGATCCGGCAACAGTGCTGAAGGGTGAGCATGCATATTATGCAAAGGAGCGAGCACTCGCGTGTAGATGATGTTGCGGGAATGAAGAAGTGACGGATGGAGGGAGTGATGATGAGTGAGAGCGAACAGAACAGAGAAAGTAGAGAGGGAAACACTCTACTCTCTAGGCGCTATACCTACGCATTCTAGCGCGTGTTTTTGGAACTTAGCGTGAGCAGTCTGTTCAGTTGTCTGTGGTAGTACTGAGGTGTGCAAGATAGTGAGCTATTTGCACGGGTGTAACCCGATTCTGTCCCATGCGAAAGGTTGTCCCCCAGGTTTCTTCATGTAGAAAGTTGGACATAACCTGATTCTAACATTGCTCTATTCTCACTGGCTCCGCCCACCTTTCCACATCTAAAATTTTAAGGAGCTATTCAAATACATGAAGAAAGCAGAAGTTTCCGAAAAAGAGAAATTCATAGAGAAAGAAATTGAAAAGTATAAATCTGGAATCATTAACTTACAAGAATGAAATATGTAAAGAGTGTGAAACAGAAAATTGTTGTGTTTAGCATAGAAATGAAATACATATAAGTTAATTGACGCAGCTAATAGACATAAAAAATGTAGAAATTATTGTGAATACTTCAATATTGATGCAGCTATCATATAAAAAGCCGAGACTTTAACACACTGAATCGAAAATCTAGAACTTATTGTAAGTACTTTAATTTCAGTGATATTTCGGGAGGCAATCGGGATAAGATCATTTCATCAACGGGAGGGAATCGGGCTATGATTTTTATTGATCTGTTCACGTCTGGGAGGGAATCAGGCTATGATTTATACCTTGCTGAGGTCCTGGGAGGGAATCGGGCATAGCCCATTCGCACTCACCGATGCAGCCAGCCCCTTGTGGTGAAAGTGAGAGTGGATAGGGCATTTATTTCAGTTGATTTGGCGAAGCTAGAATATTGATGTAAATCTGTCACCCAAGTAAGGAAGTAATCGCAACTTACTTATACCTCTTCATTTGTGTGGTCTGTGGTCCGCTTCTTGGACCAAAACGTTCTTTCTCTTGTCCAGCACTATGGTGGGGAAGTACAAGCTATTACTTACAATTTGCGACCAGCCTCACAGTTTTATTACCAGTAATTCTTTAGATAGAGTTATTCAGTATTTTTCCAAGTACATACTTATCCTTTCAATTGAAAACCTTCATTATTATTGTCGGAATTTGACATGGTACATATGAATATTTGATATCTTACAGGACAATTCACAGATTCTGAAAGTTGGACCGAAAAGCTTATACAAATGATCTCCGAGAAACCAGCAATCTACAATATAACATTACCGGAGCATGCCGACAGAGATTGTGTTAATAGCCAGTGGGTGGAGGTGTGTGAAGAATTATTTCCACTTTGGGGTGAAATGAGCCAACAAGACAAAGCTTACAAAGGTACAAATATACATTTTTGAGAAGTGAAATATTTCGCTGATTGTATTTCATAGTATCTGTCAGTTTTTAGTGACGCAGCCCAGGACGGTCAGTTACTATACTATGCCGTCCTGGAGGCAACCAGGGGTGAGATTAGAGGGCTTACAAGACAAAACCCATTTGACTATACTCAAAACGTTTTAAATAAATCTGTTGAAAAAATGACTTTATTAACAATGTTGAGTGGTTGGTAGTTATTTTTTTCATTCATTCAAATTATCACAATAAAGAAGAGGAAATGTGAGTGATCAAGGTTTTACTTCACTAAACCTAGATCAAAATGATCTTCCTGGAACCTGGATCGAGATACTAGTGGATTAATCTGGGATATTCTGATGCACCAACCAATATTATGTATTTGATATGGGGAAATAATTATTAGCAAAATTCAGATCAGAGTTGATTCCTCGATAAAGTGGTAATTGCTATGCGAAATTGGAAGTTGGAGAGTGAATTATGAATGTTAACTTATGTGAAAATTTTTAATTCAGCTCTTGTATCAAATGGTAGTTATGGAATAAACACCATGAACGAAACGATGCCTTATTTCTAGATAAGAATGATAGCAGTATGTTCATGATAAGAATAATTGGGCTCTGCTCAACATGGGATATAAATTTTTCATTATTCTACTGCATTGGCTATTTATTTAGATAAGTAATGAATTTCTTTTCTTCATACAATGAAAAACAAAATAAATACAAACCCAATGGTGGCCCAAAGGGGTCATGGGTCATGCCCCCTGTCGGTAATTAATTTAATGGTGAATAGCTAGGAAGGATGGAAAACTCGCAAGGGCCAGCCCCCCCCCCCCACAACCTTTTTAGTTGGGACCGCTCCTGTGAACAAACTTATCTTTTCCATACAATATTGAGTTATCAAAATTCATATTGAGAAAAATAAAACAAATAATAAATTATTTATTGTTAATTTACCTGGAGTAAATTTCTAAAATAAAAATAGAGTTGCAAATATTTCAATTCACTGCTACAGGGAAGCATTATCACTCTTTTCAATTTTATTCCATTTGCTAGAGAAGATTTCATGTCGCTCTGAAGGTTTGAATCTCTACTTTTGGATCAGGGTCAAATTGTACTAGTATTCAAAAACACATTTGTCTCACTCTCACTGAATCATGATTCAGAATTAGTAAATCCATTCATTTTTGGTATTATTGCAACACAACAATGAGGATTAAAATGAACTAGGATAACGTGAAATAAAAATTGAATTTTTTTCCAATTACAGCATAAATTTACAATTTTCAAGTACAGGTACTACAACTTCATAATATTTGTACAACCACGGATACAAAAATCACTTTCATGTGTCAAGTGCGTTTCTAGGGTTTTCGAGACTTAAGCCAGAATATTCGAGATTGTGTTATCCGTTTCCAGAACTTCCTGGGAATACTACAAATAGTATATAAAAGCTGTCACTGTGACTTGTGAGAAGTCAGTTAGTTATTGGCCAGACTCCTTTACGTTCGTATCAAGTGACAGTTTGTGGGGCAGTATACAAATACACATAACAGTGCTATTGCTATATATGGCAGTGATGTGACAGACATTGTACTTCATAAGTGTTTAGCTACTCGTATTATTGAGTGTTCCAACTCTCAACTCTAGATTATAGATAGTTATTTCATTATCAGTCGAATGTTGCTGAACTCTTTGTTTTTTATCGATTTTCTTGCATTATAATTAACTGATTAGTGCATGTTTCAAGTTAATTGTGCAAATAAAGCTTGAGTGTTCTCAGCATTATTTTAATGATAGAAATCGTATCAATTTTGTCATTGTTACGCATTGAGTATGTACTGATATTAGAATATACATTTCATGGGATCAAGATCTAGGTTTCGTTAATCCAAGATCAGAGTTGTGTTTTAGTGATGGTGCAACGCAATGAATAAATTAAGTCTAGATCTATATCGAACCGGGATCGGCTGATCCCGTAATTTGATCGAGGTAGGTATAACCCAGCATGGGTTTATAGTGAGATGCTTATTTTTTATGTGAGATAAAATAAATATTTCATTTTCAAGTTTATAAGTAAGCAAGTCTTAATAGCAGGATCCTAAAAAGCAGTAATCATAGTCTTAATAAGAAAATAGTAAAATATCATAAGGTACTACAATAGTGCAATAAAGTATAAGTATACTGTTACGGGTTCTATTGTCTAAAATAAGGCTGGCAACACTAAAGTTCACACTTAATCTTTATTTACACAAATTAGTCTATTTACACACCAATATTTGTAAGTTCAATTAATAGATAAAAACAGATCATCAAATGACAAGCTAATACCTATTTTCAGTAATTATTTACAAGAATTAATGAATAAGTAATTACAGGCTGATCAATAATAAAAGAAACAAGAATCCAATAAACTGTACAAATGAATAATTAATTACAGGCTGATCAATAATAGAAGAAACAAGAGTCCAATAAACTGTACAATAATGCAGAAAGAAATTATAAAAAGAGCAACTAATCACCTACAAAAACACAGTCCAATTCGTTATTTGACAGTCCCAAATAATATCACTTAACACAACGTCTTTAAACTATTAGTAAGCTGCATAAACAGTAAACACTTGTCTCTGCACTTGACACTGTCTAAAGACTGAATAAAGCACTGTTTACTCCACTGGCACTGGATTGTCTCTCTCACGAGATCTGTAATACAATCTGTCACGCGGGTTTGTAAAACTAAACTCACTGGTTCACGTGGACTCCTTTATATAGCTGTTGTAGATGTATAATTCCAAGAATTGGAGGTCACTAGACGCTCCGAGAAGGCCACGGAACATGATCTCGATTGTTCAGGAAGAATGTAGAAATCTCGAGAAATCAATTGAGTGAGAGTTGCAGACTTGAAGAATAAGGGTGACAAAGACATGTGAAAAACAAGAGACCGCAGAAAGAATCAAATTTCAAACTGTGTCTGTCCATGAGAACAATGGAATGATATAAATAGAACAAGTGCGTGATTAACTGCTTGTTTGCTTTTGTAACAATACTATGTTATTTTGCCGAGACCTTGGAATTTTATTGAAATATTCACTGAATCCGGTATATAGATGTGGTGTTCCCTTATCGGTTGCGATGCTCTACAGTAGCCGATTTTGAGTTTCAATGTAAGAAAACTGAAACAAGAAATTTAATAAACAAAATTGAATTCTGCAAGGATTGCAATCCCAAATTCGTTCGTACCGTTTTCCATTCGTAATGACAAACTTCCAATTATTGTTTTAGTTTATGTTGACCAAAAATATAATTTTATTTAGTAAGATCTCATAATAATTGTAAATTTCTTGAATTACTTTTTACCTGTCAAGGTTTGTCATTCGTTTCAGTTACAGTGGATATAGTTGAAAACTGTGTTCTTAACCTCATCTGTAACTCTTGAAAAAATAAAATTTATAATAGTATTATAGATAAATACCGGCTTCACCAGTGCATCGAAACTGGAGGCGCCGTTTCGCGGATGTCATATGTCATAGCCGAGGTTTTTCATGAGAAAAAACAACTTTATGATACAAGGAGTTCAATAAAAAGTCAAGTGTCATCGGTTTTTTATTGTTGGCCCAAAAAGGGCGTGTTTTTTGTCTTTTAATTATGTTCTACATTTCATGTTATTTAAGATCACACTCTTCTTTTATTTGCAGTAAAAGATATCCAACAGCGATGGCGAAATTTGAGAACGTGTTTCATGAGGGAGCTGAGCAAGCAACAGAAAGGCACTACAGGCATGTATTCTCAAAGACGTCGCAAGTATATATACTTTGACCAACTGAAGTTTCTCTTGCCAACCATCAGCCAAAGAAAAAAGGTTCGGTCCAACAGTCCAACCCTACTTATTGAAACTAGTTCATGTTCATATCAGAATGAAAATGAGTGTTCCAAAAGTCCAACGGCTATTGAAGCTAGTCCAACACTACTCATCGAAGCCAGCTCATATCAAAATGAAACTGCAGAGTGTTCCGACAGTGATGTGAAGAAAGTACCATTGGAGGCTGCTATGCAGGCTCCTCATAAAACGTTACCCGTAACGACTAAAAGAAAATTATCCAATTATGATGAATCACCTACGCGAATCTTGCAAGAGAACAGTAATGAAGAAATTGATGAGGACAAACATTTCCTGTTATCTTTGGTGCCCTCATTTAAAAAAATGAACGACTCACAAAAAATGCTAACAAAAATGTCATTTTTATCCTCAATCGCACTAGCACTTGGACAGCCTGTTCAACATCCCTTCAATAGTACTCAATATCAATAAACGAAATTATTATATTTGTAAAAATTATGTATTAGCTACAATAAATTTCTATCCATTAGAAGAGGAATGCTTATAATCTTAATGTGACATTAAGGGAAGATTTTGTATGATGTTAGTAATTAATTGACATAATGATCAATACCGACTCTACACAGACCTCAATACAGGTTTTTATAGATATACTAATTTCATTGAAAAAGGCACCCGCCGTTGCCCTGATAGGGGTGAAAATAAAACTTGTATAATTGATTATTAGCGCAGTTGCCATTTTCAGTGAAAGTAGTATATAGAATCCTGCATTAAGGTCTGTTCTGAGCAGGTGTTGGACTGATCAAATTGAGTTCATCATGAGGGTGGTCCCAGGCAATCAAGCACATTCTGTGGTGATAATTCTACATTCACAGTTCAATAATTATGTTCAAAAAATATTTGCCTGTTCCCCTAGATTCACAGTTTATGAAAAAAAATTCACAGCCGTTCAGATGTGAGTGGATGCAACCATTATATTTTTTCTTCATTCTCCTTCTACAAATCTCTATTGAACATACACAATCAACTTTTACTCATTCTACTGCAACACAATTCGTAGCAAGATTAGTCGAACAAGTGCACAACCAACTGATTATTGCAATGGGTGTAAAACATGTAGCTACTTACATAAAGAAAGTGTATAGCAAAGTTCCTGCTTATTTTTGAAGGAGCATGACATTTATACCTCTTATCTCTAAAAGGTCCTCAATTATTGTTGTTATTAAAATATGACAATATATTAATTCGGGATTTGAAGGTGAAAGTGGCACAGAAAAATAATTATTACGAATCGATTGGAATACTATTACGGCACATACATATATTTAATTCGCTATGATCAATAAGATGTTATGAGCTCTATTCATAAACCTGGTGGTTCGGAATCCAATTAAAATCGTATGTCCACCATGTAACTTGGCACGTAACATGGATCAAACAACGGTGTAGAACTCACTTTAAGAGACTTTTATGAGTCTCCCTTAAAAAAGGCATACAATTATTAAATTTGAATATTAATAAGTTTGTAGGAATTAAAAATCTTAAAAGTTGATTTGCAAGTATCTTCAAGACACAGGCTTATCTAATGAACAAGTAATAGGGTAGATAATGAACAGGCGAGTCTGTGGGATTATTCTTCAAAGTAGACTTCACGCACTCGACTGTGTATGAAGTGTTTCGGAAATTTGAATCAAAGCTTCTGAATACGTGAGTTTTGGATCCATAATCAACTCTTGAGAGCTGTATTGGAAAGGTTGATTATTGAACTTTTGTGAAAACGAGCTAACCTATTCAGACCCGCATTAGAAGTAGGGGTATTTAATTCATGGGCAAATTATGAAGGAATCGATTGGACAAGGGTGAGAGGCTAGACTTATCGATTGACCTCTCAATAGCTCACGCAAGGCTGGTCGACCTTTCCAGGAAACGGGTGGAAAATATAGGAAATTAATTCGTCGAACGAAATTATTCAAAAACGGCTTTGTTTTTGACCGTTGATGAGGGTTTTGCTGTTGGGTGAGTGGTGGTGGGTGAAGGGGGGGGGGGTAAGTGACAGCCAATAGTTCACGTCAGTAATTGTAGTTGTAACACGCACGTTGAGTGGTTTGGATGGGTGTTGGGAGGGGGCAGTGACAGGCGAACGTTGGTTGTCAGATCCGAGATGCTCGGTGTTCAGGTCGGTGACCGCCGACCGGTGAGCTGGGTATGGTGAATGGTGAGTGGTGAGTGAAGCTGAGCTGCGGGCTGCGGCTATCAGTGCCAAGGCTGGGCGGTGAACGCACTACAACCAGGCCGCGCCGATACGAGCCGGCCGGGCGCGCGCCTATTGACCTAACCTCACTTTTGCTACAAACGAGCAAAAATTAGGGTCACAGATTAACGAACAGCCCTGAAACGTCCGTATCCTATTATTCTTTCGGCCGGATGAAATCAACAGGCGATCCATTGCCATTAGTATTTTCTATACACACGAGCAGGTTGCGGTGTATAGGCTAGGCTACCTTCCTAGCTATTCAACAAAATTCATACTAATGGCAATGTAACCAGTCATTGGTGACTACAATAAGATCTATTGTGTCAATTGTTGAGTATCATTAGAATAGGTTTCAGTCTCAACAGTCGTAATTATTTTATTTAAACAGAATTTATTAACTTCGAATTCCTTTATTTATTGCAACCTCAGAGCCGCAATTGCAGGAGTGCCCATACCCAAGCTCTATGACACCACTCCCCCCTAAATCTGACTGATTCCTCCCCCCTCTCTTCTTGAGATATAAATGATAAACCTAAGCTCTTTCATATTGACATTGAGTTAAATGGACCTATTGCATAGTCATAGGCGTATCTTGGCTAGCTGGATGAGAAGGTATTACCAATCCGTGGATTCTGGAATTTGGTATACAACCTAATGAGCGGGGGCACTCCCACGAAAATTTGGAAAAACAATCCTAAAATCATATTTTCAGTGACCAAAATTAAGGATGGTTGGCGGGAGGGGATCAGAGGTCATTGTCGTATAAAACTTGAGCAATATCCTCATTATTTGTGACCACTCTAAACTTTCGAGTAGGGGCTGCCCTTGGGAACTATAAATAATTTATAATTCCTTAGTGGAAAACTAACAGCTTTTGCCCAGTCCCTTCGGTGGCAATGAACTTATTGAGGTGTCACATGAAAACTTCAACACTCATGTCTCAGCCAGTCGGGTTATAAAATATTGGGAAAAATTTTCAGAATTCAAACACTCAAATGATAATGTACTTGTGAAATAGACATTAGATTTTAAATAAATTTTCCTCATTTTTTAGAGTTTATATATTTTTACCAAGGAATTTAGAAACCCATCATAGTGGGCTACAGGTGAATATAACGTATACCGTGATGATGAGATGATAACATGGTATTAAATAACTACCTGAAATAAGCTACACTTGACAGGGGAAGATTCTCCCCAACAAAAGAGCACTATTTTTGCATCAGGCAGCTGTTTTTATTATTATATATTTGAGTATTGATAGAACTTGAAGAGAACTATTTTTTGCGTTTCTATAACCATAACCATGAGCAATATTATCTCCGAAATCGTTTTTTCGTCAGAGCAGTTTGGCTGGGAGACTCTGTAAAGTACTTTAATGCAGGGGTGCCCACCCCCCCTAAGCCTCATGACGCACCACCCCTAAATTTAGCACCAACCCCCCCCCACCATAATTTAGGCCACGTCCCCAAAAAATATACGAAAAAAGCCTCCCGTATTCTTTCTAAAACTAAAAGAAGATTTTTATAACGTTGAAAAAATTCAAACCCAGTCGATAATATACAAAATGTATGTATAATTCTTGAGATTCTTTACATAGGTAACATTTTTTTGTAAAGGTAAAAAATAAATATCAATGAAATGAATATATGAACTTCTGCTCAATAAACTTAATTGCAAAATAGCTAAAATAGAATTTGAACCTAAATGGTTTTTAAACAATAAAATATCATTACAAATACACAATGTTCAATAAAAATGAAATACCTATAAGTTTATGTTCGGTGTACCAATTACATTAAGGTTAAATAATTCTACAAAGTTGTTCCTTTAAAGGAAGTGAAAACGATGAGTTAATAACTTCATTTGTAAAACACAAAAATTCAAAATACTAAGTCATTTATTGGACAGTAGTTGAACAACAGGTTATATACTTAGTGTAGTATCTTGGGAGAATTTATGTATGGATGAAGTACATAAAAGGCACACATTTCATGTAGGCTATAGTTATTTACAACACACAATCGAAAGAAGTGTCTTTCAAAAACAAAATAAAGACATAGTTGTGAAAAATTACTGAATTTTTAGTATTTAATAAGTTTTGCTATAGCAGATCTTACTTATTAGTAAGTAGTTATCGTAAAATACATGAAAAACATCAACAGTTTGAAGTCAAACATTTTAAATTTGTAGGCTGTGACCATCTAAAAGTTAGCTAGGCACCTTCTAAGCTTGTTAAATCTATCTCTCTAAACCCCACATAGAAGTTTTTGTCTTTGGGATGAGGAAACAGAAAACCTTTCAATTATTTCTTCGTTAGAAATAGACTCAAGTACATATTTTTCTGCAGCTAGAACCATTACATTGGACAACCATGAGTCTCCCATAGCTGATCTTAGTCTGTTTTTTGATAATTTTAAATCGACTTATTGCTCTTTCTGCTGATTAACTAGTAACTGTTAAGGAGAGTAAAGTTGTATAAACCACTTTCAGAGCACTCGCTTAGCGTCTTGCTAAGTTTGAATAATAACTTCCTGCACAAATCCTAAATATAACTATTTTAGATAATTCATATTCAATTGTATAATAATAATTATAAATATATTTTCATTAATTGGCATTCTAGTATATTTTTGAATGTTGTCACGTTAAACACGGTTTCAATCAACTTTACGCCCCCCCCCCCCCCAAAACGTTTTTTGGGAACCCCCCCAAGAATTTCAATGACGCAGTCTGCGTCATAGCCCCCCCCTATGGGCACCCCTGTTTAATGCCACTCAAATAATTATAATAGTGAATTATTAAGGACCCGACGGGGCCTTATTGAAATCGAGCCGTTTTCCGTCCGTCCGTCTGTGCCCTAGTGCTTTAAATGAATATTCTAGACTCTTGAAACTTGGTGTATAGCTTCCTCATAATCCAAGTGAAATCGCTATCAATTTTGGAGTTTGGGGTTGAATAGAAAAATAATTATGATGAAAACAGATTCTCACTTATACAGATTCCTAGGATCTAGGATAGTTTTGGTTGGTGAAAATCAAAACATTGGACAGCTGGTGCTGATGCTGTTTACATTCGAAAATCAAAACATTGGACATTACGAAGGCTGATGCTTTGTGAAATTATCAACTTTAGTTTTACAGTGCAAGCGTTGACGTTTTTAATTTTTTATTGTGTTTAAATCTTCCCTTAAATTATTTTAAATCGTAGAATCAAAAAAATAGAGAAAGTTTTGAGGCATGATATGAATTGAATGTTGAATAACAAGAGGAAGAAACAAAGGTCTCTTTCAAGAACTGTTGATGCAAATGTTGTTTATAGAAATCAAAACAGGTGCCTTTCAGCATAACTGATAATAATAATTAATTATTTATTTCAATTCATCGGGTCTTTGGATACTCCATTGTATCGGTTCATTATAGTCTGCTCTTATACAACTTTATAGTTTCTTATATTGCTAATCAAATCAAATAATTCTGGAGAATACTTTCTCTTCTCAATTTACTCTATTAAATTCTGTTATATTAATTGAGAGTGTCGTAGATCTGTTACTGAACAGAACACCCAATACTGTTGTTTTGTTCATAAATATCTCATTGATTAGACATTTATTGTCAAGCTACTTACTCGTGAATAGTGTTATTATAAAGTTATTTTCAGCTTATTCTATGAGGAGAGATTCAAAGGGATTAGTCATTAGTGATCAGGGGAAGCGGTACTGTACCACTGTGCGCCCATGCGCTGGGATTCATGAGTGTGTGCAAATGGAACAAAATCGTTTTTGCTTGTACCACGTGAAATATCACGTGTGTAAATCACAAAACGACCTATAAATGTGTCAGCCCATAGGCTTTCAATCAATGTTTTTCTGATTTATTATTGTGATTTTACACTAGTTATTCTGTGAATGAGCTCAATACATGTTTGCGAGATAATTTAATCAGTAACTGATAAGATATTGGTAACCTCATTTCAAGCATCCTACAAATATTTTCAGTTGGATATAAACAATGCATGTATTAGACGTCAACTCAGCTTGACAATTGACTAATCCAACTAGCATATAACTAATAATACGGGTGCACATTGAACAGATTTTATTCATGATGCAAAAATTTAAATATATGGCATTAATTTTATATCATTCCTAGAATGCTAGAATAGAAGAGCACTAAACAATTAATGTATGAAGAATAAATTGGATAAAATGTTGAATAATAATAATTTATTTACTAATTTTTATCCATGATGAGATAACAAAATCTTCTTACACTTAACTATGGAAAGACATACTTTTTGACCTTCTCCGCTACACAGCATGGACAACCAACTGAGAATAATTTAATAATAAATAACAGCTTGAATAATTCTTCATACGCAGTTTGCAGGAAACAGTTTCAGAAATACCTTGGAGTGACAGTGGATTCTTTTCTACGCTGGGATAAATACATAGATGAGCTATGCAAAAAATTAAGGAGAACAATTTACAAATTCAAAATGCTGAGATCACTAGTCAATCCGAAGTGTCTGAGGGTGGTCTATTTTTCTATAGTTCAATCTCTACTAACCTATGGAATCGTGGGTTGGGGTGGAACGAGCTACACCCACATTGACCCCCTCATAAAAGTTCAGAAACTCATCATAAAAGTTATAAGAAGAAATCCGCCACGTTACCCATCAGACCAACTATTCTACGAGTTTGGTGTGATGGATCCAAGACAACTCTACTCTAAAGAAATAATCCAGAGAATACACAGGAACACAGCACACTTTGAAAACAGAAACCATAGCCACAATACAAGAAACAGGCACCTTCTTATTGCGAATGTAGCAAGGAAAGCCTTATACCAGAGACACTTCAACCATTTAGCTCCCAAATTGTACAACCTGCTTCCTGAAAACATCAAGAGCACAGCATCTGAAACAAGATTCAAATCTGCAGTCCACAAATGGATATTAAATACAGGAAGGCAAAACTTGGAAATAATTATCTCAAACAACATGTGAGCTCACTTACCTAATAATTCCGCAATAACCCCCCCCCCCCCCCCCCTACTCTAGAACATGGGTAAACCATAGTTGAGTAGGGTAATTTCCAAAAATTATTTCTCAAAAATTGCAGTTTTATAGTTATTAGATTCCCATTTAGTTTGCTAATATATATTATATTGTTTTATAGTTTTAATTAATTATTGATTGGAAATAAAGTATTTATTTATTTATTTATTCTTCTTGGTTACAAAAGAATAAGTACATAAAATTGCAACAACCTTCCACAACAGGTAGGAAAAGTCAATTAAAATGAATGTGAATGAAGAAAATATGAGTAACATTCTAGAAAACTGTTTTAGAACCCATAGAAAAAATTGTAAACTGTGATTAGATGAGCTGCAGGTTTAGTTTAGATAAAATTTATTGCTTGGCGACGAGCCTTCTGAACGATTACATCAAATTATTTATTGACATTTTTATTACTGTATAGTTTACAGTAATAGCTATTTCTTGTAGAAACTCATCGACATCCACTTAGTTTTTATTGATCTCAGGGGAGATTGCAGAATTTTCAGGAGGGGGGATTAACCAAGAAAATAGCCAATGGGGGATGGAAATGAATGAATATTTAAAATGATTTATTTTTGATAGAAAATATGTTTATACTGTCTAAAGAACCGCTCACCTCCCGCAGCAGTGATACAACTACAGTACTATGCTAATGTTTGAAAATTTCAGGAAAATATTCTCTAGGTCTTCGAATTTCTCTCGGCTCGGGCCTGATAGATCACAGACACCGACAATAGAATTCCAAGCCTAAATTAGATCATATTGATTGAATAATGTCACCCGATGATAATAGTTAGTTAATCTGATATCTAATAAAACTTAATTTTATGCTATATGATATCGATACAGCAGAATACAACTCCATCAGATTCCTGAACACCTATATTAATTATCATAGACTCTCATTTCTTGAGATTCATGGAAAACCCTATTTACAGGTTGAGGAAATCCGGAATCTGAGTGGTGTGAAAAATTTGATAGCTCTTAAGGTTACCTTATCAAATAAGAGTGTGCATCCTGCCCGTAAATATGTTTAGAAAATTTCGAATTGATTTTTTTTCGATTAGTTCTGCAGGTCGTCAAGTGAAAATATATAGATCTACTTTTCTACTCGCAATTCGTCATGAATCAACAAATAGTAAGTTATTATTAGGCTATTATTATTATTCCATATCATTTCTATTACATAGTGCCCTAGTGAAGGGCATAAAATAGTTCAGTATGCTAGTATAGTTATTCTTCGATGGAGTTTTTCTACATTTTAACTGCAGGCGTCACAATGATGCTAATCAAAAGTAACGTTTTTCTCCGCTTCAATCTGCAACTGATAATGTCAGAGCCCAAGTGATCGACAAATTTCTGATACAACCTTATCAACGGCAATGGAATATACTTCTTTGAATCGTGCTCTTTGACGTCGGGTCAATAAACTTGTAGCTCTTAGTTGTAAGTAAGCTTGCCTGGCCCCGGCCACCGGTGCAGTGCCTATGTGCCTACTGCCTACTCACAAACTTGTTTCATAATGCGGTCCGCAAGCGGTGAACAACTCTTATTCCGATCTGACAATATGAACTCTACTTGGGTAACACCTTAATGGCCTGCCACAAAAGGACTGTAATTTATTATATTCTCAATTCACAGCTCGCGGTCGTGTGCAATAAGGTCATGTTTTTGAGAGTCTGCCTGTGTGCTCCATCTCAGATTCGTCCGGCTTCAACAGTTGAAGTTAGATGCAATTTTCTTAAAAGTTTATCGTTGTTACTCGTATTTTGAAGCTCCGAGCTTTCTATTCATTTATCAAAGTTCAATGAGGGTCAGTCAGCTAAACTTCATTTTCCAATCATCTATAGTTAGTTGGCTCATGAAAATAATACCTAGGAAATAATGAAGACTTCTGAAGCTCTTCTCTGGTTCGGTACTGTGAACAACCTAGACAACCGCAGTAGCTCAGTAGAATTTGAAAGTCTTTATATCGGAAGGGGGGGGGGACAAAGAAAATATGTTGGGGGAGTACATCACCTAAAAAAAGATCCTCACCCCCCTCAATACATATGTAAAGTAATAACTTTTTCTTATAGTTGGCAAAGAGTTTCGAGGGTAGGGGATTGGGGATACATCCTCTTTATAGATTTATCCTTGATTCACGTCTGCTTGATATGGATGGAATTGAAATTAATATTTCTATTTTTATGTATTTTTCTGCACGATTTCTTATGTTCTGTTATCTTTTTAAACAGCTTCGCATTTACATGATTAGTTCAAATTTATATCATATATTTGAGGAAAAGATATGCAAAAAGTATGATAGTAAATTGAACTACAATTCTCTGGAACTGCAAAGAAAGGCTTCTCAGAACAATGTATATAGCATTTTCTCTACAAAGAGTAATTTTGTAGAAACAAAATGAGTGTGGGGCTGAAGGATTATAAATGAATCATTTATGTATTTATAATCGTAAAGAGGTGGGTCCCAGGCGATCTTCCACTATCCAACTAATAAAGCTGTGAAAACGGCTTAGGGGAAAATGAAGAAGAGGAAGGCTTTGAAACTTTGAATACCACCTTACGCGAATTTTGACTTCAAAATAGGTTCATGGTTACCAACAAGAAATTCTAAAGTTTTATTTCTACGATGGAATATTTTTTATTGTTATCAGCAACCTCAGCATTCCAACTAGCAATTCATATTAAAACTATGATAGTTTGGTAGTCATCAATATCACATATTATATCCAGACATCCAGAGCCTTCTTATATTTTCTTTACATAATGTCCTACTCTACATTTCAGAGTCTCAACAGCAAGCAATGATCATAGCTTCTGGTATTTTAAGGAACTTGTTTCTTGATGAAAACGTTGTGATTCAATAAACTGTAGTAATTGGATAAATCCACAATCCAATAGGTTACATACTCGCAACAGAAATGTAGGCTACAACTTCTAACTATCTAACTATCTCACGTTTTAGACGTGCTGATTTTTTGCTATTGTATAGATCATTAATTCAGTTTGTCTCATGGAGGTCTGTTTATGATTGCAAAGACATAGATTTGGCTGTCGAGGAGTTCTATAGAATTATATATGCCTGTTTTGATGCTTGTGTGCCTGTTGTGAGTGTTAATAATAATAACAGGTCTAAGTATCCTCCCTGGTTTACCCAGGACATAATCAATGATTTGAAATTGAAAAATAAGTATAGTAGAAAGAAAAGTTTTCAGTGTATTACAATGAACTATTCAAAGTGGTAAGAACTAGAGTGAAGAGAAAAATCCAGGCTGCTTATGAGTCTTACATTCTACGTACAGAGGGCATGATTGATGGAGATATTAAGGAATTTTGGAAATTCATCAATAACAAACGTTGTAATCGTGGAAATGAGGATTTTATAAGGCATAAAGATCAGCTATTTAGAGGAAGTAAGGTCCCTGATGCCTTTGCAGATGTGTTCTCTTCTATATCAAGTGATATCATAGGGAATTCTAACAGTCAGTGCAGTGTTGATGTAGAAGATGAGAGCGATCCTTTACAGGATTCATTTTTCTTAAAGGAAGTGTCAGTGAGGGATGGTGAAATTGCTATTAAAAAAATGAGACCAAGCAAATCTGGGGGTCCTGATGGTGTACCAGCTTTTATTGTCAAGGGATGCTGGGAATTACTCATTCTGCCCTTGCATTATTTATTCAACCTGTCAATCAAAACCTCCAAATTTTCTGAGCTGTGGAAGGTTGCAAGGATAACACCTGTTTTCAAATCAGGTAACAGGAAAATTGCCAGTAATTACAGACTAATTTCCATCTTGAATACTTTTGCTAAAATCTTTGAGCGCATATTGTATGATCAAATTCTGCATTATGCAAAACCTAAAATTACATTATCACAGCATGGGTTTCTGCATGGTAGGTCTACTTTGACCAATCTATTGGTCTTTGTAGACAGGGTGTCTGAGATCTAGGAAAATGGGGGATGAGTGGATGTAATCTACACAGACTTCTCCAAGGCCTTTGATACTCTGAATCATAGGATTCTTGCAATGAGGTTAAAGAGTCTTGAGTTGAGTAGTGGTGTCATAGCCTTTTTTATGAGTTACCTTGTTCAGAGAAAGCAGTATGTGTTATACAATAACTTCAAATCGAGCTCCTTCTGCTGTTCCTCTGGTGTACCACAGAGGTCTAACCTGGGACCATTGCTTTTTCTCCTCTATGTTAATGACCTTCCCAATCTGCTTTGTAATTCTGAGTGTCTCATGTTTGCAGATGATCTAAAGATATTCAGAGAAATAAATTCCATTGATGACTATATACGGCTACAGCAAGACATTGACACATTGAATGGATGGTGTGCGGTTTCTGGGCTGAGGCTTAATGTAAAGAAGTGTAAAACTATGACTTATACTCGTAAAAGATGTCCATTTCCTTTTGATTATGCAATCAATGATGCTAAATTGGATCATTTTTTCAAATTTAAGGATCTTGGAGTGGTTATGGACACCCATCTCACTTTTGAAAATCATATTGATTATCTTATCAGTAGAAGTAATCAAATGATGGGGTTCATATGCAGAACATGTGCATGTTTTCGGAGCTGGGAAGCTATACTGTACTTGTATAAGTCTCTGGTCAGAAGTGTAATAGAATATGCATTTGAAATTCTCACCACATTACATCAATTACGCAGTTAGAGAGGATTCAAAATAAATTCTTACAATACATTTAATATAGAAGATTTAATCAGACCTGCATAATCGATTTTCCTACATCTGAATTCCGCAATCTCTTCCAAATACCATCTTTGGAGGTCAGGCGTGATGTAGCATCCATTCTGATTTTCCATAGCATTCTCAATAATAGAATAGACTCACCTTACCTTATTTCTAAAATATTTTTCCCAATTCCAGTTTTAAGCCGCAGATACCACCCGCTATTTTTTATCCCCAGGTCTAGGACTGTTAACAGATACTTCTCTCCTCTCAATAGAATTCGCAGATTGTTAAATTGCCTTGGCAGTGATATTGATATGTTTGTAGAAAAACGGAACTCTCTCAAAGTGAAAGCATTCAACCTCCTAAGTTAAAACTTATGTGATATTTTCTCATGTTTATCTGTCGTTTTCTCAAACTACTCTTTTCCTTTTCCTCTTCTTTTCATCCTCTTCAAAAAAATCTTTTTCTACTTTTTTATATTACTTTTCAGTATGTTCTATTTGCTAACTTAACATTTATCTGTAATAATTTATACCATAATAAGGTACTTATATCTCATGATAAGTTTTCCTCTCTTTTTATTATTCTACATTCTTGCATGACTTTTACAGTATTTTTCCATTTTCTGTCTTGAAAATGTATAAATGTACGGTATCTTTGATTTTAATGATTGTACAGTTGAATGATTTTATGTGCACGGACGGATTTTCCACTATGCACACTAGGCTAGTGCCTAGGGGCGGCACGCCTCAGGGGCGGCTTAGCCCGACGGCCACCGGAAGCATGTACCTTCTTCAACATAATTCAGAACATTTACACATTTTTTGTTGCATCTACTAAAAGATGAAAAGTGGACACATCCATAGAGAAAGTAGTTAGATTTTATGACTTTAGTAATTTTCGTTGACTCTCTTAGAGGCATTTTTCATGTGTATGAAGAAAGGGCCAAGAAACGGTGTGATATAGAGTATGAGACGTGCTACAAAATTCAGAAAAAAAGGAAAATTCCAGGCAGATGAAACGAATGAAAATGAAGTTATTCTTACAGGCTGTGATAAATTAAGAGTAGAAACATATTATGTTGTTCTTGACAAACTCAAGTTAGCTTTACTGAAGTACAAAAAGGCTTATGACGTTCTCAGGCAAGGTCTCATGTAGATAAGTTCTCAGTTTTTAACAATCAATCATCGTCTTCTGCTGAAACTATCATGGATCGTGCTGAAAAACTTAAATCTTTTTATGAAATTGATCTAGAAAATCATTTTTAAATGAGTGGATACACTTCTCTGGCCTTCTAAAGAGTGGCGGTGTGTTAAGGACAACACTTTATCGATGATAAATCTCATAAGAGATCAAAATCTCCAATTGACATTTCCCAACATAGATATAACTCTTCGTATGTATTTTTTTGTGTACAGCTGTTTCAAACTGCTCAGCAGAACGTTCATTTTTTGTCCTAAAAAGAATGAAATCTTGCCTTAACCCAGAATGAATGAAGATAAACTATAATCGTTGACTCTTCTACACATCGAGGCTGAACTTTAGATCAGTGATCAAATAAAAATTGAAGACTTATAGAGGAGGAGTTCAAATGGTTAAAAGTAGGGGAAATCAATTTAAGGAAACATAATAAAGACTTCCTAAAGTAGAAAACATTGATACGTTAGTGGTTAGTTTATTTTTGTTAATTTTTCTTTTCATTGAAGTATTTAAATAATAATGTATTGTTTAGTTTATAAAAGAAAAAACCTTTTCAGAGGTAATCAAAATCCAAAAAAGTAACTCTCAATGTTTTTATGAACCGCCTTTTATGGACTCTTTTGATTTAAATAATGACCTTGGCACATGTGGCATGTTTCAAAGGGGCGGGAGTCAGAATAGTGCCTAGGGGCTAAAAATTTATAAATCCGTCCCTGTTTATGTGAACTGTGTTAAGGAAGCTTTTTTGGGCGTAGGCCTGTAAGCTTCCATCTATACTTTGTACTAAATAAATAAATAAACTTCATTCAACGTAATGTAATCGAAAAATGAAGAGAGGATTCACTAATCAAGCAAGGACAGACATCACACCAAGCAGAATACTCATGGTTCATGGAGGGTGGAGTGATGAAAACACGACGATAACTAATAGGAGCATCAATCAAAAGAATTAGATCTGCAGGCCTACTATTATTAGGAGTACAGTGGATTATTCATCCTAAATTTGTTACTCATGGATAGTGATGGATAATCTTTAGATATTACATCAAAGGAATTACTTACTAATCAAATTTGAAACATGATTTTCGAACTCATTCATTTTAGACTTGGATAAGTATTATTTTGTTAATTTTTTCATAGATCTCCTTTCTTGAATTCAATATGTTATGCAATAAAGATAATCATCCCTGAGACATGATAGAAGATCTTCAGGCCTACTTTTATTCAGAGCTATAATTTAATAATAATAATAATTTTTTTATTCACAATCTCGAATTACAATAAAATTGATATATTTTGCAATTCCTATATCATTAATTAATTTCATAATCATTAATAAAGTGAGATATTATTGAAAGAATTCCATTTAGATTTTACAGTGACTATCCCATGAAGCTAAATTTAGCTTATATTGGGGTGTTGTTAATTAAATAATTGTTTAAGCTATTTAATGTTAATGTTATGTGGTGATTGATATATTTTATTGTTTTGCTTTCAATAGTAAGTAGATTGTGTTAATATTTAAATTTGTCTGGTCTATTGGTTTCTTGATAATAATAATAATAATAATAATAATAAGAATAATAAGAATATAATAAGAAGAAGAATATATGTCGTATGATCCTATTAACAAAAAAAAACTCACTATGTTTAGTGAGTTTCTTTTGTTAATAGGATTATACGACATCATACGAATTACAATGACATTTGAACCATTATTTTGCAACTTATTTTTGTTAATAGGAGGTTGGAAAATGATCAATAGCAATAATTTTCAATTGTTACAAATCCTTTAAGTCTACAGAACATAGGCACGGTACACATTGCTGATCGAATTAATCAACGTATCTCACCATTAAAAAATTTGTACAGTACTTTGAATAATTTGCAGGTAACAGCTGGTAATGTACAGTATATAGTTGCTGGTCGAGTGTTTGTTTATTCGTGAGTAGGGAATACTGCAACTGTAGAACAGTAGAACAGTGCCTTCCAAGTTCCAGTGTACTCTATAAATCAATTTCGGGGATTGCAATTGCAGAGAAGGGATGAAGCTTCAGCCCCTGGCAAGATGAGAAGCCAGCTTGTTGTGCAGCTTCTTGATGTAGAGGGAGGGATAGAGTTGAACGCCCGAGAATTATGCAATGCATTGCATCACACAGGTCGTTGGCCTGACCTAGTCAGGTCCCGAGCAGGACCTTGCCTAATCCCCCTCTTCGTCACTCCAATGATTGCCAGCTGCAATCATCAACGTCAGGCCCCTCTTATCAACTGCCGCTGTCTTACCTTTAGCTCGAATCACGAATTGCAAATTCAACATTGAAACTTTTAATTAATGACTAGGCTGTTTCTTTTTCGTTTGGAAGGGCGTTCACCCTGACGAAATATCCGTCTGGTCCCAGATGATTAATAATTTATCATTTGTAGGGAGCCTACAGCTACATCATGCATAATACTTATCTGGTACGCTCGAGAAGTTTATTAAAGGAATAGGTAACAACAAGATCCGAAAATAAACCCATATTGCATAAAATACTTATGTCTTTATCTCACTTTATAGTTTGGAAAATTATGAGATAGGCCAGACATGATTATAGCTGATAACAAGAGTATTTTGAATGATAGATGGCATAATTATCATTTTTGAAAAGCGTTTTATATTCATGCAAATATAGTTGAGCCCTAAGCTCTCATCTATTATTCAGTGAGATAACATTGATGTTATACATTATGCAACATTGATGTTATTTTCACTAATTTAATTACACATGTGTTGAAATAGAATTTTTACCCAATTTGGCAACGACGCTTTTTTACTCAGGGCTCAACTTATACAGTACGGTACCACCACAGAATAGGTACTAAATATTAAAAAATAAACTAAATATTAGAATCTATTCTGTGGTACCACCTTCATATTCTGTCGGTGCTGACTTATATGATGGACTCATGATTTTAGTGTGCTAGGACACAATATGTTGATACCCATGGGCGGGCATGGCACAAGGTTAATAGAAACCTTTTTTTTACAATCTTAGAGCATACATGGAGTAACATCATCCTGATGCGCCTAAATAGATATGTTTATGTTACCAGGCTTTCAACAGAAGATTACATTGATGCAAGATTTTCTTAACCTATCGGATATTGAACATTTTTATAATTTAATCATTTGATTTATCCCTTCCTTAATAATAATAAAAATAATAATACTGTAGTACACAGTGATAAATTGTTTAGATTATGTATTTAAGCGTTGCAATTTTGCAGCTTCGTAGCAAAGGATGAATTTTCAGTGCAAAAAGTCGAAGCCCTTCAATAAATCAATAAACTAGTAACTTCTCTTTTAAGGTTGTCAGTTTTCAATCCTATGTATTAATTTTATAATACTCTTGTGTAAGGTTGGTACATTTCATGCTTGTTCAAATAGAATAATGTTCATAACATTATTGTTACAACACTTCTAAGACTTAGTTAAGGATAGAAATAAGCTGATTGCGTAGCAGCATTGAGCATTCACCAAAAAATTTAAGTCACTAGCGAAGAGGTAACGATAGAGGATTATTGCAGGTATATTTATTAATTAGTAATTCTGAACTGCTAGGGTTTCTATTCATGTGGTGAATTAAATAGGTTTGATGTTCAAAGAGCTGAGAATCCAAAAAAATTGTTACAAGTCATCAACCACTGCAGTTATTGAGGTATAGGCTACAGTGGCGTAACGACATAGTTAGGGGCCTGGAGCGGCTATAAATGAGGGGGCCCAATATATATATATAGTAGCGTAGCGAAAATCTTTTCATGGGGGGGGGGGTTTATCGGCCCCCCGATATCGGACCGCCCCCCGCCCCCCCGTCGGTACGCCACTGATAGGCTACTACAAAATAAACAAGAATAAGGAATTTGTTGAAAAAGTTGTCGGATTTTGGACTTGCTACGCTCGCCTTTTAATAGCTCCACCTCCTTGACCGCCAGGGAAAAATTCAGACAATTGAGTTATCATGCTCTCTTTGCTTTCAACTGTCCAACAGATCCCCAGTCGGAAGGTAGACTTTAAATAACGTTTTTGAAATTATTAATTCTTGCCCTTTCTGGGAGGAAATTTTGAAAGCCATACTTGGTTTTCAATGATCATGGAAACTGAACTTCCAAGGCCGAGAAAGAAGAAGTCATAGGAATGGAAATTATCCTTAATTGGATAAGTGTAGAATGAGAGGTAAAAATGGGCACAAGCCTATTTATTTTGAATGAAAGTAAGATTTATTTCGTGAAATTTTAGATGTTACAACCCAGAGCTCATATCCCTCACTATGCAAAACAGAAAATGTTTTATTTACAATTTATGCTAACAATGAACTGAAGTTTTCAAATAATTTTTTCGATATGTGTCTACCATTTAACAGGCCCGTAGTCCAGCTAGGAGCAGCCGTGGGCAAAGGACTAAAGGGGGCCAGAAAATACAAAAAATATCATAAACTTGAAAAAATAGGCACCTCCTGCCCTGGGGCTCCCAGATACGTTAGGGGCCTGCAATCTATATGTTGAACCATTTCTCAGAATTGTTTCCATTTATATTGCAATTCGGCTAAAGATTAGCCTAATATTACAATTATTAAAAAATCAATTAAAATATTTGCGCTTTATTTATCAAATACTTGATTGCCCTCCAAGGTTGACTTGTACAAGAATTGTGTTTAAAATATTATACCCCAACCATACTTATGCCAAACAACATTGTCAATTTACAAGCATCATATTTTTGCTGATCATTAACTACAGAAGCACTAAGCACCAAGATCTGTACACTTACATGGAGCTCATCTCACATTATATTGCTAATGCATTCAATGAAGCTTGTCACTTCGTCCAACTTAGTAAGAAATTATGGCTGGGGACCGACATTATAGAGGAAGAGTCATCATTTAAATTATTCATTAATCCTTTTCCACTCTCGCACAACAACATGGAGATTACATTACCGGTAGCTAGTGAATGCAGGCAGCCATGGACTCTCAAAATAAGGCTGCTGTTACACGCAGTAGGATCGTAAACGTAAATGGAATTGTGTGGTACCATTTACGACCAACTTGTAGGCCTCTCTTGTTGGCTTGAGAGGCAAAACAAGTTATCGGCCAGATAAGATGATCAATACAATGCAAATGTCCTTCCTCGATTCCGTATACAGTGTTATCATTTGATCTACCAGAGAGGAAACTTCTGGTACAAATCTACAATTTCAATTATAATAAATGACTGAATATATTACACGACAAAAAATGACTTTCAATTAATCATAATTATTCGAAATAAAACTATTTCGTGATATGACTGATTGATGTTCTTGAAAAGCAATTATTTCAATCAACTATTCAAGAACTTCTATTTCAATATTCATAGCGATGATTTGAACAAAATATTTTTCAATTTACTATTCGAGAAATTTTTGAATTAAAAAAGTTTACTAGGGAAATCTTCCAATTATCACATTCCATCAATCAATGAAATGAAATGAAATGAAAATATGCTTTATTAGGCGGAGTTGGGACTTAAGAGTCCCTCTACCTCCTCAATCATGATGTTGTCACAATTATTATTAGTGTATGCGAGTCTGTGTATGCGTGAGTGATTGAGGAGGCTAAGGAATAAATAGAAAAGGCAATAGAGTTCATTTAATGAACTACTGAGTCTGCGGGTACGTACTTTTTACAGATAGAAAATATCATGTTTGTCACACATAATTTAAAAATTCTCAACTGCTTATCAAACCCCAGATTCTACCAGGCCCAAGAGTTTTGTAAAAATATTCGAATAGATGTATTTTCCAAACATCATTCACTCAGGTTTATGTAAATCATCGCAAAAATAGATAAAACGCATTCAAATCTTGCACTTACCATTCTGTTTCAAGATTCTGGGATAGCATTGAAGCTTTTTTCCCAAATTATATTCCATCAATCAATCATAATGCTATTACAAGGACTGGGTCTTTTGCACTATAACCCCGCATTTCTTAAAAATTGTCAGGTTAGGTTAGGTTATGATCTCTTATGGTATTCTTATCAACATTAAATTATTTTTTAACGATCTCTCGTGGAACTCAAGATTATAATATTTAGAGATCATAACCTAACCTAACCTGACAATTTTTAAGAAATGCAGGGTTGCTGTGCCAAAGACCCCAAGGACTAGCGTATGCAAGTCTGCACTTTCGTGAGTGATCGTGGAAACTCTGGCTTTCAATTTATCCAATACTGGTGGTTTGGAAACTACCTCAAACTGTAGGTTCACCATTTTTTTAAACAACATAGCCCAATCGATTGATAAGGAACTTCTCCGTGATGGAAAAATTCTCCTCATCAGAAAAAGCAGGCATGATGAATACATGGGAGGAAGAAGTGAATCCCCCGAAATCCTGAAACCCTTTTTTGGATTCGCCCCTGAACAAAAGCTTTGCGTCTTGTATAAATCAGGCACACGTAGCTTACATAATAACTTTCTATTTCTGGAAATAACAATAATTCATCCCAATTTCGACATCATCTTTAATAATAGGAAATCTCTAATATGATGAAAAACGTGTAGTTTAAATTGTTAGGTAATAGTTGGGATTTCGGCATGTAGGTAAGTTGGATCAGTTGATGGTCCAACGTTTGAACAGTTGAAATAAAAGGGCAGTGCTCCCGGAGCTTCGACCGCAGGCAGTGGCCAGTTGCATAAGTGCACAGCGGACAGCGGACAGCGTTGGTGAAAGCTGAGGCAGTGCGTGCACGCACAGAGCGGTAGCAAGAGCGAATATATATCTGTATATAGAGAAGATATAGACAGAATACAGCTGAGTTGTGTAGGCACAGGGCCAGCGGTCGTTGACCCGCGAACGGCCACTTTCACTGTTTGCCGGTGCGGTGCCGGTAAACTGAACGCAGCACCGGTCTCTGATGCTCGACCTACTTGCGTCTTGCGTCCACAGCTGACCGGCCGGCATCGGGTCCGTACCGGTTACTCTATGTACAATATTTTGAATATTGTACGAATTCGGCTACATTTTCCAGGTTTGCTGCAGTTAGTTGGGCTAGCTGGGCTGGTGATCGCGAACCAGAAATTTATTTGGTGGTATATCAACTAAAAAAATATTTTGAGGGATATTTTGGGGGACCTCCCATATAATACACAAATATATCTTTATTCAGTTTTGTTTGAATTTTTTGGGGCATAAACACGATATCTCTCCCATTCATCCATTGGATAAAATTGCAGATATCCAGAATTTCTGAAACACTTCATTAGGAAGTGCAGTTTGAGTGATTGATTACTCTGCCTTTTTTATTTATTCCTACACATCCTGTTCTGAGTTTTGGAAACGAAATAATATTCAGGGGATAAGAGCGAAGTATCCCCTCGAAATTCTCAACTGATACTAAAAAAGCTTTATTTTTATCTTTCTACCTTTTTTAGGTGATATCCCCCAAACTTTTTTCTCACTTTATATCCCCTAGCGATAATAATTTGAATAATTTGGATTCTCCCCTGTCACACTAACATCAAATATTCTTAAATGCATGGATTGAATATTCTCAGTTATTCCATTGCTACAATTTGTTATAAGGCTACATAATCTATTAAATTCGATTTCAATAGATAATCGAACAATTAATAAATAATTCAGAGCCGCAGGGCTCTGAAGGTAAATGTAGGTGCAAGGCATGCAAAATCTGAATTCCAACTTAAGCATTTACTTTGCATCCATTCACAAAATATTATTAGCAAAGCTGCCCAATGCTGCTAAAACTACCCAGAATTCAAAACTGGCCATGCAATTGTATCATCTTTGATATTGGATCATTAATCTGTATTATATACAGCACTTCCATTATTATGTTGTTACGAATTCCTGACTGTATCGATATTGGACAATGTATTAATATTTGATTAGCGACCATACGAACATGATGTTGAATTATTGAACTAGAACTACAAAACAGGGCAACCACTCACATGGGCTTGCGATTCGGAAATAATTTATTAAAGCACTGGTGTTCTGGAATAGTGGAATACAGGAGTAGGAAATCAACTTGAAACATCTCGGATAACACAGCATGCGATAAAACTAATGGCTTTAATTCAGCTGCAAGTTATTACCATACGCTTTCACGTATGAAAATTAATATATCACAAGTTGCGTGATTAATCAGTAGATGTTAGACCACGTTATGATACGGCACATTGCTGTTCAAAGCAATGATAAATAGGCTGGTCATAAACCACACTAACTTCTGTAGAGTGAAAGATAGACATAGAAAGAGTGAGAGAGAATTAGTGACTACTCATTGAAATCATTCATGATTATAATTAGCTATTATAGGCTCTATTATTATAGAGCCTGGTTTTAGGATTCCTCATATTTCCCTAGAGCTCTGAATATTCCAGAATATCTAGAATATGCTCTCAATAATTCCACCTGATAAATGCAAATTCTAAGGTGTTGCACAACAAACTGACACAAAATCCAAATGCTATTATTGCATGAGACTAATCATATAGTGTATGAGAATTGGAAACATAATATACTTATTGTCAGTATTTTGATTATGGTCAACATTCTCATTCCTTAAAATTCAATGATACTCTACCAAGATTAATAATCGTTGCCCACTTAAACCTTGAATAACTGAAGGAATAATAAGATCAATCATTATAAGTGACAAAATGCATGATAGATTAGAAAAAGATCCTACTATTTCGATTTAAGAAATACTTATTAAACATATCGAATTACATATCTTAATTATTTATAAATAATAATAATAATAATAATAATAATAATAATAATAATAATAATAATAATAATAATAATAATAATAATAATAATAATAATAATAATAATAATAATAATAATAATAATAATAATAATAATAATAATAATTTATCTGGAAGATACTACGAAACATCCAGAGGAGTTTATTCAAAAAACAAACATACAGATATTGAAGAGAATCCCGACTCTAAAAATTGCTACTAAATATAATTTTATTCCTAATTATGACACCCCACTATAATAATATGTGTCGGGGTGATCATAATACGAGAGCAAACAAGCAGTTAGTCACGCACTTGTTCTATTTATATCATTCCATTGTTTTCATGGACAGACGCAGCTGCAATTTGATATTTTTGTTCTCACTTGTTAGATGTCTTTCTCACTCCTATTCTTCAAGTCTGCAACTCTCTCACTCAATTGATTTCTCGAGACTTCTCGTGATTTCTTCAGATTTCTGGAACGATCAATATCATGTTTCTTGAAGATTCTCGAAGTGTCTGGTGAGCTCCAATTCTTGGAATTATACAACTACAACAGCTATATAAAGGAGTCCACATGAACCAGACAGTCAGTTCTACAAAAGCTTGCATGACAGTTACGTTTATAAACCTGCGTGACAGATTGTGTTACATATCCAGTGCCAGTGGAGTAAACAATGCTTGTTTCCAGTGTATAATGCAGAGACAAGTGTTTACTGTTTATGTAGCTTACTAATAGTTTAAAGACGTTGTGTTAAGTGATATTATTTGGGACTGTCAAATAACGAATTGGACTGTGTTTTGTAAGTGATTAGTGGCTCTTTTTGTCATTTCTTTGTACATTATTGTACAGTTTATTGGACTCTAGTTTCTTTTGCTATTGATCAGCCTATAATTACTTATTCATTAATTCTTGTAAATAATTACTGAAAATAGCTATTAGCTTGTCATTTGATGATCTGTCTTATTTAATTAATTGAACTTACAATTAATTTGTGTAAATAGACTAATTTGTGTAAATAAAGTGCAAGTGTGAACTTTAGTGTTGCCAGCCTTATTGTAGCTATTAGAACCCGTAACAACAATAATAATAATAATAACAAGAATAATAATTTCTTTTCTTTCTTTCTTTATTTTTTATTATCTCACTTTTACATGACAAAATCAATAATATAAGTACACTTTCAGATACCAGCATAATTTATACATTTATTGTGAGAATAGTAGTAGAATAGTAAATTCAATCATCTGTATTCTGGTGGCTACCCTATGAAGCTAATTTTAGCTTTTATTAGGGGTTTATATCAAATTATTTTTCTGTTTATTTTGTTTTTCTAGACTTATTTCAATTATTATACCACAGTATTGTTTTATGAGGTTCAGTTGTACTTATGGCTACAATTTTTGTAATTTTTTGCTGTTTGTATATTTTGTGTATATATTCCCTACCTATCAACATAATTATTGAGAAATATGATAGTTGGCGTCTTATTGATTCGATATATAATAGCATTTGATTTCTCTTTTTGCATCGGCATATGTGTTGAGATTTCTTAGGTGGTTAGGGATGTTGTTGAGGATATGTGGTACAAAGTATTCTGGTACAGCTTTTCCCATCTCTGTGTAATATTCTGATGTTCTATATTGTGAGTGTCCTGTGTTGTATCTGTTTTCTATTATTTGTCGGTAACGGTATTCAAAATAGTATCTTAGTAATATTATGTAGTTGTATAAGTTTCGGAAATGGAGTATTTGCAGGATATTTGTATCTAGTCCCTGGAAAAGGTTTCTTCTTACTTTGTTAGTTAACTGTACAATTGGATTCAGAATATAATTTGGGGCATGACCATATACAGTTATTCCATACCTTATTTTGATAATAATAATAATATATATATATAACTAATAACACCATAACTAACAAAGATACACCACTAATATACCCCATAATACAATACCTATATATAATGTGACAATACTACAATATGAACACTTAATACTACCCTACTATATAATTATATATTGTTTACATTCTACTTACTATGAGCTCCTCGCTAATGTAGATTCCAATTTCGTGTAACCAATCCCAAATTATTCTTTTATATCTATGTATGTTCTCCTCTTCTTTGGCTATTTGTGGCATTTTATTATAAACCCTAGGACCCAAATATTCTACTGAAAAGCTGTATTCATTCTAGGTATATTTTGAAAATTTAAGTTTCTGATTCTTGTGTTATAACTATGAGCAATTAAACTATTTAAATTTGTATTTTTCTTCATATAAGTGATTAAAACTAATATATACAGCTGTCTGACACTAAAAACTTTATTTTCAGTGAATAGTTGATACTTGGGAAGCGATTGTCTTTGCTTCCCATGACTTTGAGAATGCGTTTCTGAGCTTTGAAAACTGGATCTATAAAGCTAATATTTGCTGCACCCCAGACCAATAAACCATATCTTAAAATGGATTCAGCTATTGAAAAATATACTGTTTTTATCACATCACTGTTGAGTACATTACACACCTGGTAAAATTTGTGTATGAGCTTTCTTATTTTTGTAGTTGTATAAGATATATGCTTATTCCATTTTAATAAATCATCTACAATTATACCAAGATATTTAACATTGCCTGAACACTCAATCAGAGGACAGTCACAGTTCTGATTTCCTCCTCTACAGCAATAGTGAAAATAGTGAAGCTTAATTGATGCATTTAGTGGCTTGGTATTATCAGTTGATGAAAAGGCCAAGAACTTTGTTTTTCCTGCATTTAGTGTTAATAGGTTAAAGGTTATTATCCAAACACCTAGTTACTTTGGAAAGTTCTGTTTCAACTATTTGAAATGTCTCATTCCAGTTCCTACCCTGGAAAAGGAGGCCAGTTCCTACCCTGAATTTGAAGGGAACACAACTCATTTGCAAATATAAAATTGGGCCTAAAACCGTTCCTTGAGGTTTTCCAAATTCCATAGTTCCTTCTGCACTCATGACCTTTGACCTTTGCTGACAGCTACTAAGGTAAGACTTGAACCATTTGAGAGTTATATCCCTTGCTTCAAGTTTTTTTATCAATAAGCCATGTGATACAGAATCGAAGGCCTTGGCCAGATCCAAAAATACTGCTATACATTTATTTTTCCCCTCTAGATTATGAATGACAAATTTTGATAGTTCCAAAACTGCCGATTTCTTGCTTATCACCTAACGAAATCCATATTGGTTTGGAGAAATGATATGATACTTTTCTAGATAGCTCATTAACTCAAGTTTTACTAATTTTTCGAAAATCTTGGATATTGTTACAAAAGCAAGCAAAGCAGTTATTTACGCACATGGAACTACGTTATTCTACATAGATCATTCCATTCATGATCGTACGTGACTTGAAACGCAATATGCATTCTCTTGCTCTCTTGCATTCTCTTCTCACATGTCTTTGTCACTCTTATTATTCAAGTCTGCAACTCTCTCACTCAATTGATTTCTCGAGACTTCTCGTGATTTCTTTAGAATTCTTGAACAATCGAGATCATGCTTCTTGAGGATTCTTGAAGTGTCTGGTGAGCTCCAATTCTTGGAATTATACAACTACAACTACAACAGCTATATAAAGGAGTCCACATGAACCAGTTAGTTTAGTTTACAAAAGCTTGTGTGGCAGTTACGTTTTCAACACACCTGTGTGACAGATTGTATTACAGATCTCGTGCCAGTGGAGTGAACAGTGCTTTATTCAGTCTTTAGACTTAGTGTCAAGAGCAGAGACAAGTGTTTACTGTTTATGCAGCTTACTAATAGTTTAAAGACGTTGTGTTAAGTGATATTATTTGGGACTGTCGAATAACGAATTGGACTGTGTTTTGTAAGTGATTAGTAGCTCTTTTTATCATTTCTTCCTACATTATTGTATAGTTAATTGGACTCTTGTTTCTTTTATTATTGATCAGCCTGTAATTACTTATTCATTAATTCTTGTAAATAATTACTGAAAATAAGTATTAGCTTGTCATTTGATGATCTGTTTTTATTTATTAATTGAACTTACAAATATTAGTGTGTAAAAAGACTAATTTTGTATAAATAAAGATCAAGTGTGAACTTTAGTGTTGCCAGCCTTATTTTAGCCATTAGAACCCGCTGGTAGCATTAGCAGAAGGTGAAGACCCAGCAACGTCTCTTTGAGACTCTTTGGCTTTGATAGTTTAACGTCTCTTTGGTCTTTTTGAGACTACTGACATGAAATTACTTACATCCATGGAGCAGAACCTCACATCAATGAAAGATGAACTTCAAGAGAATATTACATCTATGGAGCAGAAACTTCACATCAATGTAGAGTGAACTTCAAGAGAATATGACGTCCATGGAGGGCAAACACCAAGAAAATATTACATCCATGGAGGGCAAACTTCAAGAGAATATGACGTCCATAAAAGGTGAAATACAAGAAAATATTACCTCTTTACAAGAATAAGCCATGGAAGAGAAAGTTAAAAATCTTGCTGATTCTGTTAACCAAGAAGTCAGTAAGGTAAAAGAGGATTTGAAAACAATGAAAGATCGACTACAAGGAGACTTGAAAATAATGGAAGATCGACTCAAGAAGCTGGAGTGTGGTGCTGGATCTTCAAGCAGACATGACAAAGATCTTCAGATATTCCAGACAGCCATCTCAGAGAAGTCAGTGCTGGAAAGGATGGAGGAAGATAAGCAGTCAGTAACTCTTCCCCAGCATACTGGGCTCCCAACCTATGATGGGAAGACACCATTAGAAGACTACCAAACGCTTTTGGAGACAGCAGCAGAGTTCCATGGCTGGTCATCCACAACAAAGGCCTATGTTTTGGTAATGAATCTCCGAGGGGAAGCATTGGCAATTTTTCATTCAATTCCATCAGCTGAAAAGTGGAACTTCAGTGAGCTGTAGAAACGCCTGGAGATGTGGTTTGGCAACAAGCACATGGAGCAGTTGTACAGATTTCAGCTCAATAAGAGAGTCCAAGGACCGAATGAATCACTGCAGGAGTTTGAGGCTGCTATTGCTCGACTTGTGAGGAATGCTTATCCCTCTGTTGATGACAGCATATATGAAAACCTAGTAGTAGAAAGGTTTCTGAATGGGTAGAGGACACCAGAGACTCAGCTTACAGTCAAATTGGCTAGACCAAAAACACTGAGAGTTGCTCTAGCCCCAGTATTGGAGTATGAAGCCGTTTTGCAGTCAGTGCCAGGAGATTCTAAGGTGAGGGCTATGGAAGCTTGAACGACTAGAGAAAGCACAATTCAGAAGATTGTGGAGTTAGTCCTGGAACAGTTGAGAGTTGGCAAGAAGGAGATTCAATGCTGCAGTTGTGAGAAGAGGAGGCAGACCACCAGGAGAAAAACAGATAAAGCCATAAAGACAGCCCATTAACCAGGAGTTTGTGACAGGAATGTAAGTGATCTCTCAAGGGAGTCCTGTGGAGGAAATGCCAAGGAGGGTATGCTGAGGAGGACTACAGTGATTTCTGGTCCAGAGGAAGGAGGCCCACTCTGGAGAAAACAGAAGAGAGATCCTGGTCAGAACCATCTTAAGCAAGAAAGACTAACCTTGCAGGTGGAAGGCAACAGCACCAAGGGGGCAAGCAGGAAGAAGAAGGGGAAGCATGACATCATGGCTGACCAAAGTGATATTAACAATGCAAAGGAAGGATAAGCAGCTTGGGTTCAGTGCACTACATCCCTGAAGGAGTCTGATGATGACTACATGCTGGCACCAGGAGGAAAAATGTTCCAGACAAGTGAGAGGGACTTGTTCACCCTGCCAAAGGAGTATGCACTAGAGATGGGTCATACTAGGTTTTTCTGATACTAAGTATTCCGAGTACAAGTACGTTCTAATACCTATTCCAAATACCTGTTCCAAAATACTAGCTAGTATTTTATATTAGCCAGTTTAGCCAGTTTTATATTAGCCAGTAAGAGAGTACACATACAAGAGAGTATCGTACAGTATCAAGTATTGTACTGCGGTACTGGTACTACTACTGTTTCTCGCGTTAAATACAGCATGAATCTAATTATTGAGTTGCTCTCAAATGTGCTGTAGCGAAATGAGACGCAGATGGCAAGACGTGAGTATTGAGACGCTTGAGTAACAAAATACTCGTACTCAAGAAGTATTTGTACTGGAAAAGTATGTGGATACGCCATATGCAACCAAAGACAATCTAATGTAATTATTTGATGCAACTGAGCATGCGCCTACAATCAAGTATTGTGAATAGAGAGAGAGGGAGAGTGAGCGAGGAAGAGAGATAGAGTAGTCGAATAGTTCTACAATGAGAAATGAGCTACAAAGCTCCACTCCCACTCCGTAAATTGGAGTGGGGACTTGAAGTCACTGGCCATACTGAAGTCATGTAGTTTACTTGTTTCTAGAAATACTCACAGATATCTGAGTATTTTGTTCTTCAAATACTAGGTGCTAGTCCGTACGTTCAAATACTCAGTAAAAATACCTGTTCCAGTAAATACGCCTCATCTCTATTATGCACTGGCACACTGTGTCACCAGCAGCTTGGCAGAATCTTGAGGCATTGCTACAGTCTTCAGGGAGAAGTTTGGTGGTCTCAAGGACCTGGAACAGCAAGGACCAGCAGAAGGAAATGTTCTTCATCTGCAGCGGCATGGTCAGCATCTCTTCTACCTGGTGACTAAGATGCAGCCTGAGGTGAAGGCATCATACGACACATTGTGGGCTTGCTTGGTTAAGCTGAAGGACAGGATGCAGACATTAGGAGTGAGGAAACTTGGCATACCAAAGCTTTGAAGTGGTTATGATGGCTTGGACTGGGCAATTGTGAAGCCAGTACTGCAAGAAGTGTTCCAATGCACTGGTATCCAGATCACCATTTGCATCTACAACCCTTGGAGGGTCAAGGAGGATATGGTCAGCAGTCAAGGAAGACATCAGCCATCTAAGGTGCCATTGTTCTGGGACAGAACAATTTCTTAAGGTGAAGGTAGTGTTACAAAAGCAAGCAAAGCAGTTATTTACGCACATAGAACTACATTATTCTACATAGATCATTCCATTCATGATCGTACATGACTTGAAATGCAATATGCATTCCCTTGCTCTCTTGCATTCTCTTTTCATATGTCTTTGTCACTCTTATTATTCAAGTCTGCAACTCTCTCACTCAATTGATTTCTCAAGACTTCTTGATTTCTTTAGAATTCTTGAACAATCGAGATCATGCTTCTTGAGGATTCTTGAAGTGTCTGGTGAGCTCCAATTCTTGGAATTATACAACTACAACTACAACAGCTATATAAAGGAGTCCACATGAACCAGTTAGTTTAGTTTACAAAAGCTTGTGTGGCAGTTACGTTTTCTACAAACCTGTGTGACAGATTGTATTACAGATCTCATGCCAGTGGAGTAAACAGTGCTTTATTCAGTCTTCAGACAGTGTCAAGAGCAGAGACAAGTGTTTACTGTTTATGCAGCTTACTAATAGTTTAAAGACGTTGTGTTAAGTGATATTATTTGGGACTGTCAAATAACGAATTGGACTGTGTTTTGTAAGTGATTAGTGGCTCTTTTTATCACTTCTTTCTACATTATTGTATAGTTAATTGGACTCTTGTTTCTTTTATTATTGATCAGCCTGTAATTACTTACTCATTAATTCTTGTAAATAATTACTGAAAATAAGTATTAGCTTGTCATTTGATGATCTGTTTTTATTTATTAACTAGCTATTGTGCCCGTCCTTCGTACGGATTATGTTTAGAAATAAGACTAAATATGTTTCGGCTTTTTTGATAGCAACGATCATGAAGTTGTTAGCAGCTTAGGCCCCGTTCAGACGATACAGTTTTTTTGCGGTACAGTTTTTTTACTGTACGGCGTCAACTGTACTGTGATGCTCACACGGTCCGGCTTTGCTGCTTATTGCTGTGCTCTCCTCCTTCTTCCATTGCGCTTCCAGTTCAGTTTTATTTATTCCTGTCCAGGATTTTTTTTATTTGTATAAGATTTTTTAAAATAAGTTTCTTACTGAAGGTTTTTCTTAAATTTTGATCAAAGTACGCAAATTCTTGTTTCAATATTCCACACATTTTTCTCTCTTTATTTTTATATTAATCTTAAGTCTTGTCCCACAAGGCGGGTCTCTCATATATTAGAGAAATTAAATTTTCACAATTAATATCTTCCACTTCTGGACACTGGAATTCACTAATAAGAAGATCAATGCTGAAGAATATCAATGAAGAAGAACAATGCTGACGATCTGAAGACTGCTTCCAGCATAATAAGCGTATCATTTGAACATATCCATTCCCGGTACAATACATGTGCCACCGGATACGGATAGTTATTTTGCGGTACAGCTGATTTTAGCGATACAGTTTTCGAAGACAAAACCGAATGTAGAAATCGGCTAGAACAGCTTTTTTACTGGATCCAGTCGAAGCAGTATTGTGTGAACATATAATATGAAATGTACATGCAAACGAAAGCACTGCAAAATAACTGATACAGCAAATTTACTGTACCGCACAAGAACTGTATCGTGTGAACGGGCCCTTAGTAAACAACTTAGAATGTAAACAATTCAGTGAGAGGCATCGGAGAGAATATTTTTTGAGAACAGCTGATTGATATATCATGATAAATTACGTGATTTTTTCTTACATGGTAATAATAGTGCTACCTGGCGAATTCCCAAGAGCCTGGCACAAACCGCACCTTCCTAAAATGTTAATTTTTGTTTTGATAAATTGAAATTAGTAAATTTTGTTTTTTTTTCAACAAAGAAATAATTGATAAAACATAAGATGAGCTTTAATTCACCAGACATAATGTTTCCTAAAAGACTGCAATGCTCCGACTACACAAGTCTGCAGACAGCGTAAATAACGCCGCGAAGGGCCCACCATTTATATTTGAGAACAGCTGATTGATATATCATGATAAATTACGTGATTTGTTCTTATTCTTATGTGGTAATAAAACTTGGAAGGAATGTATCCAAAATCGCACAATACTTGGTTTTTAAACGTTTATTATTCTGTTGAAAAAAAAGTTAATTTAGTTTTTTATAGCTAAAGACATTGTCAATAATGTTTTCAATACTGTTCAATAACTAAAATCCCGATCGATGCTCTCGTTTTTGAGGAGAAGGCCGCGGAAAATGTATCCAAAATCGCACAGTACTTGGTTTTTAAACGTTTATTACTCTGTTAAAAAAAAAGTTAATTTAGTTTTTTATAGCTAAAGACATTGTCAATAATGTTTCCAATACTGTTCAATAACTAAAATCCCGATCGATGCTCTCGTTTTTGAGGAGAAGGCCGCGAAAAATACCTTTGCAGCCGTGACAGACAGACAGACAGACAGACAGACAGACAGACAGACAGACAGACAGACAGACAGACAGACAGAAAGTGAGATAAGACTATTTTCGGCTTATTTAATGTATAAAACGTAAAAATAACCAAAAAATATACAATTCTGATAAATGTACAGACAAAACTCTAATTTTATTTATATAGATTGAACTTACAAATATTAGTGTGTAAAAAGACTAATTTTGTATAAATAAAGATCAAGTGTGAACTTTAGTGTTGCCAGCCTTATTTTAGCTATTAGAACCCGTAACAATATGTTACTTATTAATGAAATAGGCCTATAGTTACTTAAAATTAGCTTATCTCCTCCCTTATGTATAGATCTGACACAAATTACTTTCATTGCATTAGGGAATATTCCAGTAAGCAAACTCAAATTGAGGACGTGAGCCACCGGCTTACAAATAAATTTTTTAATGTCTTTCAAAATTTTATTATCAAATCCATCAAGCCCTGGTGCACTAAAAGAGTTTATAACTTCAATTATTTCCTGCTCAAGTATGGGTGAAAAATCATAGAGTTAGGCACTCTTATATCCGGCTTATAACTAGTTACAATATCATTTATATTTTTTATGTAAACCATCTGATATTTTCTTAGCCATTTTCTCTCCTATACTAACAAAGTAATCATTAATATGATTCAATAGTAAATCAGGATTCTCTTTCAATGTTACAACATTATCTCCTATTTTTACAGCATTCAGTTGATTTTTTTCTCCTGGTTTGCATCAGTGGCCTCCTTGATGATCTCCCAAGTTTTCTTTATGTTATTTCCTGCTTCCTTGAATTTCCTCTTGAAGTAATCCTCTTTTGTTTTCTGGATAAGCGAAGTTAGTGTATTCCTATACAGATGGTAATGAGTTGCTAATTCTTGATTTTCTGGTTCTAACTTCCTCCTCTTTTTCAAATATTCCTTGTTCTGATAGATAAGATGAGCCCTCTCATAATCCATGGTTTGATGATTTCAATTTTCTTCTTTTGATTGTAATGATGAGAGTTATTATCCATATGGCATTGCAGAATGTTTATAAATTTTTCGTAAGCCATATCTGTGTCATTATTCCCAAAGACCTCCTCCCAGTCCTCCTCCATTAGGCATCTTCTCAAACCAACTAAATTTATTGTTCTTTGGTGTGTGGAATCAGCATCATGTACATTCACTCTGTGTTAGGAATAGAATTTAGGAAAAGTATGTAACAGTTTTCCACCATGGGTTCTGGGATTTATTTGTAATAAAAACGACTATCACAAAATAAGACTAAAATTTATTGAATAACACAAATAAATCACAGGAGTGGTGCCAGTTTTCCATATCATCTCAAAGATGATGCCAGTAGAACTTTTTTCTCACCTTGTTGATGGTCTTCTGCTTCCGGATTCCTAGGTTTGCTCAAGTAGTCCCTCCATGAATTTCCAGCAGAAATCAGCAGATTTCCACTCTACTGTGGGGAATGACCATTTGTTTGACTGTGTGTCTTCCATCAGCAGATTGCCATTCTTTATACAGCACACCATCTTTAACCAGCAATGTGTTCCATTGTGCCCAGTAGCTCTTGTAGGTGGGGCTTCTACTTATGACAACATCCTTGCCTGGTTGTGTTCCTGTCTCCTTTTCCTGCAGTAGTGGTCCAATATCTGGGTCATGCAGCTAGTGACTGACTTATTCCTTGGTTCATCATTCAGCTGCAGTAACTAAGATCTGCTGAATTGTCTGTACTGCATCCCAATCTTAAACTCTACAGCAATGCTTGCACTCTCACTAACCAGACCTTGAAGCTTCTTACCCATAACCACTCCTTGCCTTAGTGTTAAAGCTGTAGTCTTCTTTACTGGGGGCCTAGTTGTCTGAGACTTGCTTCTGATACCAGGGTTATACAGCAAAACCTACCCTTGCTGTAGTTGGAGAGCATGTCATCCTATGTCAACTGTAGCATCATTTGCTTGGAGGGTGTCCAGTCTTAAAATGAAGCCATCACAGATCTCTGCCACAAAAATCCAAACTTCCAGTAGTACTCCACTCAATGCCAGCTGTATCCAAGCGTCCTCCAAAACTGGTAGTTCTTCACCTGAAGCAGTCTGGATGTTGTAGCAGAAAATATTATGTGTGTGGTGCTTGCAGTCCTCTGGTAGCTTGTCTGGGTGGATCACAGAGACTGATGCTCCTGTGTCTACAATCACCTGTAATGGCAGATGTCCAACCCTTCAGCTAGTGCACACTCATTCAGCAAGCAGACTGTCAGCTCCCTGTCAGATTGCTGAGACATTCAACTCAGGTTCAGAAGGTAATGTAGGTGTCACATGGTTCCTCCTTTAGCCACTGGCACTTTGTCGTTTTCCTGTTGTCTGACTGGCTGGCTACATTTTCTTTGCTGGGACTGGGCAAATCCTCTTCAGGTGACAAGGCTTGTTGCAGTTCAGCAGAGTCAATCTTTCTTCTTTGCTGTTCTGTCCTTTCCTTGAGTAGGTGGTATTGATGCTCCAGTAGTCACCTCCTCCTGCTCCAAGGTAGCCTGTGACACACTCATGATGGTGCTCCAGCAGCCTTCTTCTGCAGAGCTTGTGTGAGTGCCTTGCTGATGGTCTTGGGTCCAGCTAGCATCAGGTGTCTTCTGGCTTCTACATCCCTCAGGCCCTGCATGAAGCTGTGAGCTGCTTCTTCTTGTTCAGAGACCCTGCTCAATGTTTGTAGCAAACTCCTGGAGTGTCTTTCTCAATCGCTGCTGATGCCCTCAAACTCACACTTGTACATAGCAGCCAAGTTGTGCTCCCCATAGTAGCCCTCCAATGCTGCCTGCAGCTCCTCATATGTGGCATTGATAGGAACTGCCTAAAGGACTTCTGCTGCTGGTCCCTGTAGAGCTGTCACAAGTTGTGCTGCTTTCTCTTCATCCTTCCAGCAGTTATGTAAAGCAGCCATCTCAAACTGGCATTGGAAAATGGCTCATGATGATGACCCATCAAACTTGGGTGGCTTTACTTTGGAGATCCTTGTTGATGACTCAGTTTCTACCCTAGGAGCCTTAACATTACTTACATTTCTATTACTAACTCTAATTTTAAACATTTCTTCTCTAATTATATTTCTGCATTACATTTATTTCCAAATAAATTTAAAATATATATTTCTGCTTACAACTATTAACATCTAGTTTTACTTCTGAAATGTTTTTCCATCTGATCTTCAAGCTCTACTATATCACTTCGCAATCTTGAAATATTCACATTTAGTTTACTTTCTAAACTTAATTCTAAATCTGACAAATTACTTGAAAATTTGTAACATTTGTTGTATTTTTTTAATAATCTCGTTCAGATTTAGCTTTCAATCAGCTTTATCAGCTTCCATTGCTTACATATTAGCTTTGATATCAGCTTTCATTTCAGAATAATAAGCTTCTATATCAGCTTTCACTTGTTTGAGAAAGTCAAGAATTCCATCTTGTGCCATCTTTGAACAAGATAAACGAACAGACTGAGACAAACAATACTACAGGATAAACTACAAAATTTATCAGTCTCAAATGAATCAAATAAATCCCACTTCAATAAATCCCACGCCAATTTCTTAATCGATCTATAGTTTACTTGCAGTTCGTGATCGAAGTTAAAATTCATGAATTTCATTTACTGCTCTAAGGATTTAGTTTTTAGTTCAAGGTTATTTTTCCTTGGATCCTGACAAAATAACAGTATTAAGAAAAGTTTCAAATTTGTAAGCAAATTTTGTGACTGAGCCTTGGAGCCATCCCAATGACTAAACGAATCCTGTAGCCTAACACCATGAGATATGCCTCTAGCGGACTACAAGACGCTGCTTGTGTGCTGGAGTCATGGAGTGTATTTTTCTTTATTGAGTTATTATTATCAGTGTACGATGACGACGACGAAATTATTGAATACCAAACAGTAAATGTCTCTGGAACTTTTCAGTTCTTAGACTCGTTCTTCAGAGATACAGACACTAGTCTTTCTTGTCGCTTATTACTGTCCTGTAACAACGAATTCGTACAACGAATTTTGACGGCCTCTACCTACTATTGTTTAGGAAATGAATCCTTGCGAAGTATCAGATAACACTGATTCTTATTCAGTTCAGAAGGTATGGATTATTATGTGCAATAATAATTGCTAGTAGCTTCCTTTAAAATTAACTTCACGCATTGTTCTTGAGTATTTGTGTAATTTGTGTGAACCTGGTATTTTGAATAGGAGGTCGCTTATCGCTGGTGCCTTTGCACCGTTCTTCTCATTCGAAAGCAGCGTTCTGTTAACGAAACAGCCAGCAGCTATATTAGCTGCTGTATATTTTGTGGATACATGGGTATACAGTCCTGTATACAGTATCAGCGTCCTGTCCTTTCCGCTAAGCGCTGAGCTGCTTCTACCTCCTGGCCGATTTTCCGCTCGCCTAGTTTCCATCTGAGCCCCATGCAGCCAAGGCCTGCTGAGCCTTACCTGCCTTTACTTCGCCCCCTTTGCAGTGAACTATGATAACATCTCCACACCTCTTCGCCTCAATGTTTCGTGTCGAGTCAGAGAAAAAAAAACATGCACTCAAAACTAAGATTTTATCATGCATTCTTATTTACTAACGTAAAAGTCTAGAAAGTAGCACCCTGTCGAGAGATAAGACTGTTTTGGGTAAAGTTTAAAATAATTCCAATATTGTTTAGATGCGATGAGACATAGGCAAAGCAAAATAAGTGGGATATGTAATTAAAATAATAAGATCCGTAGCTTATATTTTCTTCAAATCATTGGGTTTGAAGTAAGATAATTTATTATTAGAAAAGCCAATGAGGTTCAAATAAACTAAAATAAAGAACAGATTGGGAAGCTTCTCAGATAAATTTATTGATTTTTTTCGTGTAATGAAAAGACAAAAATTAGAAGATACATGCGTATGATAAGAACGACAATTTTATTGGCTACAGCTATCGGTATGCTTTACAAGCAAAATATATCAAGGAGTGCAGGTAGGCAAAAAGGTATAGCTTTTACTAGGGAATTCCGCGACTTATGTTTACCTGCTATATTACTATTACTATCATTGTAGTAGCCTATATTTAAATATAGTTTGATTCTCATCATTGATACAAATAAATTTCTTCATTTTTCATTTTAAAAGGATAATGAAACATGAAAAAAACAGGGAAGAATATTATTGTAAAATCTATGCTATAAAGGAAAAAATTGAAAATATATTACTTGACTCTTTCTGAGTTATTATTTACCAATATTTGTGTCGTTTTTTACTTTTGTTGTAGTGATTGAGTGAAATTTTTTTTAATTTGTGAGAAATCAAGAAATTTTACAAAAAAATCAGTTATGAATTGCATTGTTTGAATTAATCCATTTATTTGATCCATAAGAAGACAAAGTTTATAAAAAAAGACTTCTAAGCGTCTCAAACTACAAAGTAACATGATTTCACAGCTAGTTTCAGAGTAGGCCCAATATAACTTGGAAAATACATGGGTACTCAACTTATTCGATTAGAACCTTGTTTGAGATGGACTTTTACAAAACGTAATCCATAGAGAGTATTTTGACTGTTTTTGGAGTACAGTATTTTGAGTACTAATTAAAACTCAAAATAATTTATTGCTTTGAATGTTCAGCAAAATTATAATACATTTCGAGATGAAGAAACTACAATACAATTCGAGGAAAGATAAAAATTTCATATCGAGTTTGTAGATTGGGTGTTTTGGTGGATGAGTGAAACAGATGACCGAATAAATCGGAACTAATAAACTAGAAGCCAAGTTGGATGAAAGACCTAACAAAAGAACTTGTCGATTAGAAACACTAGTGAGCCCCTGGGCTGGAGAACTCGCTTGCAAACAACTAATTTTGGAAAGGACAGAAGGGCAACTTATTTCTAGCTTACCCTAAGATGAGGTTGTAACAAAAAAAGGCCGTTTTAAAAATACTTATTTAGATGAAATTACCAAGAAAGTATCACAAGTCCAGTATCATGAATAATGAATAATAGTCATATTACTTGAAAGATTTCACTGCTAATCTAGCCTACTTTGACCAATTCAAGTGTCTACAATTATAAACTAATATGACAAACTTTGATGATTTGAGATATGAGATTTGAATATGACAAACTTTGAGATTTGCATATTGAGCTTCATGATTCACAAGAATTAACAATCACCATATCATTCAAATTAATATCCACGATTATAAGATTGTCACGTTTCAGCTTCTATAGATATACTAATTATATTGAAAATGACGCCCATCGTTGCACTGATGTATTTATCACATGAAAAACAGCAGATATAATAATCTATGATAAATATATATCTATATTTCAGAGCAAAGATCTTATTATTAAATCCAATGTAAATTCCATATGATGAAAACTCCAATTTCCTATTTATTGTAATATATAAATGAAGTAATGAAGGCCTGAGGACCTACCCTTTTTTTTCGCTTCAAAAAAGATGAAGGAATGGGCCAATTGTATTGGCTAACGAACTCGATCTCTATAAAGTTTGGAAGAATGTGTGTTCAAAATTTGAAGTTGATTTGTCAAAGTGTACGAAAGTTATCGGCCAACAGATAACACCGCGAGCCTTGAGTCAAGTCAAAAGAATAACTCACTCCACTCGTTCAAAAAGTCAATGTGAAATTTTGAGCTTTGTCGATTTACTATAGAAATTATTTCTGTGCTACTCCATTGTCTTATTCAATACTATGATCTTCGTAATATTCCTTTAAGTCTATTGAATTTGGTTCTAGATGAACTTGACTCACAACAATACCTATTAAATTCCAGTCGATTAAAGTTCAACTTCAACGAGCGGTAGTACCTATTATAGACAATCAAATCTTAACTAATATCAGAGTCTGTATAAACTTTCAATTTGAACAGAACTTTGTTCACCAAAGCCAACTACATGAATTCCAGGCTTCAGGAGTAGCAGATGAAGTTACACGGACCTAGTCGAACAATCTCGACTTGAAAGGCCAAAAGCCATCTGTGTGGGGTTCACTGCTCCATCTAATTCGATATTCCAAGTTCAATAATGCATCGCATACTTGCCTGGAATTCCGCAGAAGCTAATATCTAGGAGGAGACAGTCAAAGTTCCAGCTGGTATGGTGATTGGATTTGTAATCCTGTCACACAGGTTCCCTTAACAATAAAAATTCTACTTAAGGGAGAATAGGCTATACCTTTCCAATAACTTATTGAAATGTTGAGAGACCAATTACTTAATGAGAACACACATAATGTTGAGCAATCCCATACTCGGATCTTAAACATTTCGTAAACATCAGAAGTTTTCTACGTATACTGTATATTTTTATGCTGTAATAAACCGACAGAACGGAGTATCCAAGGACCCGACGAATTTACTTAAATTAATGACTATCGGTTGTGCTGATAGGCCCTGAGATTTCATTCAGATCTCTTTTTAAAATTTCAACTGTTAATTTTCAGATTGTTGGATTAATTGATTTCACTAAATAACTAGTTTTTCAACAACTATTTTTTTGTTTTGTTTAGGAACTACTTCTTGGCTTAGGTTTGTGAGGTCCATCGCTCTTTCAATTCTAATATAATTAATAAGATCAAATAGTGGAAAAACATGAACTCCAATAATATCCATGGCTTCTGATTGAATCAGCTAAACAACTATCCTCCAAAAATGTACTTGCTTTTTGTACAAGGGGAACAAGCAAGCTCCAAGCTATAATTCACTTGGAGTTGTGAGTCCTTCTAATAAAGAAACAAGCTCAATTCGACTGAGTTAAATCTCCAAATGGTCAACACAGTTTGCTTCAGCTAGGTCGTTGACACTGTTCAATTACCGTATGTGTTTTGCTCAGTGACTGTACATTCAAAAACCTTCATTGGATGGTGCTTGTTGATTGAATAAAGTGAATAAGTACCTCTTTTTCACAGTAAAAATATCAGCAGTAATTTAAAATGATTGGACTCTAGCTTGTTTGATGTGCGTGCGGGTATGCATGTGAGAGAGAATGATAGACGATAGAGAGTGGAAAAAAGAGAGAAAAATTGGAAGATGTGACTGGTATTTATAGAGAAAAGGGTTCTTTGAGTGGTAATATGGGGAAAAAATGAAGTGCAGCCTTTCCCTGGACTAATTCACTTGTTAGCATATCACCAATAATCTGCCAACCTATCAATCTAGTCAGCCAGCCACATTCACCGGAATTTTTCCTTCATTTATGGTTTATATACCGGTTTACTTCTACTTTGCTACTAGATGTTTACATAAAACAAGTAAATACAGCAATATAGTAGACTGTTGATACAAAACCTCTTCATTTAACCGATCGAGAATCTCTTCTCCTTCGAACGTTTTCTTAAAAAAAAATTGAGCTACTGGAGATTGTTGCAGTGTTGGTAACAGGCCTTCACTCATAAACTCAGGTATTTTGTACATTGAAAAATGAAGTTTGTATCGTTACGGGTTCTATCACTAAAACAATGCTGGCAACACTTGAAATTAACACTCAAATTTTATTTACACGAATTACAACACACACTGATCAGTAGTGTCACACAAGAACATCTAATAAGAAGTAAACAGATCAATAAGGCTCAGCTTATAATAATAATAATAAATAAATCAGCTTATAATAAACTTCTATATATATATCACTGTACAAAAACTAATTACTAACTGTCAATAGGATGATCAATAATTTTGTAAATAACTATCCAATAAGCTAATCAATGATGTAAAAAAATGCCTAAAAAGCACTTAAACATTCAATAAATAAATGGAACACTTACGAATCACAGTGTCACGGTATTTGATAATCACAATAACAGCACTGAGTATGTGTACACTTGTATAAACTATGAAGGAAGTCTGCCACTAAGTCACTTTATCACACTAACATTCGAACTGAACTACTGTTTACAAGGACTGCTCTTGATATTTTGTTTGAAAGTATTCCAGGAAGTTCTAAACATACTGAACATTCTGTAAATTATCGGAAACCCTAGAACATAAATTTAACAAATATTAGTGAGAAATACATTCGAGGAAAGAAAGAAAAATCAAGAGTTATCTACGATCTATTTGCAGTACGTGTTTTCAATGAGACTGGAAGTGAAAATGAGTAGCATAGAATTTTTCTTCTTTCTTACGTTGCTATAACAGTATTATACACTTTGAACATCCTTTAATTTCTACCATTAGAATTGTTTAATTTCTCTGCTGGAGTATTTTGTACAGTATTAAAAACAATTGATATAGTAACTAAAATAAGAAAAGTTTGTATTATCAGTCTGAATTGAACACGGTACAGAGGAGACTCGAATTAGGCCATATGGCTGCAACTCCTACCTTGAACAATGTGCTCTTTTAAAATTTGATAATATTTTTTCTTTTCTGACTGTCCTCTCTATTCTTAGCTGGACTCTAGAGGCACTTATTCAAGATAAATCCATTTAAACATACAGTATTGAACAGCTGAATGCTGAATAATGTATCCAATAGAAATTTTAGATTAATAAATTATAATATATTATTATTATTACTATTATTACTATTATTATTATTATTATTATTATTATAATTACCAGATAACAGAAACAAAACAGGGAATGGAAACATCATAATAAAAATGAAAAATAAAAATCAACGAGACGCAATACTACAAAAAAGGAAGAGTCAACTTACCAACAAAGATATCCTGCAAATTAATAATGATGGAAAAATATACCTAGTTGAAAATCAATCAAGGGAATTTAAGAAGCTGTTCTGGGAAATTAAACAAGAAGCAACCGAAAAAGGATATAAATATGTTTGGAGCAGAGATGGGAAGATCCACATCAAACGATCAGCGGAAGATAGAAAAATAAGAGTGCGATCAAAGGACGATATCAAAGAACTTCAAATGATCAATGAACAAAGTGATATGATTTAATAAATTTAATAACAGAAACTATATATAAAACATTCAAAAGGATATGGGAAATAGGTGTTTTCTGTCTTTAATTGTTGAATATTGAGATTTATTTAGAATTTGAAATCATAGAAGTCGTCTTGAAGTGGTGTGCACAAATAATCAGATCTATTTGAGTTTTAAAGTAATAAATAGTAGAGTTACCATTTCATAGATATAAAATAATCCAATTCACTTCTCACTATATAGGCTTACACTCTTGGTTCATTACCTAACAGCAAAGCAAGTAGATTGGATGAAACAAAATAATAATCCCATTAAACCCATATTAAGGATTAAAAAAAAAAAAAAAAAAAAATATATATATATATGAGCACACCACCTCACAGACAATTAACAAATAAAAACATATTGAAACATTGAAACGGCTATAAATTCTTAAATATGATTGAGTAAGCAACGTTATGAAAATGAATCAATGCTCCTTTAATGCCGATACTGTTACAGATCAACTAAGAACTGAACTGTAATTTTTATAGGTTGCAGTCGACCCAACTCGGCAAAGATAGCAACATATCTAATCACAACAGATAATATGGAAGCTTCACCGGTTCACTTAATGAAACAAGAAAAACAGCCCTACAGTTTCATAATCTATTGGACTGGCAATCAAATTAAAAACTGATTAAATGTATTTAACATACTAAATAATGAAATACAGACAAAACCCTATACCTCCTTATTAACTAGTCAAATTACTACAGTAAAGATATTACTTTAGCATAACCTCTTTATAGAAATACATAACGGCCCACACCGGCACACACAAAAGCCCATTATCAAGAAACGAACAAAACAAATTACTATTTATTTATGATAGCATATTTAACAGCTAATATAACATATTACTATAACACATTAGTCCAATAGTCACAGTGAGAAATATCAGTATTATAATCATAAAGTTCAATTATTTCATTAGTTTTAAATTTAAAAAAATATAGGCCTACCATTAAATAACGATGGAAGAATTTGACATAGAACAAATACAAACAAAATCATATAATACTATCAAAGACTTTGAAAACGCAAATACAGAGGAAAACACATTTGAGTGTATCATGCTAAATATCAGGAGTATAAAAAAACATTGGAATGCTTTAATGGCAACGGTAGGGAAAACTCTCAATAGAATTAAGTTGCTGATATTGATTGAGACAAACTTAAAAGAAAATGAGGCAGACAATTATAATATATCAAATTTCAATAAAATAAATTTCAGTAGAGAAACAAGAACAGGTGGAGGTATATTAATATACTACAGAAAAGAACTGAGCATAAATACCATACCTCATAATTTTACAGTTAGCGAATCAATAATACTCGAAATGGTTATGAATAACAAAAAATACTTGATATCTGCATTCTATAGACCCCCATCTAATAGCATATTACAATTCAATTCACAACTAGAAGATTGGCTTAACTCTCAACCCATAAAAGATACAAAAAACCTCATAATCTTGGGAGATATGAACATTGACATACTAGAAGATAATATCTCATCACAAGCACAAAATTATCTGAGTTTGTTATATACAATGGGAGTTCAAATGGGAATAAAAGAACCAACCAGAGAAGAGATATATGGTAATCACATTACTTCAACTTGCATAGACCACATCAACACAAGAATAAATCCAAGACAGATAGAAATGCTAGTAATTAAATCAAAATTAGCAGATCACTACATGGTTGGTTTCAAATTGAGGGATATAAAACCAGAGAAAATTGCCTCAGAGAGAATGAATATAATTTCTGACAGAATAGCTGGGAATATGATTAAAAATATGAATTGGAATGATCACTTAACATCAAACAACCCAACAAAAATCTATGAATCAATAGTTGAAAAATTCAATAATATATATGCAAGGGCAACAATAACCATTCACAATAGAAGAAACAAACAGGAGCAACCGTGGATTACAGAGAGTATAAAGAATAACATTAGCATAAAAGACAGGTTATGGACACAATTAAAAAGGCAACCAAATAATAATAATTTAAAAAATGAATATAAGAAACATAGGAACCATCTTACAAATGTAATTCGAAAAGAGAGACGTAATTATTATTACAATAAAATTAACCAACATATAGGAGACCCCAAAAAGACATGGAATACAGTTAATGAAATACTCAATGTAAAGAAAAAACCAATTCAATCTGTAATAATAGAAAATTTCAAGGTCAGAACGGAAGAGGAAATAAAAAAATTATGTGAAAACTTCAATGAACACTTTAAAACTAAAATGGAAGAAATGAACAAAGATATATCAACAAACAAGTTCAATATTCCATTAATCGAAACCAATGAACAAAACAGAAATAGGGACACACAAAGTATAATTAAAACAATAAACATGAATACCCTAGAAATAATAGTAAAGAAATTGAACAAAACATCAGCACCCGGCATTGACAATATTAAACCAAAACATATAGTAGACCACTTCACAAACTTACAAAAAATTTTATTACACTTGTATAATACAATAATAAAAACAGGAAAAATACCAACAATGATGAAAACAACACTCCTAAAACCTATTTATAAAAATGGACTAAAGAAAGACATTCAAAATTATAGACCAATAGGTGCAATTTCAATTTTAATGAAAATTCTGGAATTCATATTTCATGAAGAGTTGATGAATTACTCAATGCAAAATGACTTACTAAATAGGAATCAATATGGATTTGTCCCAGGAAAATCAACAACGCAATTGTTAGAAAAAGTTTCCTATTCAATTAATAAAAATATAGATAAAAGAAGTGTAACCCTTGCTGTACTACTAGATTTGAGTAAAGCATTTGATACAATACAACATGAAATATTAATTAAGAAACTGGTTAGGATAGGAGTGACAGGGATGGATTTGAAAATTCTAAAAAATTATGTTGCAGATAGAAAAACTATAGTCAGAATAGGTAACATAGATAGCAATCATAAATCCCAAAATTTTGGAGTCATTCAGGGTTCCCCCTTGTCACCCCTACTATTCAATCTCTATATAGCAGATATAAAAAATTGTGATTTCAAAGGAAATGTTTATAATTATGCTGATGATACCATTATTCTATTTGCAAACAAAAACCTATCAATAGCAGCTGAAAATATGCAAAAAGATATAGACACAATAACAAAATACTTCCATAACAATTATATACACATCAACAGCAAAAAGACTAAAACAATAGTATTTCGTAACCCAAAGCTAAATGTAAACATTTTAGATCCAGAAAACAGAATAATCAGTCACAACTATAGATGCTTCTCCTTGAAAAATCCATGCAGCTGTATAAAAATAAAACACTCAGACACAATAAAATATTTGGGGCTACAATTCGATTCAAATATGAAATGGTACACACACTCACAAACACTCACCAAAAAGCTAAGATATCTAGCACATAGATGTTATCAAATGAGAGAACTACTACCTCAAAAAACGAAGCGTACAGTGTATTGTAGTCTGATTGAATCCCAAATAAGGTATGGAATAACTGTCTATGGCAGCGCACCAAATTACATTTTAAACCCAATAATAAACGTGATAGACAGAATCAAACGTATTTTCTTCCAAGGCACAGATATACACACATTAAATATACTCAACTTCAAAAATCTATACAAATACATAATTCTAATCAGATACTACTTTGAAAGCCGATACCGTAATACAAACGAAAACAGATACAACACAAGACACACACATTATAGAATACCAGATTATTATACAGAAATAGGGAAAGCAGTACCAGAATACTTCGTACCACAAATCCTGAACAGTATCCCTAACCATCTTAAAAACCTACAAACATATTCCGCAGTAAAACATGAAATCAAAACTTATTATATTACTGAGCAAGGATAACATATTCATCACAGAGGAATTATTCATCACATACAATCCATAATAAAAACCTGATTAAATTTAATTTAAAACTTAGCAAATCACCCCAATACAAGCTATAATTAGCTTCTGGGGTTGCCACCACTAGAATTATTATCATAATTACTATTTATATATTGAATTTTGTTAAATTGTTGTATATTATTTATTAATTGCATGTACTGTTATTTACATTCAATAAAGCAAAAAAAAAAAAAAATTATCATTATTATTATTATTTTTATTATTATTATTATTATTATTATTAAGAAGATGACAAGACAGCGTTCTGGCAAATGGAATACGGATGTTCAACTGTGTGAATCTATCAATGTTTAGTTTTTCTTTAATGCCAAACGTCTTTGGCATTTTGCCATTAAATCTATTTGCCCAATAGTTTTTTCCAACACAAGAAACTCATCATTTTCTTCAATACTGTAGGCCTGATAATGAAAAAGAGTGCATCACATTAATTCAAGAAACCGCCATCCGTCTTAATTCAGCCATCCGTCCAGCTTCAAATTGATGATAAATCTTCGGTTTTTTGCGACATTTTGAATGTTTTTTGACATTGGAGCAATGATGAGTTTAATACTGTTTTTATTATCACGTTGATGTTAAAAAACCGAGGAAATAGATTGTGTGTGAATTCTATTCAAGTACAAAAAACAAACCGAGCCTGCCTTTGTCAATTTTTATTAAACTTGAATAACACTTGCTTTTTAGTGGGAATAAAAGGACTATTTTATTCTGATTATATCAGTTGAAGAGAAGATAGATGAATGTACAGCAACAGACTTTCTAATATTTTTCCTTGAAAATTATTCCATGAATGAGTCTGATTCTTCATCTATGCTTTTCGTAATCATCGTATCTAAATATTTGAGCAGTAGACATAGGCGTTTCAACATAATCATTTGCGGTCAATTTTTTTAAGAAAGGGCTTATTGGTCTTGATTAAAAAGTATTGAAGTTAACAGTATAGTTACTCTTTACAGAAGAACTAATAAGTTATGCAAATTTGAAAAGGTGAGTTATAGGTGAGAAATATTCCATGTTTTGATAATTTTCTAATATACTGTAGACGCTGATTTATGTCATGTACGGTACCTTGGTAACTATTTTCTATCCACTTCTATATTATTATTAGTTAATATTAAAAGCCTACTAGTAGTTGTTCTGTGAACAGTAGACCTTACGCCCAAGAATAAGGGTGCTTTCTCAGAGGTGCATACTCGATGTACTCAGTGATAATCACCATCTGAAAATTAAACACAATCATCAGACCTAACCCTTGATTTAACTTGCATAGTCTATTTCATGTCTGTCTCCCACAAAATGTAAATCTATTTCCATCACTAAGGCTGTGTTTCTATTTTCCAGACAGCTGAGTGTTCAAATCATATGAGATTTCACAAGTCTGTTGACTGAATTTATTGTATAAGTTAGTTATCATTTAATTAGTTATCACTTAATCAGTATTATACTTAATCGAAATATTATAAGTGATTTGTTTCTCTCAAATTTTATTCCTATAAATTACATACGAATGAATCACTTATCAATGAATTCGTATGAAGGCTCAAACAGATAAATAAGAGGTCCCGAGGTCTATCTTTAAATCTGATTCCAATCGCATATATGATGGGGAAGCTCATTTTAAAAATAATATGTTCGCCATAGAAGAAGGCCTAAGAGCCTCTTCCCCTTTTAAATATCATTTGAATGCAAGCAAATTTCGAAAATCCTGATAATGCATCACTGGGCATTCCTTAAAGGAAGATCCATGCAAAATTTCATTGAATTTGGTCAACGCAGTGAGCCGTAAATGCATTACAGACAGACAGATAGACAAATGCAAAACGGTCGACTCGAAACAGAGCCATCTCTCCTTTCGGTCAATAATAATTATGTTAATTAAAAAATATAGAATTTCTATTTTGCTCACTAATATTGTTTTCCCTAATGTATATTCAGACGGTATTCTCAAAAGTTCAATTAATCCAATATACAGTTTCCAGAAACTATAGTTCCTGTATTTATTGACCGATAGAACTCATCATTATTATGAATTTAGCTCGTTAGAAGTCTGGTATTCTAGTAATCAGGTATTTAATAATTTCTTTGGCATGCAGTCTCAATATTTTCTTGTAATCTCATGTACTTTAGGAATCAGGTCCTGGATTAAAAACGTCAACATTTTCTAGGTAGAATTAAATTTGCATATAATAATATTATAATAACATTCCTATCAGTTTTATGATTATCAAACCCCAATATCTCAGAGTTAGGTGCTCTCCCTTCTGCATTGACTTCACTAATAATAGACTACTCTTATTAGGCCTATTGAGAATGTTAAAACTTGTGTTTCTTATGTGCCTGTTCAATCAAGATTACTTTTCACCTATAAAACCACGAGAACATAATATTTGAGATAGTTCATCTATATAAATACAGTACCGAAGACTATCAATATCAAAACATAGACTTTTCATATAAAGTAGAAAACTGTTCTCAAATTTGATAGGACATCAGACAACAAGACATAATATATGAAGACAGTTTTGGCAAATAAAAATTTCGATTATATAAATACAGTATATTTCACTATTCAATTGAAATCTTTGTTACCCCTCAGTTTTTACGCATCCAGTTTCTCATCAACTAGTAGAGTAGGCTATCATTTACAGCTTACCATGGGCTCTTACTGTCACATATTAGGTATGCTATCTTAGTATGGGGTAATTCATCAAAACAAAATCTTGATAGGGTATTTAAGATCCAAAAGAAAGCGGTTAGGTGTATAGAAAGAGTAAATAGATTAGATTCATGTAGGCCTTTGTTCAAGAGACTTGGTCTCCTAACTGTACCCTGCTTATATGTGTATGAAGTTACTTTATATGTAAAGTCGAATGATATCAACCAAAATCTTGACGTAGATGATAATAATACAAGAAGCCGAGGAGATTATCACTTGGAGAGTCGCAATAGTAGCTTATTCAAACAAAAACCTAGGTTATATTGGTAGGAAATTCTACAACAAGCTACCGCAGTTTTTAAAGAGTCTTGAAAATATAGAAATATTTAAAAAACAATTGAAAAAATATTTAGTTGATAAAGCTTTTTATAGTGTAAGAGTTCCTTTCCCATCAAAATTAAGCCTCACCTCAACCAATTGATTTCTAGTAATTATGATATCTATTGTATAATTGTTGATCTGACTTGTCTTATACTCCTTAACTGGAGTCTCCAAGACGTAATCTACAAAAAAATCACACTACTTTATAGAGATATTTAAATACAATTTTCAGTTAATAAAGATTTTTATAGTGTACAAAAGCTCCTTTCATATCAAAATTAAGCCTCACCTCAACTAATTGATGTGGTAATTATGGTAACTAGTGTATAAGATAGTATAATATTGTTGATCCTTAACTGGAGTCTCCAATACGTAATCTACAAGAAAAAAAACGTTTCTACGTAAGTGAAAGTTTCTGTTGTATATTTCAATGTTTTATATTTTATATTTTTTGTTGTATTATTACATTTCATGTTTTATGTTCGAAAATATAATCCTATTCTAAGTTAACAGAACCTTTAGACTGTTATTGCTGGCGTTGGCCATTTTAATGCATGCATCATAAAAGGTATAATGATCATGAGGACGATACCGAGTGCTTTCACTTCTGAAGAGGACTGTACACAGTTGTTTGGTTTATTTCATCTCCCACACATTACTTTGTGAGTGGGGACACACCTTCTTTCAAGAGACATTTGACAATGCTCCTTCATCGCTTCATCCATATTCAATAGATAAATATTTTATTCCAGCCGCTTATGAATATTCAAGTGGTGATACTCGAAAATGACTGTTTCTGCTTTGTGAATTCGTATTGAAACGAACCAGAGAACAATATTCAGCAAAAAAACCTGATGCAAGAGCTATTATGTAGAAGTCATCAAGGAGAACTATTCTTCATTTTTTAGATGTGGAAATTCTTGACCCTGGGGCTCTTGAAGTGGAGGATTTTTCTCTAAGCAAGAGTCAAGATTATTCAAAAGGCGAATGAGACCTTGACATGATTTGATTGATTATCTTTTAATATGATTCTTTAATTCTTAGGCATACGATTTTGAGAAAAGAATCACCTTTAAAAATATCCAAAAAAGATATTGTGACAATCAATGTAATACAAATTTTAAATCAGTTCATTCATAAACATTAACATTATTTAGGATTGCAATTCAAGAGTATTAAGACTGCAACAGTTAAAAGTTTTTGGAAATTTGAACATTGAACAGCATCTCAGAGGTACAAATACAAATTTATACAAATTAGTACAAAACTCGAGTATAAATTAATATTTCGTAGGTTTGTACCGTACTATCTCATTTGCTATGATTAATAATTATAAGTTATAATAACTGCAAGGCGTAGCCTGTGTACAGTATATAAAAAATTGAGATTTTTTCAGTTAAGTTGATCCTTAAATTAGAAATTAATTATTATTCAATAATGATTTCTTTAGATTAGTTGCTTGGTGTTTTCAGTGTTCTTCAGTCTTCAGTATCTTCAGTGATAGTAATCATAAATGAGTTTGGTCCTGAATACAATCTGAATTAAAGTGTACAATGAGATACAGGCTGGAATTCTCCCTTTACTACAAATGCGAAGTACAGTAGAAACTATTAAAATAAACGTATATCAAAGGAAAAATAAAGTAGAGATCCACAATGATGGAAAAAGTGAGTGAACTAATAATAACTTGTTCCAATGAATACAAACGAGAATCTCGTTTCTATTCATTGCTTGTACTCACTAGTACAAGAGTGAAGGATTTGAAACTGTAGTGATCAATGATCGATTGGAGTGGGCGTAGCCGTTTGGTTTGAGTGCTGGTTTGCAACCCAAAGGTCCCGCCTCGATCCCAGTCCTGACCAAAAGATTTTACCTCGGCCCACTCCCGTGTTTCGGAGGACACGTAAGCTTGTCGGCCCCGGCTGCGTAAAAACGCTTGTTAAGGCACGTCAAAGGTCCTAAACTTAGTCAGGTGCGACCTAATAACTGACACCAGAGACCTAGTCACACGATAATATTATTGTTATCGATTCAATTTTGGAACATTACTAACGGCTTAATTTGGTCAACTTTATTGAACTTACAGTGTAGAGTGTGCTTGGTTAACGTACTTAGCATTGTTTTTGTTATATTAAAGTAGAGCAACAGGACGAATTAATAATTATGATCGTTCTCCATAATTTTAGTGCATTGGAAGATTGATGGATAAGGGCTGATCAAATTAATGGTGACCAGACCAATCTAGCGTGAAGTGCCCTAATGGTCGCTTCTCTTCATATACTACTTGTTCATTTCTCTCACTTCCTCTCTCGACATGCTTCCCTCTTTGTCTACCGAACAGAATCGCTGCGGGATCATTATTCACCGTGTAAACACAACGTATAAATTACACTGCAGCACGCTATTCTCCGGCTAACCGGTTTCTGAGAGCTTATCTTGATAGCATGCTTTTTACTATAGCTTTAGGGCCTCGGACCTCTCCGAGCAATAAGCCGTACCATAACATCATGACATCTCTTGATTGAGGCTGTACAGAGACGAAACCTTCTGCTGGTAGTAACAATAGGCTGAACATAACCCTCAGCCTCAATCAGCGACAAAATAATAAGAAAAACCCTTCATAAAACAAAGAGAATACGACTCTGAGCTTCAGTATTGTAGTTGTTTTTGCCACTTCAACCTAGAAATAAGCTGACTGTGAGCAAATTTTATCATTTCTACGTCTTCTCTATCGGCTATCCCTGAACCATCACTATTCAATTGTGGTAGATAGTAAGCAATAATTATTATTATGAAAAATAACTTTAATATTATAAAGAGTATTTTCATTCATCAATAATTTCTATCTCTTCTGATCTGACTCTAAAACCATTAGTTGCATTTAATGAAGATGTTTATTAAAATGCAGTGTCATGCAGTGCTGCAGAGTATCAGGTCTCTTGTATTGAAAGTTTGAGGCATAGTCTCCTATACCATCAAGTGCATCAGTGCATAAAATTTAAAAGCTGTGCTAAGATCAGTTTCAATTTTTAAAGGAATTTATTATGTTGACTTTCATATTAATTTCCTTGATAGATAGTTGTGGATAACAGTGTGTTGGGTGTGCAGTGCATGAGTGTAGCCTACAGGGTCATTCCACGTCAAATCTTCACACTTTTTTCGGTCACCATCTCAAATATTGATGAAATTTAGTAAACACAGCACATTGAGTGACAAATGGAACTGCTGAGAAAATAACTTTTATAATTTTATTTTAGAAAAGCTACCTATAACGGCAAAAGGCAGACTTTAGAATTAGAAATTATTTTTTTCAACTATGACACCATTCTCATCCCATTTTCATATTTTGGCATTTGTTTGACAAATCTACAAAGCATCTCTATTTCAAAGCATAAATATTTTCAAAGATGAACTTTTTGAGAAATTAAAAATATTTATTTAAAAATATTAAATTAAGCCTATTTTTGGAGTTGGATTGAAACTTCTCAATTACAGCACATACCCATGTAAATACCAAGAAAGATGATGATTTATGAGGATTTTTTGTCATTTCACTCGTAAACGGATTGGAATAAAAATCTTATGTTATGGATTTTTGTTAGTCTCATCACTCAGTACGAGTTTATCAAATTTCATCAAAATCTGAGATGGTGCCCGAAAGAAGTCTGTTGATTTAACGTGGAATGGCCCAACAGTGTAGGCTATATCACGTGCATAAATTCTGTCGCAGTACTGTTTTTGTGTTGCAGGCTCGCAGGCAGGCTGATGCTCGTATCTGTATAACAAAGCAGATGTTATTATAACAAAGCAGATTTTGAATGAAATGATGGAAAGGGATTACCATCTGAAATCGGAAAGCTGTAATCCATAATGAAAAAACAACAAGCTATAATATTTAAAAACGAAAAGTGAAGGATTCATGAGCTATAAGCTACACTTTACATAAAATATAATAAATATCCAGTTCAGTATTTGATACTTGGTGGATGTGGGTGCTTAAGGTTCGTCCACCAATCAATTAATTTTTTATTAGCCTAACTGTAGGTATTGTGGTACTTTTTCATCAAACTTGGAGAATTAACTTGAGCCTTCGAAGTTTGGACAAGATGAAAAATACCATAAAAGGCATATATACCATATATATCAATATACCATATTTATCAGAAATAAATCAATGTTAGTTCTTAGTAGGCTAGATAACATTGGATTTAAGAACGAGAAAAAATTTAAAATTCACCTGATCTCAGCTCATAGACCTTATTATTACAATCTTTTCATATATGTATTTTTATTAGTCCACCTCACTTAATTGGGTTAACCAGACCCTGGTCAGAATAATGGTCAGACAATATAATGACATTATAATTATTGGAATTGGCTTTGGTTTCACGTACAGTATCCAGTATGTCAGCATATCTGCTGCAACATACCTCTATAGGTCTATCTTATTTTGGATCATCTAGCCATTATTTTGGAAAAATAAAATATGGAATCTAGGGCCTGTTTTATTTTCATTACAAACTACAAAGTAGGCTACAGTTAGAAGCTTTATAAAACTTTGTGGTAACCAAAAGTACAATTGATAATAATTTGCTTACACTTTGTTAATGAGAAACTTGCTCTAGGCTTACAAGCTCATAGATTATTCATGCATAGTATTTTTATAATGAATTGCATGAAATTTGAATTAATCTTGATACTCGAAAGTAGGTCAATAAGTTAGTTTTAAATGTTCGCAGAGTTTCTGCTTTCAAGGAGTTGGAAAGACGTATTGAGCTAGCAAATGAAATGAAGCCTGCAGCGTTTGCCTTCTGCTGCTTCAGAGAACATTGAACAGAGAAGTGAAGAAGTGAAAGAGGAGTGGAACAGATGAAGACAGAAGAGAAAAAAAGAGAGGAAAAGGAACACAGAAAACGTGACCCTGCTTCTGATATTATGGCCCAAGCTGAAATCGTTCTCCACAACCGGTTCTACAAGTGAGTTTATTATTTTATTTTCCAACCCATCACCTCTATAATATAGTCTCAAGTCTCTATAGTTATATTAGTACTCTTGTAATCTAAATCACAACCGGTTATATATCGCGATGAACCGTCTCCATTTCCCGAAGATCACAAAAAAGAAAACCTTTTCGACCTATAATCAGAATAGAAACTCTAGAGTTCATCACAAATCGTCCAGTACAGTGTTGTGGTTGAGCAGTAAGAGAAGTGTAGGCCATGAAACACTGGATCTCCTCTAAAATAAAAATGATATTATTATAATTTATTCATTGACATTTTGCGAGCTATTTGATTGAAATAAATTATTTTTGAGAATAAACTAACAGAATCAGGAAATATTTTTCGATAAACATCGTATCAAGGCAAAATAACATTGTCTGGTCGTACCAGCTTTGTTGCAATGCGAAGTTGTATTCATGAAATGGAAGGACCTCTTGCAAGGTTTCTGCTCTGATCCTGATCCTGGTGACGGACCCAAAGGGGTGAAAGGGGGAAATCCCCCTCAAACGTATGAGTATAAGAAGGTAAAGAAAAAGAGGAAGTAAATGGGAATGAAGGGAAATAATAAAAGAAGTAGTAATTTGAAGTAGGGCTAAAAGGGAACAATGGTTGTTTTGTTTAATAAATTGTCCCTGGAATCAAGAACTCTACCCAAAGACAAGTTTAAAAAGAAGATGAAGGGATTTTTTTAATAATTCTTGTGAAATCTTGTGAGTTCCCAGGATTCATGTTACCTAGTTATAAAATATGATCCTTTTGTTATATTGAAAGCTGCTGTCTTTAATCTGTGGCTGTGATTCTTTGTGCATTTCAATATTACTTATTCCTTGTGTTTTCTAAGATTTATTTAATAATTGTATGTCAAAATCCATTTAATATTCGAATAGAATTCTATTCTAGAAAATTTTATATTTTAAACATTTCAATGTGATATTCTCAGTTAATGATTATGTGAGATACAAACATTAAAATATGGGTTAAACCTAAATTTTTTCCTACATTGATTATTGTATTTACACTCATACTGTGTGCCCATAAGTTTCCGTTTGGCAGAATAGAATGTGGCAAAGGCATTTCATCATGAATCAGGTCGTATTAACAGTATACTATCATATCTTTATAGGTAATAGGTGAGCAATTAAATTTTTTAAATCTAAAACTAATTTGGTTGAAAGTGTTTCAAGCGTTCTATTAAAGGGAGGGTTTTCTAAAACCGAAAGTTGGTTTTATTTCAATTCAGAATTCCCTCAAATTCACAATTCCAGACCTAATTTTCAAATACCCCCTTCCCACTGAGGTGTTTCCCCACCCCAAAAAATATTCTGCTGGATCCGCTCCACCCTGATCCATCACCCTTTTCTAGATGAACTGACATGAATTTGAACATTTACAAAATGAAGTCTTTACCGGACTCGAAAACGTTATGGAAAATAAAAATCAAAGCAGAATACTGAAGGATACTTATAATCAAGAACAATAACTTGAGTGGTTTAGTGTTTTTTTTTTATTTAATTAATAAAAATCATCTGCAATTCATGACCTAGAAATTCTTAGCAACAATTCGGTCTTTCTTGGCGAGCCTGTTTATGCAGTCATCGGATTCACCCATTCTCCTGATAGCTCCACAGATGGCGTACATCTTTGACTTGTCTGTCATTTTTCCTTGGGCATCAACTTCAGCAATGTGCAGCTGAATGGAAGCGTGATCTTTGGCGTGAATGATCCTGTTACTGGCCGAGCATTTCCTTGGGCAGAAAAGATCAACAAATTCACCTGAGTCGTTCTCCATTTTTCGATATTAGCGCTCAAAAACGTGCTAGAAAACGGAAACATTAACGATTACATTAGCATCAATGGTTTCAGTACAATTAAGAGTGTTTGTAAGTGTTTCAATGAAACTTCTGAATTAAAGAAATTATTCAAATTTAAATTGAAATTAACATTTTCAGTCTGAAATCCAATAATTCATAATTCCTAATTTCTAAGGTCTTAGCTACTTCTAAATTTATTTTGGAAATCCAAGGTAACAATTTCATAACTTGAGTACTATAGTAATGCATCCTGTTGCAGACTTCTATGAGCACAAAACATAATAGTAGTAGTATTTTTGCCAGCAATAAATCTCTTATGTGATAATAAAAATAACGGAATGCATCTCACTCATTGAAGGTATCACATAGATTCGAAAAATCATTATAATTGTTATTTTGTAGACTAAGGTCAGTCCTTCAGAGGAAATACAGAAATACAGTATCCTTGACTATCAAAATGATAAATCGATTAGAAAACTGAAGGCCACTAATAAAAGCAAAGTTATCATGGAGTGAAGTCTGTAGCAATTTTTAACAGAGAAAATTCTAGAGAACGCTTTGCGAGTGTGAGAGAATCGTCTAAAACCTTTTAAAAGCCTGTAGCAACGTGAAAGGCTCAATTACTAAATGTGTACAAAACACTCAAGTGTATGTTTGTTCATTACCAGTTTATTTCAGAAATGCTCTTCATTACCAGTTTATTTCAGAAATGCTCACTTTTAGAACACAGTGGTCTGGTCGCATCTGTCAGCTTTATGTTCGTATTTAAAACATCCTACCTGCTAATTTTCTGTAAATGGTTTTAGATTTGAATCTGCCACAGAGCTTATTCACATGATATTATTTATGAAACAGCTGTTTTTAAAGCTTTTGTAATTTGCAGTCTTATAAAAAATATAGTAGGTGATTCTGATTGATTGATTGATTGATGTGCTGAATTTCTCTAAAATAATGAAGACAAAGAGAATTTTAAAATTGAAAGAGAGTAAATAAGAAGTGAAATAGCTTCTATGGTTTCAACTGGTTCATTACAATTCAAATTCTGTTTCCAATTTCAACACCATTTATGTGGAATCTGAAATTATTGTTTGATTACATTATCAATCTCTATTAAGCGAAAAAGTTTTTGCTTTTTATTGAAAATTATTTTCAAATGATTCTTAGGCTTGTAATTGAGTAATGAAGTACAAGTAGCCAAAAAAAATAATAGAAATAATAAATAATTATAGTGAATAATCGAACTTAGGATTAGCAGAGTTGCAGGCAGATATTTGACCAAAACTTCATTTCCGTTATACCTGTTTCATTTCTAGGTACCCCATATTCATTCATTCAATCGTTTTAGGTTATGAACCGATTATTATTGGATTCATTATTCATTAATATCAGTTACATAACCTATTCAACTATAGTAAATTATTTTTTCCTGCATCTCTAATGAATTATATTCTACAACAATAAATTATATTATTCCCGGAACTCACAATCTGGGCTCGCTGAAGAAATACCACCAATGTGAGGTCCATCAATGCAGACTATAAGCACCAAGTAACAAGCCTACAAGCCTCCTTGAATATTGTAAATATGAAATATATAAATAAAACAAAATTGAATTGCAAAAAACGTGTCCTTTGGTTAGGCTACATACATTGTTCATTAGACCATTGTTGCGTATTCCTGACATCAACATCTAGACACAAATTCAAACGTAATTCAGTCTGCTCTCAAAATTGATGGTTTTTAAAAATAGAATTTTGTCAAAACGTGTTACAATGTATAAATACGCATACCATTTCTTTTCTCTTATAAAGTAATTTTCACTTTGTTTCCTGTTTTGTTGATTTGCATAGCTCGCGGAAACTCTGCGGATACTCTTCTCGTAAACCGTAGCCTACGTGTTCGGAATACGAGAATTTTTTCTACGAGAGATTTTACGAGAAACTTTTTTAGCGTGAATTATTCATCGTCACGGTGCGCTCAAAAACTGGGAAGATAACAGCCGTGCGGAACGAAGCCTTGCCAGTCGTCAAAATGAGACCGCCCGAATAATAAAAAAACTTCAATCAGAACGTGAATAGATCGGAAGTTGCCTACGTTATTCATCGAAATAGAAAGATACTGAAAATAATAGCGATGAAATTGCTCAAACAAAAAGCACAGAACTTTCCGCTTCAAATCCATTGGAACATTTTCATCCATGATCCATCTGTGTGAATTGTCTTCGTATTTCACTACAGCCTCAATGCAAGAAATCAATTCACGGATTGATAAAAAAACACCTCATCTAGCAAACAAAGACTCGCATTCATGGGTGATGATTCAATTTTGAATAAGCGCCATGTTGGCAATGTCCAATTCGGTACGTTCGCTGGCTTCATACGAATGAAAACGTCAATACATCATACATCACCATAATCGGTTGATATCCGTAGTTCGTAGATATAAAATTTATCAAGTTTCACCTACACAGTTATAAAACATCAAAAGGGTTCTTATGTAGAATAAGAAAAATCTTGAACATTCAATTCAGGTATGCAATTAAGTCACTTATGTAGACAATTTAGGTATTTTTGGTTAGGCTTATAATTTTTAATTTCATATGTTAACCTGATACAGTTGATCTCTTCGTTCTTTAATTTGACTCTTCTGTTTGAAAATTTCACTCTGTTGATTAGTCTGTTGAGTAGAAGAGAATTATATCCACTATTAGAGATGAAAATAACACTCATAATGATTTCTAATTCAACCTTTTTCAATCGATTTATGACCTTTGTGCAGATTGATAATTTCGAGAACTTTAATTATTGCAAAACACTCTCATTACCTATTGTTGCTGAAAATGGATTCTACAATATTTTCCTTCGTGCTTTGTCTCTAGAAGAGGTGAAGATCAAAAGTGTAATAGAGGTGCAGACCAAAATGGTGGGATTTCGCTCGTAAAAGTACGAGAAAACAAGATGGAGAGACTGAACAATGCACATTGGGAGCTGAGAATCATTCGAGAATAAAACTTGTTTTGCACTTCTAGTTGATTGAAGGGCACATCAGAGCTAATGAAGAGCTTGCTTTGAGTTTTGTTGGAAAAAATAAACAAATAGGTCTACAGCTGGTGCTACTTTTTGAAAAGTAATGAGGGAGAGCAAGCTTCTCATTAAACTCTTCTATTTGAAAATTGCATTATTTTGATTATAGCAAACTGATTAACTGATATTCACTATTAGTGATGAAAATTATTCATCACGATTACAAGTTCAACTGAGTTTCTACAAACCGCTCAAGTTTCAAACCGGAAGAACTGTTTTGAAATTTTCAAATAGTTCAGCACTCATTACGGCTGCTATACAAAATAAATTAATGCTATGTTCAATATCTACGCCATCATTCAATCCAATATGTACGCCATCATTTACCGTTGATCATTTTTGAAGAATTTTTTCATTCTCAAGTACAATAAAGTTCTAAGTTCTAAGTAAGTAAGATAATATTGTTTGCTATTCATCATAGTTCATGACTCATTAACTTACTAATAAGAGAACGGATTTCTCTTCAACAGCACCTATTACAATAGGACTTTTTCGTTAAGTTAATGATTTTCAATCACTTATGTAAGAAATGAATATTTAAATAAATAAATGGAGCTTATCTAATCTGAGTATTAATGAAACATTAAAATTATACGTGTGTTGTCTGAATTAATTGATCTCTCACGTCTCAATATGAAATTGCAAAATGTACTGTAATACCTTCTGCATTGGTTAAAAAGTTGTCAATTTACTTAAGTACCTAAAGTTCATTTAATATCCAATGATTGAACTCAATGACAGCGTGAAACTACAGAGAATAAACAAATTAATTAGGGAATGAGATCGTTCAGAGAAAGTATCTGGAAACCACAATTTAAAGTTGTGCTTTCAAAATTATGACTTCCAGGGATGGTGTAGGGTAGACGGGTAGACTGTAAAAGTACAGGTCACTTTGACCTTCAATGCTCGTGAGTCTTGTGAGTCTCTGCACAGACGAAATTGCAAGGAGCAGAGGAGAAAAGAGCAATAACAATAGAAAATTATGGTTACACAGCAGACAAGTACCAGCAAGAGCTTGAATTTGAGTTGAGTGTGTGAGTGTTGTGTGTAGAGTGTTCTAGAACATACAAAGGCGAAGTATAATAACGAAGACAAGAAAAAGTGCTTCTTGCCACACCAATTTACTTGCCATAGAAATACTAGAGTGAGAGAGGAGACGTGTCAAAGAAGGAAGGATGCAATCAAAATATAGTGGGACAGGGCCAAAGAGAGAGATAGAGTAGTACAGAAACGAGAGCAGTCAAACGTTGGAGAGAGTGAGAGAGTTTATGGAGTGAAATTTATGGTTAATAAGAAGTGTGAGGGGGGGGATTTGAAACTTGTTTTCATGTCGGAAGGAAGGTAGTGGAACCACTATGAGGAAGATGGGATCCAGGATGCGAGCTCTCGCACGCGTAGTGGGTAACACGGCAGCCAACCGGTTTAGCCCACTCTTTTAGATCCTCTCCACCCAATGCTTCGTATTACAAGACAACCAGCACATAATTTTTCTTCTCAAAGCTGATGCAAGAAGTCAAAACACAGCATCATCTTGCTCCGCATCCTATCGACTTGAGAGCTGAGAGAATGCCAGATCTCATGAAATAGAACGATATTGAAATTTAATATTGGAATAAAGAAATATGTTTTTGGATCATGCAAAAACTGCAGGCGTTTTAAGTGTATATTATTTAGAAGAGAATAGCACAAAAGTGAAACAGATGAGAGGAATCATTTAGTAAACAAATTCTTTTTTTCAAAAAGATGATCTACTACAAATTATAGTGTTTAATTTGTTGATGGTACAGAAAAAAGAGATTTTTTACTACAATAGGTGAAAAATATTAGGAAAGACTGGCGGAATAGAAATGAAAAAAATAAATACTGATGCTCTGATGTAATTCTATCCTTATAATAGATACTTATAATAGTACAGTTAGCTTGTTAGAGACAACGAATTCAGTTAAAAAAGGTTTTCAAGTATCAGGTTCTGCTTCTGCATGAAAATACATTGTTAATAATGGGATGAATTTGTTACTTTTGGAAATTGACCACAAACCAGCTATAGCCTAATTTCTTTGAAAAACTTCATAGGATTCACGGTGATTTAGATTGTGTAGACCTATTTTAAAAGGCTGAATAGATGTGTTAGACCAAATTTGAAAAAAAAGTTGATGAAAGATTGGTCATTTAGATAGTTGCGAACTTCAATCTAACATTTCTCATGGTTTGTCAAGTTTCTGTATATCCTGAAGCATAGATACCGGATCTTCGCAGTTTCGGATTTTATTTCCTATTGAACTTTTTACAGGTATTTTCAACTAATTGTTGTGGTGAGTCATGTTCTTATACCTCCTTTATTATAATAATCGATTTCGATTCCACACGCTACAAACGATGTAGGCTTTCTGAATAGTAGAAGAGCTGCGACATTTAAAATCAGGTAGATTAATCTTTGATTGGCAATAATTGACATAATTTCTCAAATTTGGTAACGTGAGGTGCAATTGACATTAATAATATATGGCGGCCGTTGTAGAGCAGTTGGTTGTTGCGCGTAACACACATTATGGCTCTGGCTGGCTGAGCCTCCTGCGATCACAAGTTCGAATCTCTTTCAGCCTTAGATACTTTCCGACATCATTCTCCTCAATTACAAGTTCCATGACTTATGTGGGCATCATCCAATAAACGTAATATAGTTCTTATTGTATAATATTAGCTTACTACACATTATTTTCGACCAAACATAAATTTCAAGTTTCAAGAATTCTGTAACTTATTCAGTTTAATATTTGTTTTAAAAATTTTGCATAGAATTTGATTTCCTATTTACTCAATTGTTAATATATTTCTTATGATGAAGAATATGACTGCTCTATTGATTTCCTCTATGGGATTTATAATTTGTTTCCATCATTATAATATAATTTCATAAAGATCATAGTTGATTATGACTACATAACACATTCAAATTACCTATTTCTTCTCACTCGAAAGCTTGAAGCTCCTAATACAGTCATACACATGATCATAGACGGGGCCATAATTTACCTGCCTGTCCATTTATCTATCCCACTGGGTTTTTATTACGTTTTTTTGTTATATTTTAACGCTCTTTCTCACACTAACTCTCTCACTCTACAACCCTTGATTTAGTATCGTCTCTGACAATAATTTCCCTGTATTTTATCGCTCCGCTTGAAAAGGATCTTCGTCTACGTTTATAAAAACTGAAAGCTCGCCTATACTTAAATTAAATGAAAACTATAGTAATTGTGCTGTGAAGCGGGTGAATGATTAATGTTTTGAATCTCAGGTCAGGATCCATCTATTAAATTCCCATTTGAATTCTAAAACAGAATCCCGAAGATATTCGCATGATAAGAGCACTATATTCACGCCTCTGTGAAACCCAGATAACCAGCTTATTACGTATTACCATAATTGCATCATGCATCCATCACTCAAAAATAAATAATAAAATCTATCATTAATATTGATAATACTATCCGAACATTTTGAAAACTCCGAATGGATATTATTTTGCTGCTGTAAACCAGAAAGTCGATTATTTTTATCGATGGTGAATTCAAAGAGTCTGGTAATGCATATCTCTGAAAATCTGAGCTTATAGATCTGATCATATCTATAGATCTGAGCTTGCAGACAAAATAAGCTTCAAATTCCAAACCAAATACTGAAGCATCTTTATTCTTGTAGGAATGCTAATGCGGGGCTTGAAAAATCATTTAACTTTTGAATAAAAAAATAATAGGATGACACAACAAATACGAATTTATGGATGATAATAATTCTTATGATTTGAATATTGTTTATTTTTTAATTAAGCTCCAGCTTTTTGTTTCTCGTTGACGAGATAATTAATAAGGAGGACTCATATTCGAGTTTTGTCAGACCGCTGACCCCATCTCTTCAAATATTGTGTGTTTGATTCCACCTTAGTAATATTTTTATTCTTTATGCTACTTCTATAGAAATAATGAAGATTTTCTTGCTAACTTGAAACCAAGTTCAAATATTCTGCTGTGTATGGAATTCTTGTACAGTGTGTAATTACATTTTTTATACACTAAGAAACAGTAATAAGTATTTATTTTAAAGAAGATGATTTTTGAAAATGAGTAGCATATGAAAAGTTATCACGTACTCTCAATTCAGCATTGGCCTATTTATATAAGCCTCAATTAATTAGTGTATAGTAATAAATTAGTGAATTACATAGAAAAAATAGGTGTTACAGTAACAGTATGCTATTAAAATACTAGGCTAACTGTACACTAATCAAGGTAGTTGATGGTTCAGGTCTTATCCACTGTTATTGTTTCCCTACACAATTTTTTCCCAATTCTTAATCTTCAACACAAAAAGCTTTCATCAAAAAGCCGCTCAACTCAGATTCTGTTCCAACAGAAATAACATTGATTGGGAATTCAACGTTTCGAAAATAAATTGAGTTTGATGTCCGATTTCTCAGTAGTTTATTAAATCATTCAATAGCGGCCCTAAGGCCTGTTTCACACATACCTGGTAGTTGGGTGGCTTGCGTTGTTTACCTAGCTATCAGTGGCGGATTTACAGGGGGGGCTTTCGGGCTGAAGCCCCCCAAAACCTCCAGAATGTAAATTTTTTCCAATCAAACCTCCAGTTTGAAGCTCGTAAAATATTAATTTACCTAATTCCACTACTAAGTCTTCAATTGTAACATTAGATCCCATATTTCTATAAGAGGAAAACTAATCATCAGATAAAAACTTTAGAAAAACATCCCTTTTTAGAGTGTGGAATTCACACAAAGTTTATCTATTAAAACTAGATGAAACATTAGTTCATTGAAAAATTTGTATCTTATTAAAGCTCCCACATTGATTTTCATTCTTAAAAATTGAATAATATGACCGTAATACCGGAATAATACTAGGTCTATGTTCCTTGACAAACTGTTGAACACACCAGATTCAGCCATAATTCAATCAAAATTTTCCAATATACTTTAAATTTAAGTTAATTTTATCGCCGATATCGTTCAAAGCACTAGTAAAGCTATTTTTTATTTCCCAATCATATGAATAGTTATAGTTCGGGTATGATTGATTATGAAAAATTCAAAAGCTTTCACAATACTTGTTTTCAGTTCACCTCTACCCCTTCCCCCCCTCCCAATCATCAGTAGCAAACCAGACACCCCCAAAAACATTTTCTGGATCCGCCACTGCTAGCTATAGAGACATTGTATCATATAGAGCGCTTCAGACTTACCAGATTTTTGAAATTATATGAAACAAAATGTAATTATGCTGGGTAAACGACACCGGTTACCTGACTGCCGGGTATGTGTGAAACAGGACTTCAGACCCTCTATTGAATCAATAGCTACTCAATGATTGAGAAACTGGGCATTATTGAGTATCAAACTGAGTATCATTGAGTGGCTAACAATAATTGAAAACTCATTTCATTCACTGCACCATCCTAATTCCAATTAAAAAATTTACCAACAAATCATAAAATTACTCTGGCATTGTAAATGAAGTAACAAATCAGTTCACGACTTATACCGTACTATATGACTGCTTGAGAAACTCTCAATAATATGTTCACGTCCATTCAGATGTTGAACTGCTACATTATCTTGAGAGCTGCTGCGTAGAACATGCAGACCTACGCCTACCATCTATCAAAATATTCGCTGTGGGTCTCTGGAATAGATTTTAACAGCTCATGTATGTCATTTTAATCTGGTGAGGTTCCATTTGATTGAGAATCTTGTTAAGGGTCAGAGATGTAGTCTACTATTGAGGGGAATGGGTAATAGCCTACCGTTGAAGGGGAAAGGGTTAATGTGTTTGAGAGATGAAGTTGGGGAAGGGGGAATGAGTTGTCAAATAAATAACAGAGAACAATGAAATAAATTTCAAGGAGAATAAGAAGAAAGCCGGCGAACCGGTTGAGCAGGTAGCCTCTGTAATTATTAGTTGTCTTTCTTCGTTGCCTGGAGAGCTGGAGTGCTTCGGTTACTTCTGGTTGTCCGGAACTAGAGCTAGTCCATAAAAGATGTGAGCGCTATCCATGCAATCGCATCTCATTGCATTGACCAGGCTAGTTCTTTTTTTATTGGTCACTATCGCTGACTGCAGTCTCACGAAAATAGCCTATGATAGTCTAAAGAAGCCTACAGTAGCCTACGGAGCCGTGTCCTCTGATGGCAGAGAGGTCGAGGTTGGCGGCTCCTGTGTTCTCGAGAACTGCTGCTCTGTTACGCGCTACAAGCAGTTATAACCTGACCTAACATTAATGACTACACTCTTGAAAAATCAATTCCATGCTCTTCATTCCTGTGTCCATTATTGAAATTAGTTGAGACAGAGTATCAGGTAGTCTCCACCTTCAGAATTGTAATGAACCACTTTAATGATCATTCGATAAATACGACTGAGAACTGATTGAGCACCGATGTGTTGACTGATTTTGAAAAGAGGCGAGTGGAGAATTATGAAGTTACATTTTAGATTACCGTATTTTTTATGAATTTGCCGTAAAGCGGATGACGCCTGCCAGCGGATAATCCAAGAAAATATTGTGGGGCAGTGTGAAGAGAGAACTTCAATACTATAATATTTATTAATCCATGAAAAACTTTGCGATTGAAGTTGTTAGTTACCTTGGCAAATTCAAAGTAAACTATATCCCAGTATAAAAAAGGTTTGAAGTACCACCAACATTTTCCAACTACTAAACCGAATTTCTCTTTATCGCTAGTAGAAGTATATTGTAACAAAGACACAGTAACAACATTGTAGGCTATAGATGTATAGTGCGTAGAGGTAGTTAGCTATTAGGCCTATAGATACAAGCCTACTATTGTTTACCATTGTGTTGAGTCGTCTTTGTTCAACTGCACTGTCAACTATCACTCTTTTACACTCATTTCTTTCTCACTCTCATCACCTCTCGCTTTCTCCTTCCCTAGCGATCTGTCAATAATCTTTTCCTAGAATTCTCTGATTCTGGAACCTTTCACGTGCTTCTCTGGCTACCTATTACTCTCTATTGGGTAATCTCTAGATTCATCCAGATTTTTGTTTTTAACCCACAACCCTATGTATAAGAGACCAGCTCAGTTGACCTGCAAGCCAAAAAAAAAAAAAAATATGAAAAACAGACATGAAAAAAAAAGCCAAGTTCTACTTAAGGTCTCAAACTTAAGGTCCTGCAAGCCAGAGTGAAGACAGACTATCTTGAAAATCCATTGTGAGTCAATGTATCCTGAAATAAAGTTCAGTGTAATTGCCTCTGTATGAGCCTGGGTAAATAGAGAAATGTGTGGGTCATCAGAATTCAGTTATCAAGTTGTATAATAATTGCAATTGATTTATTCACTGTGTGTAAGTTCTGGGTCGATGGATTTGAGCTTCTACACAAGTTTGGAGGAAATCATTTAATTGGTTTGTTCAGAGGAGTACTGTGAGTAGATTCATTTGCATTACTGTAACTGTAAGGGTGACCTAGCTAACAAGTGATTGGTAGTAGTGTAGAGATTTCTAGTAACAGTCTCAGTTCAGTGATTATAGTACTTGTTTATAAATACATGTAGATCAGATAATAATAATTGATTGTAAGCTTCTGAATCTGTTTCGATTGTAGAGCTAGTAAATTCATAATAATTATAAACTTGTGCCAATTATTTTGACATATTACCTAGTATTGGTTTTGTGCTGGTGTTTATTTTGTGTAATAAATTATCTTGCTTTGTTAATTAGTTGTTTTTTCTCGAAAAAAATCACCAGGAACCCAGCCTTAGAAGCATCACTATATTTTACCTATCCAATACAATCACATTATACTCTGATGCAAGCAATATACCAACGAACCCATAAGACCATGGTCTTATGTGTTCGCTGCAATATACCTACGACTCTCATGATAGCAGCCTTTTCAACATGATTATCAATCACATGTAACGTATACTGATTGTAATTACGGATATTGTTTTCAACAATATTCTAGGGCTTGGAGCAACTGAGCTTCTATTCTAATAAAAGGACGATTTTTTCTTTTTTTTGTGAACTTGGAATATCCAATCATGTTGAGAATATTAATTTTCAATTTAGTGCAGCACTTCTCATTAGCGGGATATCATCTCAATATTTTTCATAGTTTCATACCCAGGTTCATTTCTGCAAGCCTGATTCAGCAAGCCCATGAAATCATATCAATCAATCTATTGTATATGAAATTGGAAAGAATAGAGAGAAAGAAGAAACAGTGGTTCTCGGTGTTATCTGCTATGTAAATGTTTACTTTTAAGCCATTAATTACTCTGCTTTTGACACTTTTATGGTGTTTACTTGGTAATTTGTAGAATGTTCTAGTTGTCTGATTAGAAATTAATGGAGTCTCATCGAATATTGTAGAAAGTGCTAGTTTCTTTATTTATTTATTTAGAAGATGATAGAGAAATCTAGAGATATCTCAATTATGATAAAGTATATAAATAGAGGAAGTCTCTTGTAAATCAGTTCAGTCTTGTTAGTAATTCGTCATGACAAATAAGTGTGACAGTTAAGTAGTTCAGTTATTGTTCTACGTTGATAAGTGGCAGTAGTGACAGTTCGCGTTAATACAGACAGTGAAATCCCGTTGGCGCTATTACACACCATGCAATGAACTTTCGTTGTCTGTAGTGATAATTCTCTTGACAGCTCAAAAGTGATAATTCTTTTATCTATTACTGTATTGACGGACTTGTGCTACGTAAGTTAATTGTTTTTCCTCAACGTTTCTTTTTGAGTATTATTGGACAGCTTATTGTACAGTCATTGTTTAATATTAGTTCGGCCTTTTGACATTTTGATTGATTCAGTGATTGATTCGTGTACAGTTCATTGGAAACTCATTATCAGTTGAACAATATCATGTTATCTGTTTTTAATTGCTTATTTTTATGTAAGAAATTACTGAACAGTGTGAGTTGAAAATTATTTGTGTTAATAAAGTGCAAGTGATAAATTTAAGTGTTGCCAGCGTTATATTAGACGTAGAACCCGTAACACTATTTTGGGTTTAAGTTCAATTTTCATTCAAAATACATTTTACAGTTCAACTTATTTCTTATTAGACAAAAAATTTGTTGTACAAAGTTATTCGTTGAGATAGGTCTTGCTAATGCCTCAATTACACGTTGCGAGAGAGTGATCAAATTTTTAAAGTGCCAGTTCTAAAAAGTCATTTTATACACAATAAAGAGCAGTGTTGGCAATTTGAAATTTCATACAAGTATCCTCGTGAGATTAGCGGGAGGGAATTTTTTTGAATTTGTGATGCTTTTTGTAGAAGTCCTTCAATAGAAGTTTGTGCAAAAAACTTAAATCCCTCATTTATAAATTCTATCAAATTAAACAACTAAATAATTTAAAAATAACAAAACTGATCTATTACTCATATGCGCAATCTGTATTACAATATGGTATCCGGGCTTGGGGGGGGGGGGGGAGCTTTAAATGCGCATTCTACTAAATTATACATTATTCAAATATCTTATAAAAACCATTCTAGGTAGACCTCGACTTTATCCAACAAAATATTTATTCAATGAGTTTAAAGTGTTAACAGTCCGTCAGCTTTATGTTAAAAACCTAATTATTTTTATCAAAAATAATAAAAACCTATTTCAATTGCGTGAATCACACCTCAATTTACGACCCTCCAGAAATATATATGAAAATATTAGAATAGATCTGAATGTGTGCAGGAGACAATATTTTTACATATCAAGTAAACTGATCAATTACATTCCAAACAATTTTATTGAAAATTCAAACAGGAAACTTGATAGAAGATTTAAGAATGAAATTATTGAGTGGATAATGTCCAGTAGAATTGAGGAAAAACTTTTCGAATGATTTATGTCCTATTTTAATAGTAAGCTAAGTTTGCCATCTCTTCTCTTCTCTTTTGTCTTCTCTTTCTCTTTCATTTTCACCTTCTGATTCTCTCTCTCTCTTTTTTTTCTCCTTGGTATTTATTTAAAATCTCTGTATTATTTTTTCTTTGACGGTTCATTAAGGTTTTTGCTTATGTATAATATTAGCAACTCTTACCTGCGCACAGGATGTTTCCTTGCAGGTAATTATTAGATTTTGTAATTTATAAACATTTATTCTGAAATTGTTATGATGTGAAGATCTAAATAAAAGTTTTTGATTTGATTTGATTTGAAGTATATTTTCCAAGAGTCCTCTATAGAATTTGTTCCGTGGGAGATACTTTACCAAAATATATGATGCGATACCAAGAGAAAATATTGTGAGTGAGACTCAGTGATACATTTCAAGTGGATTAGATTCTATTCGATGAAATCACGAATTTTTTCTGGGGCAAAGCACAATCAGCTGACTGAGAAGGAGAAGCTTGTTACATAACAAGCTGGCTGTGTGCCCTTCACGGTTGACGATGCGAAGCGTGACGGTCAAGGCTCAGCCGCCAATCCTGCCACGTCAGACCAACGCGAATCTAGCAGGCTATAGCCTAAAGCCTGAAGTTTACTGTACCCTCTCTACCCACATATCCACAGCCTTCTGTGCAGAAAAACCAGAAACTCCAGTTGTTTCTAGCCATCAAGACGATAAAACAATACAATTAATAATTAATTACATAGTTCTAGTCCAACGGATAGAGAGGACCAAACCAATAATCTTGAGTGCTTTCTTATCTTTTTTGTGTCAAGGCTGGGTCAAAATCTGCGGACACATTTCCCTGGGTTGAGGGCTTACGTGGGGATGAGCTATAAAAGGAATGGGCTATAAAGATGGCCTCGTCCAAGCCACTAAAAACCACCTCCCTTCACTATAATAAAATTCTTCAGCTCACATGGGACAGCTGTTTTACATTACTGTATGAGCATGATTGCATGTCCCATCCCATTGTTCATTATATTTTCAAGGTTATTATTTGATTTTTCAATCTGTCACCTGAACTATCGTGAATGATTCCTTATCATATTCATGTGGTATTTTCCGTATTCTTGGTTTGACGATCTATAAGAAGTTGAAAATAATTTTCACATAACTAAAGAAATATAGATAGAAAAATTTATGGAACGTTGATTTAAAAAAAGTTCAACATAAAATGTGCCTACATACTAAGCATTCAATGTTCTTTGATTTCTTTCATCCAGTTCCTGGTAGTTTGTTCCAGTAGGCCTACACAAGGACAGAATTGAACAGGCCTGCTTCAGCTTTTATTCACCAGCCGACCATTACATTCTAATCAATTTTAACATTGTGGCCAATCAGGAATAGGACCCGTTGCGATGTTGTGGTGGTGGGGGGGGGGGGGTGACACAAATGAGATTTTGCTGACGTTTTTTCAACATTAACCAAACCCTCCCTACCCCTTCACCAGTAAATTTACGATTTTAGGGGGACATGACCCCCTATAGGATCGTCCTTTAAACAATCAAGATTGTTTGTGTAGACCAAAGTCTGTAACTATACAGCACTGTTGTCTAACATAGTTATAATTATCGCGGTGAAGATCAACAGCCAAAACATGTAGAGCTGTGTCATTTTCAAATTTACTTTCTACGCATTCTTTCCTACCTATTAGCCCGAAATCCTTCTCAAAGGCTACCCTTATTAATAAATGATGAATTCTGTAATTAATTCTTGAAAGTAATTTTATAAAAATGAGGTTAGATATTTTTTTAAGACTGAAATAGTAATAGTCTTGAAGTCTATTAGTCTTCAGTTTTCTTATATATTCTATCAATCTGGTTTTGAAATCTACATCACTTGCTTCCTGTGAACTCAACCAGTGATTTCTATAACCTTCACTACTCATCATACATGTTATAGGTATACTATCATGTGAATGTACTCAACAAAGCAGAAATGAGGCAGATTCAAAGAAATAAAGTATCAACAAAGTGACAGTTTCTGATAAGAGACTGTGATTGATCGTGAAAGGTGATCCTTCACAATAGTAGTAGAAAATGTAAATATGCCTGAGAGACTTTCGACACTTTTGACAAAATATAAAAAAGGGTGGTCTGGGATCCTCCCCCTGGGAAAAAAATGAAAAAATAACCACTTTAAAACCACATTTTAAGCGTTTATAGACATAAATCCTTCAATTTTAACGCTTATTATGGGTCAAAGTGAATTCTTTCCAATGCTTGATCCACCACCGAGAGGGGGTCCGGACCCGGGGATCTTCATAGGCTAATACCATATGATAAATGTTATTGTTTTTTTTTGTTGCAATTATCACAATCATTAACGAAACTTTTTAGCAGTTTTTAAAGTTCCTTAGATTTTGAATCTGTATGAATCGAAGTACAGTATCATCAGCAGTATCATCTGCTGAACTGCAGAGCGGTGCCGCTCGCTACCCACTCTTGACATTATTTTTTCTACTGCTACTAGCCGCTCACCGCCCTTATCGTGGCCCTACAGTGCTCTTATGTGTTCAAGTACGGTACAGAATTTGTCTAGATTTTCGATATGATGTCAGATCCAATCCACGAAATTGGTCTCCATAAGAATTGATCGATGATCGTTCCTACTTCACTGAAATGATCGTTTTTCTTGAACACATGCAACTCGTAAACTTTTAGGATCCCCCGGATAGGCTGGGTTCTCCTGATGGAATTCATCTTGTTACTCAGTTGTTTGGCTTCGAATAACAATTCGGAATAGCAGAGGGAGATCAAGAAGGCAATAAATAGAGGCTCCCTTTCCCTTTTCAAGCTCTTAATCTTTGCTCAGCATTTGTGAGGCAGGACTATAAGAATATTCAGTGCCGAGTATAAAATTAACTTCTTTACAACCTGAAAAGGGATGAGATGTGACGGTTTTATGAGTGAGAAGAAGCCGGAGCGGCAGAAATTTATGTTGCATCCTCCAGTAGTGTGGACCTGTCACTAATGAAGACTGAACTTCCAAAGGGAGAAGTCGGGCCGAAGGGTGTAGGGCGCAAAGATAGAAGGGCGGCGGAAAGGTGATGAGAGTAATAACTGACGAAATGACGTCACAGAATAGCTGTTCCTTTTCACTTTTATAGCAGGGGGATTAAAGAAAACGCCTGGAAACCAGATGCCCATATTTCCAGTTTATTTCCCAGAAGGCAATAGCTGAAACTTATCGTTTCAACATTGCACCTGTGGGCGCAGAAAGTACACTTAGCAGATGATCATAATAAAGATTTCTGCTTGATATATGTGTGAAAGTTTGTAGGAAACGTCTTTATATCATCTCACTTTAAACTTGGACAATAACAAAAAGAGTTATAACTTTCAACCTACCAATGTAAATTTTACTATTGAAAGATATTTTCATCAAGATTTAACACGTTGTATTTGTTTGACTAGTAGTGAGTTGAAGTTTGTGTAGTAGTAAATAAAGTAGTAATAAACTGGAATTTGTTGTGGTAGAAGTGGGAATTTTTCATAACGAACAAAAAAGTCGAATCACTTAATTCATTCTGATAATTAAAGGTCGTTCCATGGCTCCACAGCATCACAAAATCGACACTAAAGTATCTGTGACAGCATTTACCTGCTGCATCATAGGAACTACAGTATCCGCTGCACAATATCCAAAGCTAAGGATACAGTAAGTTAATGCTGTTAAACAATGGCAATGTATAGAAATAAATTAACGAGTTCAATACTATCCAACTTATTTAATTGTTATTGAATTATTTCAACTATTATTATTTTCAAAACATTTTATTAAGGATAATAATACTTTTTTCGAGTAAAGATTTTTAGAAAATCTAAATTAATGTCTTCAACAACATAGAATGTCCAAAATTTGTGAAGAGAGCAGTTTTGGACTTGGTAGTCTGTAGCATCTTTGCATTATTGTAATTACATCCCAATAAATATAGAGATTTTCAACTGTGTATGATTTCATGGCACAAAAGAAAAGAATTTGAGCTGTTTTCTATATTGCCTATTATAATGATGAGTTCTCTTGTCCTTTCTAACAAATCCATCACTTCTAAACTACTGTTTATTATAGAGTTGTAAACGATTTATTGTAGTAGCCTACTACACAATGATTATAGTCAATGTGGAGATTGTTTGATGATTTCAATATAGACATTGATGCACATTTAGCTTCTAAAACCAGCAGTTCGTTTCAATAAATTGATATTTTCTAATAAAAACTTAAAAAACTCTTTCAAGTAAAATAACTCACGTTATGGCGTGACGGCCGTTTAACTCTGATGTCAAGAGCAAGCCACAGTACACTCACAGTACATATTGAAAGGTTAAAAACCGGCTACAAATGAAGTTCTAGTTATTATTCCAGAGGATTCTTTGAAGAAGCCCAGTTGCTAATAATGAGATTTTTTATACAGAATATGTAGTATGTACTGTCAAAGAGACTCTTATTCTGTTGTACATCGGACGAGTATAAATATAAAAGTATAACTTGTAACATAGGATCAACACTTATATGATCCCGGTGGTTCGGAACCCACCTAAAACTGTAGGTCCAACTCATAAATCACCATCATCCAACTCATTACCCACGCACAGGTCTCAGACCTATGTGGGCTTCATCCTCAAAAAAAAAAAAAAAATGCACGTTTTTGAAGTTCTGGCCAAGACTATTGTTTCCATATACACAGCACGTTTAATTCGGGGAACTCATAGCAACTTAGTGTTTATAGCATCTTTAACATCTACTAGTCTATAGGTTTCTTCTATTCGTTCCTTGGCAGTAGTCCCTAATACCCTAATATTAGCTTCAAAATGTAGGAAGTGGTGCATTTCTATTCGTGAACGACCATGAACGATGTGTATTTTTATAGCTAACAAAGAATGGTGGGCGCATCGGACTTCACCGTCGTTTTTATCTCGTAAACACATATTACACTGCTCGCACACGTTGAAATTCACAATATTAACTGTCAATCTTCTAATATATAAACATTTTCATGCTGTCCTCTGTCGTCAAAACACTAGCACTTGAAAAAAAATTGAAGAGAGGGCGAGGAAGAAGAGTGGGGAGAAAAATAAAAGGGAAAATAAGTGGGGTACGAAGAGGAAAAAGAAGAATAAAAAGCAAAAACCTTTAAATTTTTTTCGAAGGATGAAAGTCACATAGGTCTGAGACCTGTGCGTGGGCAATGAGTTAAAAAGAATGATGGTGTTTGATGAGTTGGACCTAAAGTTTTAGGTGAGCTCCGAATTACCGGGAAGCAATTTTACTGCAGAAGACAGTCTTTTCTGCTGGCCAATCCAATCAGTCACTCATTGTCCAGTAGTTCGTAGCTAATCTAATCTGATCAGATACCTGCCAGCTAGCTGTCACTGCTCTAGAAATCCAGATTAAATTGATTTGAGAACCTGCTAGTCTACTGCTGGCATTAGGCTGTACGTTGTTGAGTTTCAATTTTTAATCGACTTCCAAAACAGAAGGAGGTTCTCAGTTCGACCTGTTTTATTTTATAGAGTTGAAAATGCTTTATAGAAGTTGAGAAATAGCTTACAGTTAAAAAACGTTTCATCTCAAATTATTACCATTCAAATTCTAAAGCTTATTATTGAAATATTATTTTCTAAATATCCTGGCTCTAGTCTTCTATTCCCATCACAAGCTGATGTTTTCGGTTGGTTAGTTTTGGATAATCAACAAAAAATGTAAGACCTGCATCACTGCTGCTTCCTGATGCAGAATATTAAATTCAATGGCTGTCTAACGCCTCAAAAGCAGAAGATGCAGTACAAGCTACAAAGTAAGGTGCAATACGAGATCATGAATGAAATTATCATGTAATGGTTCATTGTTATTAATTCATATGATAAAATTAACTTCTATAAAGTGTTCAATGTACTGTAGAATTCTTAGCATATAATTTATTTATTTATTTATTACGAAACACAATCAAGTAAAGATACAACAGGCACAGCCCACTACTGCTTTCTTTACAAATTTTCAATAGAAGTTATTTGAAAATTATCAGGTAGAACTGTCATTACTCTTTAAGTTCTGAGTGATCAGCATTTGTCCGTGAACCGTGAACTTTCTAGTACTGAGTATTAATTGAGACTATCTGAGAATTATTGTGAATACAACCGACAATAAAGTTGATGGAGAAATATCTGATTTATTTCAAGGGTTTCAAACGAAGTCCCATATGAGTTCTTTTGAAATATGAACTCAGAATGTTATAATAAAAACTCAAAAGTGATTATAGGCTGTAAAGTAATTGCTTGTAAAAGCTATTAGAGGTACTCGTTAACTTTCTCGGAAAATATAAATGTCATTGAATGATAAATATTATTTTCATCTATAGGCAATAAGCTAAAAGAATAACGCTTCTCATTAAAAGACTACAATCTGGATTTTCAGGAAGACAATGTGAGAATTCAGCCCACATACTCTACTTATCTAATCGATTACCCAATAACCCAATTATCTCAACACAAATCCAGATTTGAAACCAAATAGGGTTCTATAGAACTACAGTATTTTCAAATACATATAATAGTCTAGGTCAAAAAAAAGTTACCTGATGAAATCATAGACAGATACAAATCTTTGTATTTTGCTAATTACTGTTTTGAAATAATTTTCAATCTCATTTTTAATTTGCTCAATATAATAAACAATAATTGTTTTTTTTGTTTAAAAAAATCAAACTCATAATAATTAGGTCAACCCCACCTTTAGCTTACGATAACAAAAAAATCTTATCTTCACTGGCCAATCTGATGTGCATGTGCATTTACGTAAATACGGTGGTCCCAGCTAAAATGTTTGGAGGGGTGGGGGGAGATAAAATATGGGATTTTGCTAACTTTTGCAAAATTGCCCTAACCACCCTTTTTCTCTTGAACCCTAGGCCAGTAAAGCCCCGATTTTCGGGGATTCATGACCTCCATGACTGCCCTTGGTGTTATGGTAATGGCTATACGGTGTGCAAAGGTCTGACAAAGTAAAGGAATGATTCTGAATGGGGACAATGTACTCGTATAAATAGGCCTAATAATACCTTATTTCGAATAATAGTGTTATGGACACAGAAAGAAAGAAGGAACAGTGATTTTCAGTGTTATTTGCCTGTGTCAATATTGATTTCCGAAAGCGATTAATTACTCTCCTTGCCTTGTAGTTTCTGTGTAGTTTGCCGTGTATCTGTGACACCTTTAAAATGTTTACTTAGAACTTCATGGAAGTTTATGGAAAATTAGAGAATGTCTTATCTGTTTATTTAGAATTTGATAGAACAATTTAGAACAATCTTCATCTTTCAAGATCATGATAAAACCTATTTAAAGGGAACGCTCAGGTGAACATCAGTTTCATTCATGGTTTGAATCTCGTTGACATAACAAGTAGCAGTTCTGTTCATAGTACAAACGTTTGTTGTTAAAGTGATAATCGCCATATATTTTGACTATATTAGTGAGAATTCTTTTACATTTTATACGAGTGGGTTTTACTCTTAGCTATTATTGTATTACAGACTTGTACTACATAAGTTTAATTGTTATTTTTGAATTATTGGACAGTTTATTGAACAGTTATAATTTAATATTAGATGGGCCTTTCAACAATTAGTGATTGATTTTTGTACAGTAATATAGCAAATCATTATTAGCTGAACATTATCGATTAGTCTGTTTCTGATTGCTTTATTTTGTGTAAGATATAACTGATTAGTGCGTGTTGTTCATTATTTGTGTCGATAAAGTGCGAGTGTTATTTAAAGTATTGCCAGCATTATTTTAGAGATAGAACCCGTAACAATACTTCAATTCGATTTATTTTGGGACTATATTTTGAGTGATCCTTTTTCCTTGTTAACTACTCGCCCACTAACACCTAACCACTATCTCTACGACATGAAATGGACAACTCGAAAGTCATCTCTCGCTGCTTGAAAACAAGCTGATCATATTCCAATTCAAGAGAGCATCACCATCACCAATGCTCAATCCCAGTATTGTGGTTTTTGTAGTGGGCGGCTCTGACCTGGGTCTGAAGACCGGTTGGCACCTTCTACTTCTTCCTTTTCTTGCTCCTCTCAGTCCTTTTCTTGATCTTATTTTTCTTGTACTCCTTTCCTTATTCTTCTTCTACTTTTCTTTCTCTCATTCCCCTTCTTTTTCTACTTATTCTTCTTCATCTTCTCCTACTTTTCGTTTTCTTCGACCCTCATCTCGACACCATCACGCCACTCCTCTTTAGTACGCTTTGTTCAGCTACGCATTTTCCATCTCATTTTTCGAATCATCTCTTCTCGCTCACACATCGCACTATCTTCAACACAACCTCTTGCTCCTGTAGCTCGAGCTACATTATTTATCGACCTCTTCTATCATATCTCAGCCATCCTGTTGTCTTTTTTAATTTCTCCTTTTCTCTGCTACTGGTGTTCTCTATAATAAATCGTCTTTCTTCTCTCTCACAAGAAATCTACATTGGTAGGTGAGGCTTTAGGATATGCCAGCATAGAGAGTTCCAGCCTCATTCTCTAATAACTTGTATTTTGGAAAAAATTCCCAATCTGTTGGATGGTCATGGTGTATTTTCGTTAGTAGGTTGGATGGTTAATTGACTACAGTCATGGAAAGAAACTGGTGAAAATGATAGATATAACTTACAGTAAAATTTCTGTACAAAACTTTCCAGACAAAAATTTCATATCGGGAAATTTTTCATATATCGTTCACACATTGAACTCTTGAGAAGACGTTATGCTATTTTGAAGTATACCGTACCTCTAGAAAGAATTGTTTAGAAAAGAAAACGTTACATGGGCTTCGTATTAAAATATATCTCAGTTATTTATTATTCATACATTTTTTTCATATATTGCGTAACTGTAATAAATAACATTCTAAGATGTATACAATCCTGAAAGCTGATTAATATATTTTTCATTCAAGACAGAAAAGTCCAATCGTTCACTTCTCCTGTCTCTAATCTCTTATTTTTTCTAAAGTGTCAAATTGCTTGACGAAAATACCTTTAATGCTCCGATCAATGATTGATCGCTTTGTCAGAATAATTCTGCTTTTGTTCTCTGAGCCATGGAATAGGCTAGACATAGATTGAAGAAGCTAGGAATAGATCATTCTATTATTGTATGTATAATCTAGAGTTCGGTTTCTGGATATAATAAATTGAGTAGGATTACAAAACAGCAACGTAATAACTTGTGAATTAACATAGTGTTTATGACAGCTTGACTGCCCAATTTATTAAGATGAATATTCCAAAAAAGAAACCTGTACCAAGTGATTTGATTGGTGAATAAGATTTTAAAATGATGGATTTCTTCATATTAGAAGAGCCAGTTTTATACTAAAATATAAAATGAAGTTTTTATGTAATTTGTTTTTCGGAGGATGAAGCCCACATAGGTGTGAGACCTGTGCGTGGGTAATGAATTGGATGATGGTGATTGATGAGTTGAACCTACAATTTTAGGTGGGTTCCGAACCACCGGGAAGTGATTTTACAGCAGAGAACAGAGTCTTTTTTGCTGGCCAATCCAATCGGTCACCCTTACAAAGATGGAAGAGTTTTGTAGCTTATCTCTGATTGAACAGATACCTGCTACGGCACTCGGTTATCTATTCCCAATCTAAACTTAATACAAATTAAAAACTAGGAGAGTTGTAAATGTCATATTGAAAGAAAAATCAATTAGGATATGATAGAGTTTAATATTGAATCTTTTTAAAAACATTGATAAGTTTCAAGAGTTTTTTTATTGCTGATGTTGCTCACATGAGTCCGAGACTTGTGCGTGGGTAATGAGGTGAATGATTACTCATAGATGCCAGACGGAGGAGCGGGAATCGAACTCACGACCGCTTAAACGACAGCAAGCTGGAGTTGCGACGCCCCAACCAACTGCGCTAAGCGGCCCGCTTACTCTATAGTTACCCTATAATTTATTGTTGTTTGCCATTTATTATAAGTATAAGTGGAAAATTAAGCATAAGCATAGGCCTAATCATGAGCACATAAGCCTATGAACCTGCATAGGCGGAAATCTAAAACTTAAATTCTAAGAATTCGACTAGGGAGAATCTTGTTTGAAGTATATTGTATCCTCTACAACCCCATAGCCTTAAATAATATTTTGGCCAAATAATAACGCAGATTGCTATTATTTGTTGGTCATTGTGGGGAGAATTTTTTTCTGCTATTTTCTTATCAGTTATAATTATGGTTTACTGATTCCAAATATCCAAATTCAGTGCTCAAATCAAAATATTGAAAATTAAGTGGCAGCTTGTCGATTTCCCAGATAGCATAGGATTTTCCCATACTTAGGTAGTTCGGGTCTGTGGTGGTCATAGCTTGACTTGATGACCGGATGTAACGGTCAACGCTATCCAATTACTAATCCATTTTTTTTTAGAAAAATTAATGCTAATGATAAAAAAATGGGTTGAACATTCTATTGATATGGAGCCAACTCGATAATATATTATCATCATGCATCATATTCGGAAGCCAAATGTTGAAATGACGTCCAAGAAAGTTCTGAGAAATAACAGCTTAAGTTGGCATTAGAAACTTTTGGCGGAGCGATCAATCTTGCAGGGCATGCGGTTTGAACAAACTACTGTACAAAATGTTTCAATATCTCTCTCTCACATACATCTCGCGATACTTTCTCAAAAAATTCTCTCATTTGCTCTGATCAGACACTTACCTACTTTAGGGATTCCTCTCCTGAACTCTCATCTTTCTTTGTTCTCCCTTGTACTGCCTCTGCCTCCCCAATATTCTCGAGTACTCTCCGATGTGTCTACTCGCTATTGTTTCCTCTTTCTTGCTCACCCGTATTTCCATCACTCTTCCTTCTCACCTTTACTCTCTTTTTCTACAATCTCCAACTATTTTCTCCTCACCGCCGCTGGTCTCTGTCTATTCGATATTCTTCCATCTCAGCTGGGCACTTGATTTCTTTTTCGACCCGTCATCATCGCTATCAGCATCATTGCCGCAGCCCTGTCTGTTCATTCTCCTACACATAATTAGATCTTAAATCCAAGGACACGCAAACATCTGGCAAGATTAACAGTCAAGTACTGAGAACTGTCTTATGGTGTATGCCAAAAAACGCCACGCTTTATATTGGCTGAAATTAAACAGCCGGGTTCAACACGCTCGACGAAAGTAAATATTAATCGAAGCGGAAAAACAGCTAGAGGTGAGAGAGGGAGCAGAGTGTGGTGGACAGGGGAATAGAAAAGGAAGACAGGAGGTAGGAGTTACACAATAGCTAAAAGAGTATGCGAAATGCTAGCGACATGCTGTCTACAGTGGACTCTTCCAAGATGCCGTGCCAGTTCAGCCACCAGCCATCATTTGGATACATTATCATATCGTCCCACACGTCAAATTGGACGACCTCTCAATGATGGTATTTTAGCACTTCACCTGTAACATCACGCTATAGAAATAACTTAACTTATTGCCGTTATCTTACGAATGTAATAATGTCACTCGTATTAATAGTTTTGGTAGATTCAATCCTAGGCTTATCGTAGTTATCTATAAATTCATAGAAAAAAATATTATTGAAATTGGTTGAGCTTCAAGAGGAATAATTAATGAGATATATATCATTTTTGACGCAATAAATTCTATGAAGAAGGATTCAAAATCATAGTTGGATATTGACCGAATAAATTCATTTTATGCGTAAATCTGAACTGAAATCGATGTTAAACTGTTAACAGTTGAGCGCTCAAGATGCGTTCCACAGTTGTAAAGCGTTGAACGGAACATCGGTGTACTAGTGGAGAGATGACATTCACGGTAGATAAGATTATATTTTTTTATTCATGTAAATTTACAAATTTTGCATAAAGTAGTTAAAAACAAAATTATTAGCATCACATAGATACTATAGTAAATTCAGAAAATGCTATTTTTGTAGTGCAAGATATTATGAAATGATCTCATTTGCATGATCTTTATGATATTAACTTTGGTAATGACAATCTAAGTGATGCAATTACATGAAATTTGGACAAAGATTCGTCCATTCTTGACACTTAACCAGAATAGTTTAAGAGAGTTATTATATTTGCATTTAGTTGCAAGGAGTTTATTATAAAAGTAACAGGTGTGTAATCAAGATGGAAATAGAGAATATAAATTATGAATTGAATAAAATTAATTTTGATAATGATAATGGTGATGGATGATGAAAAAGGAGATAATTTAAGGTAGTTGATTCTGTACAAGTTTTCTTAGATGGATTGTGAGTGATGAAACATTTTTCAATAAGCTACACAATACTGATGAAATATTAAGGAGGGGAGACTGCTTGAAAAAAAATTACATTCAGAACGATGCATTTCAAATGAAAAGGATGAAAATAATTGATAGAAAACAGTCTGTAGGCCTACATTGTTATCATTGTTATTCACGTTAGTACATGTGAGTGTGATATGCTGCTCTTACTTCTCCACTGTTTTCTTTTCTTCTATTATAATATGAAAAGGGATGATAATTATTATAATTTGGTTTGCAAAGACATCAATCTAACATTAGCTTACATGAGTCGAAATAGGCAATCTTTAGTTCCTATTTTTAACATTATTACCTTTAAAAACTTAGAAGTGTTTTTTAAGTTTTTATTATATTAGTGGAAACAAGATGGATCTTCAAAATCATTGTTACCTTTGTATACTCTATTTTATTTGGGGTTTCCTTTCACATTTAGAATTAATTTTGAAAGATGTTACATACACTAATACTTTTAATTTTTGTTTAAATAATAAATTATTCGTGCAAGAGAGGAGTATATGGGGTAACCTTTTATCTCTATAGAATAATCAGATAAAGAGGCATGCAATCGAAAGATCGAACGATAGAAGAGAGTGAGGAGCTGAATATAAGCATAAGTTATAGATCTAAATTCCCCCAAGAACCCTACTAGGGGAAAGGATGTGATGGGTTTCAACAAGTGTGGATCCATTGGAGTGTTTTCGGAGGGGAGAGAGTTGTGTTGCCAGATGTAGGAATAGAAGACTGGCGCAATGATTAATGTAGATGAGATGGCAACTTGAGAGGTGGATGGTATACAACACCTGCTGGCATCGTTTTTACATCCATTAGTTAAACAGTATAATAATTAACAAAAATCTGGTCAAGTAGACACAGACAATAGTGTCTTTCACATTGCTTTATGATTCAAATTAAAAGTTTTTTTTTTCAAGAAATCTTAATTCTTGCTGAATTGAACTTAGAATCATTGATTCATTTTAATTGAAAACTATACCATATAACTAACTACATAGAGGAGAGCTAAATAGTTTATTGTGGATCGTATTAATAGTGGTAGAATAAAAATATTAGTAGAACTTATACCAAAAGTACTTAAAATTATAATTATTATTGCATACAAGCTACCAGATAGTATCACAGTATTTTACTATGGTGGAGAATATAAATAAGTGGAGGATATTATAGCATATCAATAGAATAAGTTTGAGAGTAAGCTATACTTATATTTTGTGTAGTGGAACTGTAAAACTGTGTTATTCAGAAGTATACGTACTGTAGTATTCATATAACTTGGCAGCGTGTAGCAGATGGGACATGCTACATCTGAACCCAGCATACTGCTGCCAAGTTATATGAAAACTACAGTAGTAGAACTTACACTAAAATTATGTATGTTTCCTATATACATATATATAAAATAGAATTGAGATTATGATTATTATTGTTAGTATCTTTGATTGATAGTTGTACATTATTATATGAGAACGGAGGATACTGAACATTCATTATTCAATAATTATGACAGTTTGTAACATGCAGCAATACATAATTATTGTATTTATATAACAGTATTAAGCATATAGTAGATCCTGATATGCTTGTAACAGGACTGATCATAATACATTCTGATACTCTCTCATTCTTATCAAGACCTTGAATAATTATTGTTTTTATAGTTCATGATGAAAATAGTCTTGAATTCGGACAACGAACGAAAAGGGAATAACCAATAATATTCTTCTCTAAATTGTTCAAGACTTACTATAAAATTAGGCTACTACTCATACTGCACTACAATAATTAATTATTTTCCTGGATTTCTTGTTCCATGACGAACTGCGTTGTTAATATTAACTTTTCATGTGAAATTTAACGACTTGCAGTCAAATATTTGTTAAGAATAAGTATACCTCACTTAATCTGTAGGCTGAGCGCTTTCGAATCTATGAGATCCATCTTTAGAGGCGTGGGTTCCTAGATCAGTTTTCAGGTTAGAAGTGTTGTGGTTTTTGTAAAATGTTATCAAAAAGTTTGTGAGATTTAAAATTTAGTTGTTCATTGAGAATGTTTTGTTTATTGTGTGTGGTGTGTTTGTATATTTCAAATTGTTCCAAGGTGTTGAGTTCGTGTCCTTTAGATTTTATAATTATGTAGAATGTGTAGGTTCGTAATGATGTCAGTAAAAGTGTGTCCAGTTTGAATGATATGGTCGGCAAAATTCGATTCAGCTTTTGATGTCAGGGCTTGATGTCAGGACACACTTTTACTGACATCAGTACCAACCTACACATTCTACATATAAAATCTAAAGGACACGAACTCAACACCTTGGAACAATTTGAAATATACAAACACACCACACACAATAAACAAAACATTCTCAATGAACAACTAAATTTTAAATCTCACAAACTTTTTGATAACATTTTACAAAAACCACAACACTTCTAACCAAAAAACTGACATGATGATCTAGGAACCCACGCCTCTAAAGACGGATCTCATAGATTCGAAAGCGCTCGGCCTACAGATTAAGTGAGTTATACTGTTTCTTAAATTTCGTAATACTTATTCTTAACAAATATTTGACTGCAAGTCGTTAAATTTCACATGAAAAGTTAAAATTAATTATTATACTTGTTTTTTGCATTGTACCTCATCAAGAAGAAAATGAACTTGCGGTAGTTTGAATTAAAGCCATCCATTCAATAAATCTCATTCATTATTTTCAATACTTTCATTGATTAACCAATCAATACCTAGTATTGAACCTTACTCACCAATTATTGGAATAGCTTACCAATCTATCATTCCACACGATGTAGTTTTCTAGTTCAATTGAAATATGTTTGAATAATAATAATAATAATTCAGAAACTGTAAAATTACTGAACATAGGCTACTTGAACTGATCCTATATTATCTATTATTACAAGGCTGGAACGATTTCTGCATTCTTTATGCATAATATGAATATAAAATTTCTTAATATATGTTATGTACCGATACAGTATTTTTATCCAACAGCACACTCTCAGCATAATTTATCATTGTTTATATTAGCTTTTGATGGTAGGTACCGGTAGCTGCCATATTTTCAACTTATTGACAAATAAGTATTAAATTATCAGATTAGTCAGAGATGTTGATTAAGAAGAATATATTTTTTTCAGTCTAATTACATGACATTATGAATATTACTTCTATGACTTTCAGATGGCAAAAATATAAATACTGTACAATTTTTCTGTATAGGCTACCATTTTTCTAGAGCGATTCTGGACAAAAGTCCTCCTACATTATTTTCACTCGTATATAACCATGTATTGCCCCAAAAAAACAAATGACCCTCATTTAAACCTACATTATGGTTCAGTGAATTCCTTCTAGTGCTTGAGTCATCGTCAATGGTGGTGGTAGAGGTGGCCTGACCCACAGACAAATGTTGTTTCTATTGTGCCTGACCCGAGGACAACCCCCTTGGCTTCAAACCTGATACCAGTACCAAATACTTGATACCGTAGGCCTACTTGTAGCAGTGGTGTGATAGAAAAGAACGAATTTCTCAATGGAAATCGATAATAATGAATAAAGGAAAAATATACCTACAATGTGATTTCTGTATTATTTTTTCACAGTTATTTGAAATTATGCTCCCTCATAAACAGTAGGCTATACAGACAATGAAGAAGTTTTAGAAGATATTACTAGATTTGTTGAATGAGATTATTGAATGCTCTAAACGTTAAATTTAGAAGTCTATGGGTGAATTATTATTATTATTTTTGTTGTTGTTGAATGAGGTGATTAAAGTATTTGTGATACCACAATTCTGTACTTTTTCAATGAATACCTTACTGCAATATTACACTATACTCTATTTAGTTTTTCACAAGAATATGGTTCTATGTTTTGATGTCAGAGTGCAGCAGCGTACAGTCAAGAGTTCAGTACCGTATTCATAGTAGACAGAGGCAAGTTTGAATGCTATTTTAGCCATCGCTTCATCCATTGAAACATTAAATTTCAGCTCTTGTTACAGTAAAAGCCCTGTTTCACACTAAACTTAATCAAGATCTTCCGCCATTGTCAAGGGAGATCAAGATCCTCATTGATTTAGTAGAAAAGTTAAAGCAGGACTAATTTTTTTTTAAATCACTCCTTTTTTGAACTCCCACCTTTCCTAATTGGAATTACCCATATCGTACGGTACTTGAAACTTTTTAGTAATTTTAATTTTTTCAGTTATTCCAGACTTTTCCTTTGGCTTTTGTCAAAAACTTTGTTTCAAAGCAACTTCAAAATAATTTTGAAGTTGCTTTGAAACAATAGATAAATAGCCTATGGGTATAGAATATAGATTAGAGACAAAAGTAATAAATTATTACTTTTGTCTCTAATCTATTCTATACCCATATCTATCTCCACTTACAGTGTTACGCTAATACAAAGACTAGTTTACTCTTTACACACCAAAGTTTACACTTTACACTTTACACGCATGCATTCGTGATATAATTTTTCAAAAAATCATATTTCTGAAATCCCCCACTGATGTATTATTATGTTTCTTTTCGTTTATACAGTGTTTTGCATACTATAATAATAATAAAAAAATAATAATAATATCGTGTGACCTGGCTAGCTCAGGCCTGGTGGCAGAGTTCTCAGGTTGCACTTGAACAAAGTTCAAAGCCTCTGACGTGATTTTTCAACGACTGGTTTTTAGGCGGCCGGGACGGTCGGACTAAGACTTAACGTGTCCTCCGAAATACGTTACTATAATAAAGAATACTTGAGCTGGTGGATCAGAAAATCGGCGCCGACACTTTTGGGGGAGCGTTTGGTGGTGCCACCAATCATAGGCGTAACGAGGGGGGGGGGTTTGGGGTCGTAACCCCCCCTCCCATTGCTTGGAAGAAATTAAAAAAAAATTGTTAAAAAACAATTGGAAAAAGTAAAAGTTAGAAAGATTATTTATTTAATTTGGAGCAAGTGTAAAGGAACCTGTAGCTGACACCTCCTTAGTAAGTCAATTAATAATTTTGATTTGATTTTAAAATCACTGGGCATCTATACCAATAGCTGACACCCCTATTTTTGTCAACTCCAGTAGCTGACATCCGTGTCAGGTAAGGAATGAGCTAATTTTATTTCATATATCAAATGGTAATCATACATATAAAACATAATACAACACATACTGGAAATATCAACAATAATTTGAAATAAAATTTCAGACATGGTCCCCAGTGGCTGACATACCATGTCAGCTACTTGTGTATGAGTTTAAAAATATACCCAATACGTAGTCATCCCCCCAATTAACATAAAATATGAAAATCATCTCCTAAATAAGTAAACTCAGCAGCATATATCAACCCTAATAATCAAAATATATATTCTAAATCTAGTATTCTAAGCAATAGCTGCAATAAGCTGAAGGGCACCTCTATCACCATACGAGAGGACCTGACTCAGAGGCGGAGCCGTTTCTACCACGAGATTGGTGAACGTGTGGGCTTCAAAAATGTGTGGACTATCGATGGGACCGTGCTGTGGCGAGAAGGGGGAAATGTCCTGTCAAGTCAGCGTATCTAATAGACTTACGACAATAGCTTTCTTCTTTCTATTGAGTTCATATTTAGCTAAATGTTATATTTTTAGCTTGTTTGAGTGAGTATTTTTTGTCGTCATTACTTATTCATTAATATATAACGGATATTATAATGTTCTTTATCAATTAATTAATTTTCATTTATTTGCCATTATATATATATATATATATATATATATAATTTATTTATTTTATTTTATTTATTATTATTATTATTATTTTTTTTTGTCATCTGCCAGTAGGAGATCACTAACATGCGTGGTGCTTGAACGCATGTAGATACGGTGTATACGTATGCATGCTCATGCGTTCATTCTTTCTTCAATTCATTTACTTTTTTTTTCTTCCCTCATTAGCCATGTCTATTCTATGCCATTCTTACATTTTATCTATCGTTTATCATTTTCTATTTTCTCATCTGGTGTGTATGACGCATAGTACTGAATGTGTGAATGAGTATATTTGTATGCACAGGTGTAAAGTTGTGTTGTTGTAGCCTAATGCAATTAATATTGTTTATGTGCATGCTTCTGGCCCACCGTACCTACCCAATTCTTCAGTGTTATGAGAAAGTTTTAAGAAATAGGATTATTGCATCTGCACTGATAAGATGAGGATGGCAAACTATTGTCGTTAGGTTATCTCTGCTAATTTTCAGATTAATGGTAATGCTATTAAGTATTGCGTAATGATAAGGAAATATTTCTATACGGTACTATAATCGTCTAATCTACTTTCTTCTCTGATCCGTTTTATTTATCAACATCACTGCTATTCTCTCTTGCTTCGTAACTACAAAATCCAGAAGATGAAGGTAACATTGACTGATTCCGTTCTTTCCGTTAGCTTGCTATACTTTATTGTGATAGCCGACTCAATATCTGATTTATAATGGAGCCGAGCTGCTCACGCCATGCGAACAAAACTTATCTTATTTCACCTTTTAAAATTAATAGTAAGTTTCTTTAATTTACATAATATGTTTCTGAATGATTGTTCCGTGTGTTCTAGTGTGATTGTGGTTTGCATGAATGTTTATAACTTATTTTTCTTCGCGTCCTGCCGTGTTTTTTGTTCCCTCCTCTGCGCGCCCTTTGTCTGTAAGACAATGCTTCCTTTTGTGAATGACTCAACGGGATAACGTTCCGGCCGCACTGAGTACCGGCGATCTGCTCAAACGGGCTTTCTTGCCTTTTCCTGGTCGACTGAAAATAGCTCATGTAAATGCACAATCCCTCCTATGTCACATTGATGAATTTAAGTTAGTCTTTGGAGATCAGAATTCTAACATAATTCTTGTTTGTGAATCCTGGCTCAAGCCGAATATTTCTGACAGGCTTGTACAGCTTGATGGTTATGAGCTGCTCCGTAACGATCGTTTGCATAAAAATGGTGGAGGGGTTGCTGCATTCGTTAAGCGTGCCCTGCTGCCAAGTCTTAAATTTTCTTCAAACAGTTCAATACGAGACAGACCCGAATTTATTTTTTTCGATATTACAATTACTAGTATCAAAATGCTTGTAGGGGTTTGTTATCGACCTTCCCATATAGGACACATGAGTGACTTTGAGGATGCCCTATTGCGGCTAATGTTACCCTACAGTCATGTAGCAGTCATGGGTGACTTTAACACCGACTTACTTGGATGAGACACCTGGGACAAAACTCAACTAACAGCAATGTTTTATGCTGGTAGTATGACCCTTCTTCCCCTCCTACGCATCATACTTCTACGTCGGACACACTTTTGGATCTCATTGCAGTTGCTGATAAGAAAGCAGTTGTTAGCCATGGACAGATCCCTTTTCCGGCTCTCTCAGGTCATGACTTAATTTATCTTGTCTATGCTTTGAAAAGTCCCAAACCAGTGCCGAAAATTATTACTTATAGAGATTATAAGAATATAAATTACCCCGCTTTGTTTGGTGAAGCTATTAATATGAATTGGCAATGTATGTACACAACACTAATGATGTCAATCACATGGTGAGAGAATTAAATTATGGGTTGACATATTTGTTTGAGAAATATGTCCCTCTTATTGAGAGAAGAGTGACAAGGAATCCTGCTCCGTGGATTACAGGTGAGATTCGGCGGTTGATGTGCGAGCGTGACCGACAATGTAAGATAGCACAAAGAACTAAGAATCCAGCGGACTTTCAAATTTACAAACAATTAAGAAATTCGTGCAAACAAACGATCCGCAATGCTAAGTCAAGGTATCACCATGACTTAATTACTTCCACTAGATCGTCATCAGCTATGTGGCGCAGATTGAGGAGTATCGGTGTTGGCAAGGTGAGGGGTGGATCTAAGGTGTCTCACACCTTAGATGAACTGAACAACTTCTTCACTGATATCCCTGTGAGCTTTGATCGCGCCCATCATTATTTTGATTCACTGCCTCCATGTGATGCACCTGAACTATTCTACTTTTCAGCTGTGAGTCAACAGGACGTTTTAATCACCATCAATAAAATCAAAAGCAATGCAGCTGGATTCGATGGTCTCTCAATAAAATTCATTAAAATTATGCTTCCTGTGATTCTGCCTTTTATCACCCATATCATCAACACCTCCCTTCTTACATCTGTTTTCCCTGAAGACTGGAAATTTTCTATTGTCATACCTCTCGACAAAATTCCCAATCCTACTTTCCCATCTGACTATAGACCTATCAGCTTGTTGGCAGTGTTATCCAAGGTTCTGGAGAGCATTGTCCATCAGCAGATGAGTGCTTTCATATCAAGAGAGAGGTTGATCAGTGACTTCCAGTCTGGTTTCAGGGTTGGGCATAGTACCACCTCAGCCCTTCTGCGAGTCACTGATGTAAGCCCTTCTGCGAGTTACTGACATTCGTAAGGCAATGGATTGCAGAGACCTTACAGTTGTGGTTCTGGTTCACTTTTCTAAGGCCTTTGACTGTATATTCCATCCGGTACTATTGTATAGGCTGCAAAGCTTAGGGTTTTCACGTTCCATCGTGGCATGGGTGCGGTCCTACTTGCAGAATAGGTGTCAGTGTGTGAGGCTTGGGGGTTCCTCTTCTCGCTGACCAGTGGAAAGGGGGGTTCCTCAGGGTTCTGTTCTGGGTCCTCTGCTATTTAGTGTTTACATTGATGACTTGACTCATGTTCTAAATACTACTAGACAACCACTAGTCGAATCTATGATAGTCTTTATAAAATTCTTTTTTTTTAGTGTCAAGTTATAAATTTGAATTATATACTTTCATTCTTTTTTCTCTAATTATAATTCTTTTATCCAGATATTTATACACTGAGATCCACTTTCCTGAACAAATATTTTGAACAATAAAGCTCATTCTCCAATATCGAACACCGTATTAGATTTTTGAACAAAGCATTTCAATAATCATTTTAGTGTTATTTCTCAAAATATTTCTTGAGAAATAACTTTTCAAAAAAATCTTGTTTCCATTATAATATTAATATCAATGTATGGTATTGTTTGGGGGAGAAAATATGATTAATTCATTACAACCATACCGGTGCGGGTGTTTTTCAACGGGTATCTGGAATAGAAACCCATTATCTGTCTGGTTATTTCCTTTCCTTTTTATTTATTTATTTATTGTGAAAAGTTTACAACGAATGTGAAGGCACAACAGACTCAAGTCCAAAACTGCTCCCTTCACAAATAGGTGATCGTCATTTATCATTCATTGAATATATTCTATAACAAGTTTTCTTAAAGAGAATACAGTTGTAGTATGATATAGCATAAATTTAACTAAATATCAACAAAATAAAGTTGAATAAATTTTTCCAAAATACGAATAGTCACCTGCATGTAGTTTATTTAATAATAGTCAATTATCGAATGATAAATTCAATATAGAAGTTATAAAAAAAGATCAAATTCAAGGATTTGAGAAAATTATAAAATAACAACTGATGCGCTATTTATTAGCAGATTTAGTCCACCGGTATACCTTAGAAAAATATCTAATGACAATATCATAAAGACTCAACAATTTCCAAAACGAAGGACATCAAGCTCATCAGATTCAAGAAATTCATTAATCAGGGGTAAGTATGGAAGAAAATTTCTCCTCTCATGCTCGGTAAGTTTTTGAATGAATGAAACTCTTTCTTCTATGCTTCTATGACACATTTCAATTTTATTTGTCCCTTCCTGGTCAATTAATCCCTTCTCAATCTTCTCTTGAGCTGCTTTTTTGACTATGTTCTCAGGAAATTTGTCTAAATTTTGAATAAACATTTTCTCTGGACCTAACAGTTCAATGATTTGTTCAGTGTTTTCTTTTTTAAACCGGTCACAGTTTGAAGATGATGAATCATTGAAACCCCATTTGGCAAGGTAATCTTCACTGCTCATGTACTTGGAAAGGGGAATTTCCAGTTTAGGTTTCTGGTTAGCTAGCTCAACTTTGCTTGTATTTGAAAACAGTTCTGACAAGGAATCTCCTTGAGCATAATTACTCTGAAAATAAAAATAATTTATTAGAATCTCTTTTACAATAATGTAGTTCTTTCTCACTCTACTGAAATAAAAAGGGAGAGAAAGAGAAAATAGGAAAAATTCTCCTTAGATGCAATGTCAGTAATAGAAATCTCCAGTAATGATCACAGATAGGTATTTTTTTAAATTTTTGAATTTTCTGCAGCTCAAGGAAGATTTTAAATTGCATTGCCAGTACACTATCATAGAGCTAACGCAGGGCTGAATTTGTGAAGGTACAAAAGTAGGAGTGAAGTAGTATTCTCTCTCAAAAGTAAAATTGTCCAGCAAACCAAAACTAAAAGTTATTATCAGCCAAAACCAAAATATCACGCTATCCAATAATTATTTAATTTGAAATTTCATACTCAAATTTTCAAGAAACTCATTTTCTCTACACTAAAAAGATTGTCTATAAATTTTTTATACTATATACTCCCCCGTTCACCCAAGTGAGAAATGCATACCGTAATCTATATTTCTACAAAAACAGCACTGAATCTATATATTATTCACTCTCAGCTTAGAAATGTAAATTTGAGTTATTCCACAATTGAGTATATTAGTTCGGTAATTAATTTATTATTCATTCAAATATGGTATGCTATAGTATGTCGACTGGAAAAATGTCAAAATGGAACTCCTGTTCAAGTGGGACATATTATTAAAATGTGTCTTAACAAAACCAGTGTTTGAAAATAAGAAAGTATAATAATTCCACCTCGCGTTTGGGCTTTGCTTCTGATTCATTATCAGGTTGGCAAGAAAGTTTCAATTGCCTTTTAAAGTTTTCCTCGGTAAGTTCATTTGGTACTGGCCAGAAATCACTTGTATGTGGGCTTTTGAGTGGCTCAGAATCAGCTCTCCATTTCACTTCAAAATTTTCTGAATCTTCACCTGGGTCAATCCTCATAAAATGCATCTGCAAAATAATATTTATTACTGATTGACAGAGAAAGAGAATACCGTACGTTAATTTCAATATATTGTATAATACTCATTGAGATCCTTGAAATTGTATAGAAAAATGAACAAATTATATGAGTCATCCAACAATCCAACAATAGTGATGGAAAAATATTCTATAGTAGCGGCCATAGATGGAGGTATGAGTCCAGCGTTGAAATTAATTTTCAGTGCACAAATGAACGTCAAGATGAGAACGGCTGAAAATACAAAGCTGTTTATTGCCAGAGAGCAAATGGGCCTCCAGCCTGAAAACATGTTATGTCTCATGCAAGAAAAATTCAACTTCTGATAAACTTGAAATTGTTCTGCATGTCAGTCAAAAAGTGAAAACATTCACTGTTCTACTTGCATATCGTCATGGATCATCAAATACTGAACAAAGTGTTTGTCTCACTTCACACTTCTCTTGACAAAGTCAGCTGCCTACTAACATAGCAATAATTTATACTATTTCTCCTTGTCACTTGTCTGATATTTCAAACCTGCAAGGAGATATACTACTCATTGTATGCTTTCCCCTGTTCTGGAAGACACCTGGAGACGGTAAAATCTTTCGGCTTTGGCTGCCTAAAAACAGTAGTTTATACCACCAGAGGTTCCAAACTTATTTAGGTGCGATTTGAAAGGTCTTATCACCGAGCCTGTGCCAGCTAGGTTGCAAGATATTGTCCCTATTATTGAATGCTTTGAGATAAATTTTTGCCGAGCAAAAAACAACTCTGGAACGGACCCTCGCCATTATTAATTGCAGGCCTACTTGCAGTGTAAAATTTGCACTACTTTTGTACAACTTAAAAGCAAAGTGCACTGTGTATAATAATAGAAAATTCGACTTTTCTATTTAAGTTTAGCCGAATGTTACATTTTATCTAATCTGAATAATAAAAAATAAGCTTTCATTTTTTAAGATTCTCTCATGTTATTAGGATTTTCCAATTATCACAACTCCATAATCCTTTAGGGGCTTAGGACAAATTGAAAAAATGCGGACATTGGCTGCAGTCATATATACATAACTTAGAAATGTATATAATGTATACACTATGCAATGTAAACAAGCAAGTACCGTAACTAAGTTAAAAATCACAGTCAAAGCAAATAAAAATGCATAAAAATTTATATTTTGCGTTGATGAAATGTGATTATAAAATGTAATCACGTAACCCCATCAGGTACATTAGTCTGGTACTCATGCTCTCAGGCAAAGCATACACTACTTTGCTTTTTTGATCAATTTTCAAGATAATTTCAAGTTAGTAGGATACTTCTAAGTATATAAAACATACAGGTATTATTTTCATCCATGCAATGTGACAGCACATTGTCACAAATGAGAACGCCTTGTTATTTAATTGCTTTGATTCTTCAAGCTTTCTTGCTGCTTCACAAGATTGATCCTTTATTTTGTAACTAACATGGTCTTCATCTTCACTTTGAAGTAAGTCTATCCTGCAATTATTCAAATATTTAGTAGTTTCAATAAATTCAAGTACTGTGCAAATCTGGGCAGTTTAAGAATTGTGTATTTATAAATGTATTATTTTAATTTTAAACAATAAATTTTTAGCAAATTGAAAAGTTGAAAAATTAATCGGTAAATAATATCCATTTTTGAAAATATCTAGTTTGGATATCTACAATAACAACGCAGCTACGGATATTACTATCGATAATTGAATTTAATTGTAAGATTTGGAGACATCTCGTAACTTAAATTTCCAATGACACTGCTTCCCACAAAATGGGAAAATACTCAGAAATTGATTCAATATTGATTTTTGAGATTACGTCTTGGAGACTCCAGTTGAGGAGTATAAGACAAGTCAGATTACCAAAAATATACAATTTTATACACTACTTACCATAATACTATATCAATTAGTTGAGGTGAGGCTCAATTTTGATGTGAAAGGAACTCTTGTACACTAAACTTGTACACTTGATAAACTGCTTTATCAACTAAATATTTTCTCAATTGTTTTTTAATTACTTCTATATTTTCAAAACTCTTTAAAAATTGCGGTAGCTTGTAGCCAATATAACTAGATTTCTGTTTGAATAAGCTACTATTAACTCACCAAGTGATAATCTCCTCGGCTTCTTGTATTATAATTGTGTACGTCAAGATTTTGGTTAATATCACTATTTTTTAAATATAAAGTAGCTTCATACACATATAAGCAGGGTACAGTTAGGAGACCAAGTCTCTTGAACAGAGGCCTTCATGAATCTAATCTATTTACTCTTTCCATAAACCTTACAGCTTTCTTTTGAATCTTAAAAACACCTTGTCAAGGTTTTGTTTTGATGAATTACCCCATACTAAGATAGCATACCGGTACCTAATATATGACAGTAATAGCCCATAGTAAGCTGTAAAAAGTAATATACAAACACTTGCGTTTACAATTATTATTGGAAGACTGTTTTGTATCAGTTTCCATTCAGAACTTTCATTTTGGCCTATTTATATAGTCTACAATATTTGAGATAAGAATAATAAAGTTTATATTAATATAATAACATTTTAGCAAAGAAGAAACTAATATCACTTTATTTTCTATATCATGGATACCATAATAGAAAGATTGAATGACAGAAAGTTACTTTTTACAGCTTATCATGGGCTCTTACTGTCACATATTAGGTATGCTATCTTAGTATGGGGTAATTCATCAAAACAAAATCTTGATAGGGTGTTTAAGATCCAAAAGAAAGCGGTTAGGTGTATAGAAAGAGTAAATAGATTAGATTCATGTAGGCCGTTGTTCAAGAGACTTGGTCTCCTAACTGTACCCTGCTTATATGTGTATGAAGCTACTCTATATGTAAAAACGAATGATATTAACCAAAATCTTGATGTACATGATTATAATACAAGAAGCCGAGGAGATTATCACTTGGTGAGTCACAATAGTAGCTTATTCAAACAAAAACCTAGTTATATTGGTAGGAAATTCTACAACAACCTACCGCAGTTTTTGAAGAGTCTTGAAAATATAGAAATATTTAAAAAACAATTGAAGAAATATTTAGTTGATAAGGCTTTTTATAGTGTGCAAGAGTTCCTTTCACATCAAAATTAAGCCTCACCTCAACTAATTGAAGTAATTATGGTATCTAGTGTATAATATTGTTGATCTGACTTGTCTTATACTCCTTAACTGGAGTCTCCAAGACGTAATCTACAAAAAAAAAAAAAAATCTTTGTCAGAATAGTTTGAACTTTGAGCATGCCTGCCTTGATCCGTTGATAGAGAAAATTAGAAACTATTAATACTTGTCGATTTTATTTCATCAATGAAGTTGATGAATGACTCCTCTCTCTATATTATAAGTTTCATCCTTATCTCAAGATTCCAAAAATATACCTGGAATGGTATGAGAAGATTGCACTACAGATAACAGAATTAAGGCAACAGATTTTTAGAAAAATAAGACAAAATTAGAAATAGAAAAATGTTTGGAATCACTATAATGTATGGACTAATGAAGATCTATTCAATAAATCCATAGTTTAATATAATTATCAGAGATAACTCATAATTAAACTTGAAAAACAGAACGTACCATTTTTCTTCTGGAAATGAAGGTAAATTTGGATAAATTTGGCTGAGAAAGCTATCTCTAGAATCTTCTTTCAATGGATCATTTATACTTTTCTCAGATGTTTTTTGGTGACCTCTAACCATGTCTTTCAGGGTTGTTCAGGAAATCTTTCCTCTGAAAAAAATACGTGTAAAATTATCATAGGTGTTGGAACAATACAGAAATGTAAGTTTATGATTCAAGCTCGATAACCATTATGATGAAAACAATAATACACCCTGAAGTAGGCTAAGAGTGAACGTGCATCAAAAGTTCCTTAACGAATCTTAGAATAAATAAGAAGGTAAGAAGAAGATAAAAAAGTAGTAAGGAGTTGAAGTAAGTAAAAAAGACAGGAATAGCAGAGTGTAAAGCTAGGATGTTGGATGACTCGCACTAACAACTCGTCTGAGAGGTGTCTTTTTCTGACACACGCCCAAAATCTTTTTGAGCCCTAAACATTATGATTCCTCAAATTTAAAAAAGTATCACAAACTTGAAGATATAAATTGTTTTCTAGTCCACTGCAGCCAATAAAATGATAATGCAAAACTATAAATCTCCATTCAAACTTACTATGAATCAAATTCCTTACCACAAAATCTTTATTATTATAACACTTTTGCATTAGTTATAGAACCACTTGGAAATGTTTAAAAATATCAGTAAATTTTCTTTTAAAATGAACAGCTGACTCACAAGAGTTTGTGAAAACAAAATCACCTTCATTTCACTACGACTGCATTATGAAAACTTCATGACAAATAATTCTTTCAGTGTGGGAAAGCCAAAGCATTTTTCTCATGTATTTTTTTTTTAAATATAGTGGACTAGCTGGCCCGACGCGCGTTGCTGCGTTATCATAAAAATTCTCCTTGATTTTATTATTCGCCACCTCCCACTGAAGTTACATTTCAAATTAGCAAAGAAGTTAGTCCTAGGGCTCTTCTAGCTGATCATAGAGGCTTCGTTGTTTTCTCAATCACCACCTCTGAATGAAGAAGCATTTCAAATTTAAACCTCCTACGACTATAAGGGTAGAAGCTAGGTTTTTTATTTTATTATTCGCCACCTCCCACTGAGGCTGCATTTCAAATTTCTAGCTGCATTGGTTAACAGATGTCATCAACCTGGCATAATTACATTTCATCATACCCAGTCGTATGTTTCCTACATATTGCAAGGCTCCGACTTGCAAAGTGCAAAGTCGTTTGCTGTTCAAAGACAGCGTAATTAACGCCGTTAAGGGGCCTGCCATATGATTAAAAGCTGTTGACTTCTATCAGCTGTTCCTTACCGGTTTGATAGACTTTGTTTTTAGAATGATAATTTGCAAAACACACAAACAGCTTGTCCATCGAAACAGCATGTACAGCAGATCGAAAAATTTCAAATTATTTTCCATATGATTAAAAGATCCCAGTAAGCTAGCTAGCCATCCATGTACCCGTGCTTTGCATAGGCAAAGCTTTAACCCCCTAAAAACATCCCTAAAATTGCGAATTTTGAAAAATCCTTTCTTATTGCACGGTGAAATCCTATAAGGATTGTTCATACGAAATTTCAAGTTCATCGGCCAAGTAGTTTTGGCTCTGCGTTGATGAGTGAGTCAGGGTATATCATCCTTTTATAGATAGAGATTACAATGCAATTGATGGCTTTGAAATCACTTGTGATTGTGCCACAAAAAATGTATAAATAAATAAGTGAATAGATAATAGATAAAAGTAATAGGATTTTAGAATATTACAATAATAGTTTTCCTAAACTAAATTTTACAATACAAAATACTTCCTAGGTACCGCACTCAATAATTGCTGGAATGTATGAATTTTAAAATTATTATTCTTCTAATGACATTTCCACTCGAATAATTTTAATTAAAATTTGATCTTATTGAACTCATATGATATTGTACATTTTATAGTCTTTCAGTTTTTTAACATGCCCCTTTGGTCATATGGAGATTTTATGAGACCGAATAAGAATAAAAAGTTGAACAGACAAGCAGTATTTGAGCTGCTATCAAATTGATTGGTTACTTTTAAATTTATTTTGGTTTTTCTTGAATATTTGGTGTTTTTTATCTAGGAATGCATCACCCCAGATTATCACGTAAGTTTCAAATCAATGCTTCTTTTGTTTTCATGGAAATTCCAGAGTCTTATGATTGCACTGGAAGGATAAAGTGTCAAACAATACATTATTTCCAATGGTAATAATTGTGCCGCAGATGTTAGCAAGAAAAAAATCACTCAAAACCTTCACCAAATTGTAGCATTATGTCTCCTGATCAAAATTATCAAGTTTTTAAGTGTCGGTCTCAATTAATTAATTATTCAATATTAAAAACTCACCTTTTGAACAGAGCCCCAAAATGATCATCTTCAGCAATTAACTTGAATTGAGTGTTTAGAATGCATGAATCATTGCAACACAATAATTTGCATTCTATAGTTCATGAATTATTTACTCCTACAATTTATCTATTCAATAATAAAAGCATTTTCAATTTGTTCCATAATCTTATCGCTTGATTCTTTGCACAAACTTCTACATAATCTGTCGCCACAGCCTGGGGTTTGGGCGCTTGGACCTTCTATTTCTTTAGCTTGTGAATTTTTACTGCTGTGACTAACGATGATGGATGATAATATCATAGAGTGCTATAGAATCTGAAACTGATGCTTTTGTTTCACTCTGAACTCACAGATATAATGATAATATATTTGAAGAATAATACATTTTATGTTAAATACCTAATGATTTTTGACTGTTATTTTCCAACCTAATATTATTTCTGAATGTAAAAAATTTTAAATAAGAAAAAAAGTATTGAAAATTTTTTTACTTTGAATGCATTACCGAATTGATGAAAACTTGATAATGATCACTATAATTATTTAATATAGTGACAGAATATTGGTAAAATATTGATATTATATCACAATAAATATCAATACCAGTTTCAAAATATACACATATAATCACAATATATCGATAATTTTGGTATTGATACTGCATCCCTACATTGAAAAAAAGGAAATAACACAATTTCCATTGTTCATCATGGTGGAACCTTTGAATGATTTGTTTATTTGTGATGCCTTGTGCCTAATTATAGAGATTCCCAACCAACCCAGCCTTGCTAGATTGGACCAATTTATCAAGGTTGAATGTAACATGTAATCCTAACCTTACCAAAGCTAGCCTAGCCTAACCAAAGCTAACCTAACCTAGCCGAACCAAAGCTAATTTAACCAAAGCTAGCCTAACCTAAACAAAGCTAACCTAACCTAACGAAATCTAGAACTTCTATATTTTTAGCATTCTGATTCAGCAATTTCAGGGTAGGTTAGGTTAGCTTTGGTAGGGCTAGGTTAGGTTAGCTTTGGTAAAATTCAAAATTCATGACACATATAGGCAAGTTTGTCTAGTGAAATGCCATGTGTAAAAGATAAGCTAATTAGATACACTAAAAAGAGTAAGACTAGCACTGATCAATTGAAGTAATATTGATTGAATCGAGTGACTGAGGCCCTGCTACACAATAACAAAGTGATTATGTAATTGATGGCACTGATAGATTGATGGCACTCCATTGCTCAAACGATCTGTTCATCTACAATTATGCTTAGGCACTATATAAAGGCTGTTTAAAGAGCCGTAGTTATGTTCAAAAGGTGAGTTTTTAATATTGAATAATTAATTAATTGAGACCGACACTAAAAAACTTAACAGTTGTGATCAGGAGACATAATACTACATTTGGTGAAGGTTTCAAGTGATTTTTTTCTTGCTAACATCTGCGGCACAATTACCCCAAAGATTATTTAATATTGGAATAAATATGAGTACGGTAGCCTATTGGGCCAAATCGAGTACGGAGGTAGGCCACAACACCAATGCCCTACTTGATTTTGAGTACGGTACTCATACTCTGGAATTGACTGTAGTTCCTTATCTTTCCACCAAAACAATCGAATAAAAGTTTCAATCTCAAAACGAATAATCTCAAAATAAATACGATATCTGTACCAAACCCAAAGCTAAATCTAACGTTATATTCCTTTCATTAACTTTTTGTAAATTTAACGCCTTATAATTTTCAAATGTGAATTAATAGTATTCCCACTCACTCTTGGCTGAAAAACGATTTTCCGCCTAGAGTGAGTGGTTTCAAGTGCCCTGGAGCGGAAGTGTCTTACGATGCCACCCCCCCCCCCCCCACCCACTACCAAAACAAAATCAGTCTTATACTCAACCACCCGATTGGGCTGATATTAAAATAGTGGTCATTTAATGAAACAGCGGCTTTTTACCCGCCTCTAAAATAACTATGCCGTATTTGTCAGAGATGCGAATCTCCGATGAATGATTTTTCGCCAGGCCAGATTCTGCTTTTGTCAATTTCCAAACAGCTTGTTTTGGATTTTTTCATTTTTCTATAAATTCATTTGCAGTTATTTTTTAGCATTTCGCAGGTAATTCCTATAAAAATTGTCTTATATTTTGGAAATAGGATTCAAAAGTGAAGTATTTCAGTTCTGTTCTTGGTAATATAAAAACCATTGAACTTTTTTGAATTTATTTTTCTAAAATAAATTCAAAGTCTTCATTCAATTACTTGAAATTGTTATACCCTTTTCCACCCAATTAACATTGTTTTGGCTTTGCTACTTTCGGCTATTTGCTACTTTTGACTCTACTGTTTTGAATTCTGTCTGGTTGTAACGCATTTGCGACTGCGCGTAAACCGATTTCTTTTAAATTTGACATTTAGTAATGATGTATTCATACGGTTTTTTTAAAATTGTGTTGCATTCTACCCTTTTGGCCTTCATTATATAGTAATACATTTTTTTGTAAGTAAAAGGAAATTTTCTCTCAAGAACGGTGCGCCCCTCAGAGCCTTGCGCCCTGGAGCGACTGCTCCACTCGCTCCATTATAGGTACGCCACTGGTGGTGAGGCTCACCCTGCAAACTACCGGGGTTGTCTAGTTGCTAAGGAACTCCAAAACAGAAGAAATAACTTAAATAAGAATAAAACTCAAAAGTTACAGACTACAATAAACACAAACCGGAAAACTGTGAATAATCTTTCATATTCTCAAGCTGTCAAAAGTAATGACAGTGATAATCAGACTCAAGGAGCCAAAACAGAGACTAGTATGAATCAACCAAACATTATGTCAATGCTGCAAGAAATAATAAATAAACTTAATAATTTTTCAAAAAGGCTTGAAACTCTAGAAGCTAAGAGCTCTATTAATGTAAAAAATAAGTAGATTAATGAGTCAGAGAGAATTAAAAATAGTAACATGGAATGCTAACGGTTTAAAAGATAGAATATTTGAATTGGAAATTTTTTTAAGAACACATAACATAGACATATGCTTAGTTTCAGAAACTCATTCAACCACTCATTCATATTTAAAAATTAAAGGATATAAATGTTATCAGACTATCCACCCCGACAACAAAGCACATGGAGGTAGTGCAGTTATTGTAAAAGAAAATATAAATCATTACAAAGAATGCCATTTACAGTTACCAGAAACACAAATGACAGTCATAGGAATAAAATCAGCTACACAAAGTTTCAGAGTTGCTGCAGTGTACTGTCCACCCAGGTATAACCTCAAAAAACAGCATTACAAAACAATTTTAGAGCATATAGGTGATAGATTTATATTAGGTGGAGATTTTAATGCTAAGCATGTGGATTGGGGCTCACGATTATCCACCACAAAAGGAAGAGAGCTAAGAAAAGCAGTGAGTGAATTAGGTTGAGCTTTCCATTCTTCAATGAGGCCTACATATTGGCCCTCAGACAGAAACAAAATTCCTGACCTTTTGGACTTCTTTATATCTAAGAAAATCTCTAGTAATTTTATTCATATAGAGGAGAATTTCGACTTCAGCTCAGATCACTCTGCTGTAGTGCTTACCCTTAGTGAAAAAATCATACATAAAAAAAATAAGCCAACTCTAGTTAATAAAACAACAGATTGGAGAAGCTTTCAAATGTATCTGGAAAATGAAATCGACCTGAATGTCCAATTAAGGAATAAACAGCAATTGGATAAAGAAGCTGAAAATTTCATTAATCTAATATAGAAAGCAGCCTGGCAGAGCACTAAGGAGTATTCACATCATTCTAAGGGCATAAATTATCCAAGAGATATAAGAGATTTAGTAATTGAAAAAAGAAGAGCAAGAAGAAGATTGCAGCAGTCACGCGATCCATTAGATAAAAGAATTCTAAATAACAAGACTCAACGATTATGGAGGGAGATCCGAAGATGGAAGGAAGAAACTTTCAACACCTATCTTCATAACTTGACAGCTGATGAGGAAACTGACTTTGCGCTCTGGAAGGCTACAAAAAAATTGAAGACAACAATATCACACATTCCACCAATAAAGAAAGCGGATGGATCATGGGCAAGAGAGGATCATGAAAAAGCAGAAGAATTTGCAGAATATTTAGCTACAACCTTTCGGCCAAATGAAATTGAAACTGGATTTAACATGGATGCCATAGAAAATGTAGACTTCTCGGATATTCGGCCTGTCAGTGTAAATGAAGTGGCTAGGGAAATAAAGACAAATCTCAATACAAGAAAAGCACCAGGATTCGATCTTATTACTGGAAACATAATGAAACAACTTCCAAAAAAAGCGATTATAATGCTATCATATCTGTTTAATGCATCATTCAGATTGAAGCATGTTCCTGCTATATGGAAGGTAGCTGAGATAATAATGCTACAGAAACCAGGAGAACCACCATATATGATCTCAAATCCTATAGGCCAATATCATTGCTTCCTGTTATTTCAAAGTTGTTTGAGAAACTCTTTCTGAAACGATTACTACCCATAATAGAAAATAGAAACTTAATACCAACACACCAGTTTGGCTTCAGAAGGAAACACTCTACAATAGAACAAATTCATAGAATAACAAATATAATAGAAAAAATCCACATCAATATAAATGGATGTAACATTCCCTGTGAAAATACTGCAAAATATCTGGAAATGATGTTAGATGTTAAATTGAAATGTAAGGAACACATTAAAATCAAAAGGAAACAACTTGACATCAAGTACAGACAAATGTATTGGTTGCTAGGTCGCCAATCAAATCTCTCCTTGAAAAATAAGATCATCTTGTATAACCAAATTTTGAAACCAATTTGGATGTATGGGATCCAGCTCTGGGGTTGTGCCTGCAAAAGTAATATCGATGTGATTCAGAAATTTCAAAATAAAGTATTGAGGAACATGGTTAATGTGCCTTGGTACATCAGAAACAGTGACCTGCACAGGGATCTACATATTCCATATATGTATCGAGCGAGATAAGTCGATTTGCTGCCCGTCATGAATCCAGACTTCACCATCATGTCAACCCTGAGGCAACTCAGCTGCTTGATAACCAGAAAATTACAAGAAGGCTGAAGAGGATAAAGCCTTTTGAATTAGTGATTAGGAATTAGAAAATTTCATGTGCAATAGGATTTTTTTATATTAGTAACTCTCTATAAATACTCAAGTCATCAGTGGATGAACTGAAGTTGAATCAATTATTTAAATTTAAGAAGTGAATGAAAAGTTAATGGTTAGTCTTCAAGACTAGTTTTAATGACATTTATCAGCAAAAAAAAAAAATTATTTTCTTCTCACACAAATCTGAAATATATTATATGAGAAAAAACAAAATAAAGCTTTTTCAATAACATGAATCGAATTTTAATTCAAAATGAAACACATAAGTGTTTTGCATAATAAAGATATATGCATAATTTTTCAATTAAATTACTAAAGAAACTGATAATAGCATTGTAAACAAAAATGAAAATTACAGTATTTACGTTGACTGAATAAATAATTATGTAATAATATTTTTTCTTTCCGTGCAAACTCAAATATCAGGAAATTCTAGAAAACTGGGACGAAAAAATTACATAAAAGCTAATGTCAAGAAAATAAGGGAGATTCAAACAAAAGTAAAACAGCCAGATGAGGAATCTATACAGCAAAAATTATCACTTACTCAGCAGGTGAGATCTTATCAATATGGATCTGATATTGAACTATAATAATTTATAATCTAGCACAACACTAATCTACACTGGAAACCAGAATAAATTACATTCTGATTCCTCAAATTTCTGAAAATCTATTTCTGAAATTGGAAGTAGGCTGAGGATTTTCTTTGAATGAATTTCCAAAATTTATCTTGTTATATGTTGCACCATGAAGCTGACAAAGATTCGATTATTCCAAAACAATAGCTTAAAAGTTAAGTTGAGTGTGTGCAAAAGAATTCTTATTTAACTATTAGTATATTTATTCAGAAAAGATAGCTTCACAGCTGATGAGCTCAATCGAATAATATTTTCAAACCTCAATGTACACTTGCCAAAGTTCTTTAGATTGATGGATTAGTAAAGCCGTCATGGCTTGTCCAAAATAGAATTATTGTTCTAAGTCGATATAGTTGCTTTTGTTTTTCACACAAAATTGAATATTTGCAGCATAACATTAGCTGGATGATCCTCATCCAAACCTTAAAATGCTTTTACCCACTTTTTTAGTAAGCATGAATCAAAAGCTATATTTGATGAACGCGCCTTCTATGAATTGAATGATCTCGGTTCTGTATCACAGAACTGAAGGACTAGGCTCTTTATTTCATACAGCCCATGTCATCATCTATAATGACATTTCGTGGCATTGTGTCATTATAATTATATGAGACTAAAGGATATATTTCGATAAATTACTTATTATGAATTCGCAGATAAAACGTGTAAAGTCAACAACAAAGAAATCAACTATCAAAAGGGCCATAGGCCAAGAAAATGAAAAGATGATACCGGTAAAAAATGAACTAACTAGATCTCAATTGCCTATTCCAAAAGATGATGTTGTGTCACTTTGTATGAAGAAATTTATTGAAAATATCAAGGTATCAAGAAATAAATGTGACACACTTTTAAAAAAGAAATCATCTAACAGTATTTCTATGAATAATGAAAGTGAATCATCAAGTACACTGGCAAGCTCAAGTTCACAAGAGAATGAACCTCATTTTGGGAAAAATACATTGGACCTAAGTAATAAAGTATCAAATCAAGTAAGTAGGCCTACGCTATTGATAGTTAAATTTTTATAGTGTTAAAAACAGTTTAATATGGGAAACGGTACAGTACTGTATTGGAGTACATTATACCAAAGACAATATAAAATACTATTTAGGCCTACTAACTAAAATACTAACATTCTGTACTATCCATATTTTTATTATCGACAAAAAATGAATTTTTACACTTCTGTTTAGATTTCACAAAAATATTTTCATGGCAGTTGAAGTAGAAAACTTGATCCTTTGGTATTGGTTAAATCATAGTAAATCCTTTCTAAATATCATTTATTTAGAGAAAAATTGTCTTTTGCGCAATTATGAAAAAGGTGCAAGATTTGTGTTCGAGTTTATGCTCTAAATCTAAAGATGCTGTGAGCTAATTGAGCTAAGTACTTTGATGTTATGTGCATCGTCAGACGACCCACAGTACTACACTCGTGAACTATGGTACACACTTATAAAGTACACTTGCTGTACTAAAATCAAGGTAAGTTTAGTAACATTATAGTGAAATGGCCGTCATTCCATAACGTGTGAGTCACAATTTCCATTTAAACGTGTTTTTAAAGTTTTTATTATATATTAGTGGAAACAAGATGAATCTTCAACATCATAATAATTACTCACTTATACTGGAAGGATGCATTTCGCTTTTAAAGAGGAGCTTTGTCAACCTGTCACGGTGTCAGTTTTGTTATTTGATTGTTCATCAAATATCTCGTCATGGAAAACATCACTAAAATAATAATTTTAAAACTTTAATATTTGTAAATCACAGGTTTCAGCTAAGAGTCGCTTCCCAAACAAAAGTAAAAATAAGAAACAGTTTTTACCAAAGGAATTTGAGATTGTAAAAACAATATACCGTCAACCAACTTATTCAAAGGCATTTAAGAATGAAGGTAAATCTCGAGTCTACAAATTTATACAAATATAGTACCGTACCAATATAGGGGTGTAATATCCATCATTATACCGCAATGCATTTATTATATATCTTCTTGAATTTCTTCATCCATAACGATCTGAACTATAAATTGATATGAACTTTTTATGGTAAATTTAACGACTTGCAGACAATTTTAATTGAGAATAAATAAATATTTACTCACGTAGGCTGAAATGTTTTCGAGTCGTGATGATTCACTTTCAACAACAACCTTCATCAAGCCTACGTTAGTAATTATTTATTCTCAATTGAAATTGACTGTAAGTCTTTAAATTTACCATAAAAAGTTAATATATTATCTGATATAAGTGATGCGTTTAATTAAAATGCTTTCTATGATATATCATGCTTTAAATTTTTCGAAAACCTCAAAACATCATTCGGTAGATTGAGATTGGACCTGTACTATAATGAAGAACAATCATCTACATCATCATCATCTTAAAACACTTTCGTTTTTTCTTTTGTATGGTCCTTTGTTTAGATCATTTCAGATCCCAAATTCCTTTTGATAACCCATGCTTGCTCTAGGAAAGAAATTAAAACCATAAAAAATTAAAAACTCAATGACAATCACAGTTTTCCATGTTCAAATTAATTTATAACATATAAGTTTGAAAGTTTATGTTTCTTTACTTTTGGATGACATGCAGAACAATTTGAAATTAATGAGAAATTTGTGTTAGTACCAGGCATTGATAATAATGGGCCTTCAGCCCAATTACAAACTGTCCTGCATGTCCTGCATGCCAAAAGTGGATAGGTCTATACTGAATCTAGGCCTACTATTCTACTCGCAGATCGTCATGGATCAACAAATACTAAGTCTGAATTTATACCTTGAATAAATTTGTTGTACCGTACCATACCAAAATAATAAAAATTCCCCAAGTTCGACACTTAGTTCAGGTCAATAAAAAGCCAAGCAATAGCTATCTTTTTTCAAATGGAACTTTGCTATTTGGACTCAATTCACCTTGTCTGTATCATATTTTCTCTTTAATGAATTCAGTGGCGGATCCAGGGAGGGCACAGGGGCATGTGCCCCCCCAAGAGTCTCCAGGCTTATAAAAGATTTTCAAATAAAATAACTGATTGTTGTGTTTTTCCTATTTTCTATATACAACGGGACTGTGTGGGACAGACTTAACAAGTTTCCATAAAATAAATTTAAAATTCATTGTGAATATTGAATGAAATGATATAAAAAGCGTTAATTCAATGGTATGTAGTTCGAAAGCCCTCATTTTTTCATTATGAATTGCACTAGCAAAGAAGCGGCATACTGAATTGGGAAGCATGACCCCAATAACAGAACGGTACAGAAAGTTAGCAACGTGCAGTTCTGTTGTTGCTATGACAACTGCACCTTTTTGATTGCTAATTTATTGGTCTAGGACATACAGTGATTATCCCCCACTATAATATGTCAGGCAAGCATGATTTCCTCATGTTTCTTAATGTAGTGGACCTTACAGGAGAAGACATTGCAATCAAGACACTTGAAACTCTAGGCAGCCTTGAGATCAACATCAATGACTGCAGAGGTCAAGCCTATGATGGATGTTCAAACAGGAGTGTAAAGTTTTCAGGTGTACAGGCAAGAATTAAAAACATACATCCTCTGGCAGTATATTGTCATTGTGCTAGTCACAAACTTAACTTTGTGATCAGTAAAGCAAGTTCAGTTCCAAGATCACCAATAAGAAATGCTGTTGGGGTTGTATCTTCAGTATCAAACTTTTTTAGAGAGTCTGCTAAGCGACTACACTCACTTGAAGCAGAAATGGACAAGGGTCTGAAAAAAGGAAAGCATGCAGTGAAGAAGATGTGTGAAACCAGGTGGATTGAAAGGCATAATGCTGTATTGACATTTCTCAGTTCTTTCCCTACTTTATACAATGTGTTAGAGACTACAGCACATTCAAATGTTGAAGCTGGAAACAGAGTTATTTTAAATATAACTAGAACTTAACAATTTTGCGTCCATTCTTCAAAAAAAATTTAAGGTGGAGGAGCCCCCTTTTGGGAGGGGGGGGGGGTGCTCCAAACCCCCACGACCACCGATGGTGCCCACCCCCCAAACAAAATTCCTGAATGTATTAAAGATTAATTGATTTCTAATTTCCAGGATGCCAAACAAAAGAAGAAACAAATGAGTCAATAAGCAGCTCAATCCTATTCAGGTATCCAAGTAATGGGAAGACTACCAAGGTTCATGAAACAGCCGAACAGAGCTCTCAAACTGATATCAGACCAAAGCCTAATGCTACTTTAAGGTCAACAATACCCAGTCGTACTGCACTAAAAATTGATAGGAGAACTGAAGCTATGAAAAAATATCAAGTCAACAAGAATCCAAGGTTTCAGATGAATACTTGCTTGAACAAACAGCTCAACAGTAATACCGCCAGTAATGCTATGAAAATTGAGGGACCGAAAAAAATAGATTCAAAAAATGTCATTGGAAATTCCAACCAAGCTCCTAACAAAATGAATGCTGTATGTAATACTGTCAGAGTATATTAATATTTTTCATTTAAAAATGTCTTGAACTAATTGCAGTCTTTTTTAGACATCAATATGTGAGCTGACCCCAGAACTGATATTTTCAATATGAGAAATAAGAGAGAAATAATAGAGCTCGCCTTAATAATAATATCTAAATATAAAAAATAATGATATCTAGGATATAATATCAACTTATTATGAAAGTATGATACATCTGCTTATACCTGACTTATTTGATGAACGGCAAGTACTAAATTACATGCGATACACAGATACATAGTCGAAAAACAACACAAATTTGACATCAATTTCAGATAATAAGTCAAATTTCATACAGTTAATTTTTTTAGTTTAGAATAGAATAGAATAGAATGTTTTATTGCCAATAACAAAAATATACACAAACAGATACAGTGTCATTATTATGCATTGTAAACACGGCTATTCAAAGACATACAAAACAATGCAAAGTTTAGACAATTTAACAAAGCAATAAATATACAGGAACAGAATTTAGTAATTTCGAATTCCTCAAAGTGCATTTTTGTTACACTACTTCTGTTATTTTTATCTCATTTCTCATCTTGATAATATAGTTAAGAAGAACCATAAAGAAGATTGTTCCTGATGCTGCTATATGAATCACTATGGTTACCATTTTATTATTATATTTTTTTGTTGACTACGTCTTGCCGTCTCCAGTTACGGAGTATAAGACAAGTCAGATCAACGATTATATGCATACAATCATATACACTGAATACCATAATTACTGTATCAATTAGTGGAGGTGAGGCTTAATTTTTAAGAAGAAGGGACTCTTGTACACTATGAAATGCGTTATCAACTAAATATTTTTCCAATTTTTAATAATTTTATATTTTAAGACTTTAAAAATGACGATAGAGTGTTGTAGAGTTTCCTACTACAGTATTATAACTAGGTTTTTGATTGAATAAACTATTATTGTGACTCACCAAGTAATAATCTCCTCGACTTTTTGTATTATAATCGTGTACGTGAAGACTTTGGTTCATATCACTCCTTGTTACATATGAAGTAGCTTCATATATCAAGGTACAGTTAGGAGGCCAAGTCTCTTGAAAAACGGCCTACATGAATTTGATCTATTTCCTCTTTCTATATACACTTAATAGCTTTCTTTTGAATCTTAAACTCCCTATTAAGGTTTTGTTTTGATGTTTTACCACATACTACGATAGGAGACCTAATATGTGACTTCAAAAGACCATGGTAAGCTGTTAGAAAGAGCGTTTCGACATTTAATCTAGCAACTGTTGCAGGACAAATACCCAAGATGAAATTTTACGAAATATTCTCTCAATGTATGGAGCTGAGGTCAATCGTCTGCGCAACAAAACTCCTTGAAATGAAATTTTTTTTCCTGGTCTAGTTGTTTATCAATAATAATTACAAACACGTTTATTGCCCTATCTTCATTTGAATTATGTTTGTTTTTGAATTGCAGGTATTAGCAATTTTTAATATTTATGGTTAATTTCAACTGATTTAAAAATTAGACAATGATTAAATTGTCTAAACATTAAATGTCTTTAGGGGCATTTATTTCTTTATAATTATGTAGGATGGAATTGTTGAAAATAAGTGATCTATCTTCTGCAAATAAGAGGGCTCTGCCACTATTTATTTATTCATTTTCAAGAGTTGCAGAACAGAGTTTTATACTCCTATTACTCTGCAACTGAGCAAAAATAATACATATTGACAGTAATAACATCAAATAGAGGAAAAAAAATAGAATATACTGAGGTTAATATAGAAGAAAAATAATGATACAATTAAATCGATAAGAATGAACTAAAAGGAGGCATCTACTAAGAATAATTTAAGGACTTAATTATGTCAATATCAGAGGCAAAAGAATTAGCTAACTTAACAAATTGATATAAAGGTGAGTATAACATTAAGTTTGTACGACATAATTTATATTGAAATAAATCGATAGATCTTGTTCGACTGTCACTAACATTGAAGTTTATACAAGATAGAATTAATATGTTATCATAAATGCAACGAATAACTTTGAAAAAATATATAAGGCAGTTGGTTTTTGTCAATTTTCCAAACTGTCCAAATTGAATAAAGTTAACAAATCAGTATAAGGAATGGTTGAAGAGTAGAAACCTGTAATCCTATAACACAAATACCGCAGTAACTTTTTCTGCACACTCTCAATCATATCAATGTAAGTTTTCTGATGAGGTGACCAAACAATCATTGCATATTCTAAGCAAGACCTTATAAATGAAATATATAATAGAATCATTGTATGAACATTTCTAAATTTAAAACCTATCCTTTTAACTAAGCCTATAAGTCTATATGCTGATTGACAAATATTTATTATGTGAGTTTTGAATGACATATTACTCTCAAAAGAAAATCCTAAATCTTTGAATGAATCAACTCGATTTACGTATTTATTATAAATTTTATAATTATAATGAATCTTATTATACTTTTTGGTAACAGACATAACATTACATTTACTAACATTGAAAGATAATTTACTGCGAATACTCCAAGCTTCTAAGTTACAAACATCCCTCTGCAAGAGAAAGCAATCGTCATGGGACTTACTCTTGAATAATTTCAGATCATCAGCATATAGAAGGATATTAGAGAATTTCACACTTCCTGGGATATCATTTATAAAAATATTAAATAATAGTGGACCTACATTTGACCTCTGAGGAACACCTGAATTGACAGTAAAAACCCTAGACTCAAAATTATTGTACATTACATATTGTTTTCTGCAAAACAAATGAGAAGCAAAAAATTTAACCAATAGATCAGAAAACCCTAATCTATGCATTTTGGTCAACAGCACTTTTCGAAAGCCTTTGATAAAGTGGACCATGAAGTGCTGTTGACCAAAATGCATAGATTAGGGTTTTCTGATCTATTGGTTAAATTTTTTGCTTCTTATTTGTTTTGCAGAAAACAATATGTAATGTATAATAATTTATAATAAATTACATCTACTTGATCCCCAGCATCCAAGTTCTGACAAATAAACTCATGAAAATTGATTAAATTACTGCTTATAGAGCGTGCTGGTAAAAATCCATGTTGGTATACACTGATGTATTTACATACATTTATGACAGTACAAAATCATAAATAATTGATTCAAAAATTTTAGCAGGTACAGATAATAGAGAGATGGGTCTATAATTAGCAGTTTCATTCCTATTTCCTTTTTTAAATACAGGGATAACCTTTGCAAGCTTCCAAAATTCAGGAAAAATTGAGGTTTTAATTGCCAAATTAAATATAGGCCTATGGCGCAGTGAAATAATGAAGAATTCTGCACAGCCTTTATAAATGTAGGCTGGTGAATTGTCCGGACCAGTAGACTGTAGACCGTTTGGATTTCATCTTATGGATAGCCTTCAAAATGTTTATCTGAGAAATTTCTTTAATATGAAAGCAATCAAATCCATGCACATCATTATCAGTTAATGATTTTTCAAAAAGCCGTTCCTCAGAGGTTTCACCAGAGTCATATACAGTACTAAAATAGTCAGGAAATGCATTCATAATTGAAATTCCTCCACTGTGTAAAACACCATTATAATTTATATGGGACAAACTCATTTAGTTTTAAACTCATTTATTATACAGTATTATGCCACTATTATACCTCTGACATATTTTGTAACAAAAAATGCAATAGACCTAGTATTTTCCCTGGGGCACTCCATCTTGGACCTCCAATTTATCAGATTTATTTTTTACTATTCCCAACTATTTTAGTTAATTCTACACATTGTTTCCTCCCAATAAGGTAATGACCCAAACCATTTCCGTTCTACCCCATTTACACATACATTCAGCAGTACTGTACTTACAATAAATTTCTACAGTAATACAATCTGCCTTTGGTAGATCTGAGAAGACTGCAGCAGCTTACTTATTCAACTAGTGAAACTATGGCTGTATGTTGATTTCCCTTTCTGGAAGCCGAAACAGATGAAGTCTGTTTCTTTGCGGTGCAAAAGTATTTAGAACTGCTTTTTCAAAAATGTTACTAACTTCATTTCAAATACTAATGTGCCTTTAGTTTTCCACTTTTTCTCAATCACTACTTTTAGAGATCGGCAAGATCTTTCCCTCTTTCAATTTCTCTTGAAAACTCTTGTTCTATTGAATGATTGGTCACATGAATCGAAGGGTCATCAATTCTTTACATTCTTTTAGAATTTTACTGGATACCCCATCTATTCCAACAGTCTTTTTATTATTCAAACTATCAAAGATATTTGAAAACTCGTGTTGAAATACTGGATCCAATTTTAATTCACTCTGGATCGCCTCAGCACTCCACATGTTTGAATTACTAATATCTGTATTAAGAGATTTTTGAATTTTGGAGATTCTTAGCAACCAGTTGAGGAAATTTGTTAAATAAATTACAAATGTCTATACTATCATCAATATATTTGTTATTTTCGATCATTATTCTGGGGACACTAGTATGAGCATCTTCATGAGCACATGCCTATTTTTGCTTATTACATCCCACACTGCTGTGTTAAAGTAAACACTATTATTCTTAATTTCAGCTGTTTTCTTACATTTGGCTCTTTTCACTTCTTTAGTAAAGCTTTTCTTTAGAACTTTGTAATTATCTCCATTTAACATATTTCAAGATAATTTGAATTTCTTGTATGCATCTTTAACCCTATTTCTTTCTGCCAGGATAATAGTAATCCACACTTCAATTTTGTCTAATTTGTTTTTTACAGGGACTTTTTAAACTTGACAACACATAGTTATATGAAACCTCAAATTATTGATGAAACTATCATATTTGTCATTTAAACTATTGCTGCTGTAAACCCCACTCCTAGAGATGGGTTGTACTAGGTTTTTCTGATACTAAGTATTCCGAGTACTAGTACGTTCTAATACCTATTCCAAATACCTGTTCCAAAATACTAGGTAGTATTTTATATTAGCTAGTTTGCCAGAGTAAGAGAGTACACGTACAAGAGAGTATCGTACTGCGGTACTGGTACAACTACTGTTTCTCGCGTTAAATACAGCACGAATCTTTATTACTCACGTTAAATACAGCAAGAATCTAATTATTGAATTGCTCTCAGATGTGCTGTAGCGAAATGAGACGCGGACGGCAAGACTCGAGTCTTGAGACGCTTGAGTAACAAACGACTCGTACTCAAGTACTCAAGAAGTATTTGTACTGGAAAAGTACGCACGTACGCCATATGCGACGCAACTAAGCATGTGCCTACAATTGAGTATAGTGAATAGAGAATTAGAGAGTGGGCGAGAAAGAGTGAGTGAGTAGTTGAATAGTTCTATAATGAGAAATGTGCTACTGTGCAACTGCAAATTACAAAGCTCCACTCCCACTCCGTAAATTGGAGTGGGGACTTGAAGTCACTGCCCGTACTGAAGTCGCGTAGTTTACTAGAAATACTCACAGATATCTGAGTATTTTGTTCTTCGAATACTAGGTGCTAGTCCGTACGTTCAAATACTCAGTAAAAATACCTGTTCCAGTAAATACGCCTCATCTCTACCCACTCCAGTTTTCTTGTAACAGATTCTGCTTTCATAACTTTACTCTTTTTAATCGATTTATGGCCCTGCAACCTTAATTCTAAGATTTGGTAGTCATGATCAGATACTTCTGATAATTTCGTTTTACAGTCATCTATATTCGTAAGGATGAAAGATGTTATCAATTATTGTTTTGATGTTCATGTGACTCTTGCATATTCATGTATATTCATGAACTTTCATTTCCAAATTATTCATGGGGTATTTGTCCTGCGACACCTTGCTAGATTTAATGACAAATAGCTACCGTACTTTTTACAGCTTACAATGGGCTCTTAATGCCACTTATTAGGTATGCTATCTTAGTATGGGGTAGTCCATCATAATAAAACTCTGATAGGGCATTTAAAATCGATAAGAAAGCTGTTAGGTGTATGGAAAGAGTAAATAGATTAGATTCATGTAGGCCGTTGTTCAAGAGACTAGGTCTCCTAACTTTTCCCTGCTTATATGTGTATGAAGCTACTTTGTAAGTAAAAAAGAGTGATATTAACCAAAATCAAAAAGAGTGATATTAACCAAAATCAAAAAAAGTGATATCAACCAAAATCTTGACATACACAATTATAATACAAGAAGCCGAGGAGATTATCACTTGGTGAATTACAATAGTAGCTTATTCAAACAGAATCCTAGTTATATTGGTAGGAAACTCCACAACAAGCTACCGCAGTTTTTTAAAGAGTCTTGAAAATATAGAAATATTTTAAAAACATTTATTGAAAAATCATTTAGTTGATAAAGCTTTTTATAGTGTATGAGAGTTCCTTTCACATCAAAATAAAGACTAAGAACTCAAGTAATTGAAATAGTAATAATTATGGTAGTGTATAAGATTGTATTATTGTATTGATCTTGCTTGTCTTTTACTCCTTAACTGGAATCTCCAAGACATAAGCTACAAAATAAAAATATAATATCCTTTAAATCTTCTGTCATTTTATTCTGTATGGATAAATTCTGTAATAGATTCACCTACCACAAAACGAGTAGTAGTAATGTCTAAAATCCTATTAATAATTCACAAAAATAATTGGTCCATCCCCATTTTGTGATCTGTTGATACCTAACACCGCTACTTCGAACTTATTGTCGACTTTAACTCTCAAACCAGTAACTTTTAAATCAATTCAATATAATAATAATAATAATATAATAGACACTTATTCACATCAGCAAAATCATACAGTAATCAACATTTTAGATAAAATATGGTATTTAGGAAAGGAAAATGAGCTACTTCTAAAAGTAGTGTGGTAATTAGTGCACTCGTAAATAAACTAAATGGTATTAGGATGTTGAAGATCCATCTTGTTTCCACTAGTATGTGATAAAAAAATTTAAAATAAACACTTTCAAGTTGAAATAAATTATTAAGGTGAATGAATAAAACAGATGTTTTCTATTCCACATTAAAGATTTATATTATTTAAAAAACCAAACTCAAGTTTCAATGCTTATGGCATCATCATCAGTGGTTGAGCGGTTGAGCCTAAACTGAATTTGGAATAGGTACATAACCTGAAAGGATTATAAGGTAGGTGAGGCAACATCTCAACTACATGTTGTATATTTAAATATTGTAAGCTATTACTATATATGGAACTAATATAATTTCTATAGAAAATTACTAATTAATAAAATTGATATTTAATTTATAATATCATAATATATATATGCACACATATAAACATAAAGTCATAATAAGTAACCTAAGTTTGTACAACACAAAATTCGACCTAACCTGGCTCATATAGGTGGCTATTGGGTGTATGCTGAATATACAATAATATAATAAATACCAAAATATACAATAATAAAATACCAAGATTATGGGACTGCTAACTGTAAAAGGAAATTTAATAACCCTCTATTAGAATGAGATCAAGAGACTGAGAAGAAAATATTTCTTTCTGTGTTGGTAACATTTCAGAACTAGGAAATATGAACCTGGGTAACCTTATAGGATATTAGTATATAGATCTAACTTATTGTCATGGAATATTATACAGGAAAAAATATCATTAGCAATTAGAAATTATAATAACAAAAAAGGACTGATAGCCTAATCTTGGTATTTATTATTGTATTTTTGATATTATTGCATATTCAGCATACACCCCATAGCCAGCTTAGGTCGAATTTTGTGTTGAATAAAACATTGCAATATCATCTGCTAAAGCAGAAATGCTATACCTTCAAAGTTCTGAGTCAAAAAGGTAATTAATAAATACTAGGAAATAAATCGCCAAAAGAACTGATCCTTGCGATACACCTTACAAACAGTGGCTCACTCAGATGCTCACCCATGCATATACCTACCGCTGTCTGCCTGTAGGGAAAATGTGAAACCATGCAGTCCAATGCCACTCCCCTAATTATTCTGATCGCTTCCATCTTTTTTGAAAGATTTGATGGTCTACTAAGTCAAAAGCCTTTTTAAAATCTACAAACAGACCAGCAGTTTTTAATATTTCATCGAAATTGCTAAAAATACAATTTGTTAGCTCAATCAGCGCATCTTCGGTTGATTTACCATTTTAAAAACCATATTTTTTGCCACTTATGAAGTTAATCCTATGTTAACTTTTTTTTGTCAATCTCAATTTCATAATTTTTTCTATTCTTTTTGAAAAGACAGAGAAGACTAAAAGTCGAATATTTTCAATTTTTTTTATTTTGATTTTTCAAAATAAGTTCCTATATAATATAACTCAGCTACAGTTATTCTGGGAAAATTCCTTTTTAAAAACTCAAATTTATCAAGTGAACCAGTAAAGGCTCTATTGAGTCACAAATATTTTTCATTAATTAAGTGATGAAATAATCAAAGCAAGATAATGTTTTGCTTTTCAAACTTCTGATTATTAGGACCACTTCATGAGCTGACAAAGTGGGAAACTGATGAAATGAATGGCAATTATTTTCTATTGTTACGTTATCTAGAGCTGAAAAATATGTAGTGGGCCCATACTCTTTAGTTGTCAGTGGGGCACATAGAAATGATCCAGTGGTGGGGGGTTGCTTGAATTGATAAGTATTGGAGTTGTCCGTGTGTTTTCTCCCCAGACAAGGGAAGTGTGTTACCCTTTCCTAACGAATTTCAACGTACAAATTGATAAATCAGATTGGAGAAAATATTTTCAATTTTTAATTAAAGTTGAGAATCACACAACTTTCTATTTTATTTAAAACTTTGAGTTTTTAAGTATTTTATTTGTATCTTTGTATAAAAGTTGGCTTCAGAGGAGGTGCTTGAGTTAGTTTTACTTGTGATAAGTAATTTATTAATCTCTCTTGCTACTTCTAGTTATTCAGATTCAACGGTATCGTTTGTTAGCTCAACTCGTTCCATATCTTTACTTTTCTGACCTTCAGTTAAACTATTAATAATTTTCCATTGCTTTGAAGGATCCCCTAACAAATTTGCTAAAACTTACATAGTGAATTTCTGTACATACTCTAAATGAAATATTTGCATATTCTTAGGTGTTTTAGTGAATATGCCCACATCGATCAGATGCCCTGCAATACGATGCTTCCAATGAATGAATAGTTTGGAATATGAAGAATTAAGTTGTGACAATTAATATTCAATTTATAATATTCACAATCCATGCTCTGTGAAAATAACTATAAAGAGGAACCTCATGTTTCAAGAATACTTAGATTCTATCTATATTGAATATTCTAATGCAGCACAGTTAATACTTCACTATCATTCCTTACTACTTGATCATTATTGCTTTTGTTTATTGAACTAGATCTGCTTGACCTCTTAGAATCTTGGGAGCTCATCAGATTGTTGCAAGAGTTACTTCCACTAATTATATCTTGATTTTTTGATCAATTAACGTCGTCTACTACAATTTAAGATGTAAATTTGATCGTTGAAAGTAGTTCCGCTTCCCGGTTTTAAGCCACTTTACTAAAAAAGTTTCATTAGATGGTTGTTTAGGAGAATCTTTGACAGTAGATTGCAAACGACTCTCAATCAGCTCTGCAAGCCTGATACAGCCTGAATATTACTTTGCCAGATCGATTTAGATGTAGTCCATCATTAGTGAAGTTTTGTCTTTTCAGCCTTTTATTTAGAAAACAAATAACCAATTGCTTAGAATTTTCATTTGAAGTCTGTTGATCGCATCATGAATTGATTTATTTGTTAATGGTTTCATTTAGCTCTGGCCTGTCAAACCTATACGGAATCGTACTTATTCATTACATTAGATTTTTAGGGTTGCACAAAAATTCTGGCATTGGAATCTTTATTTTTTTCATTTTTATTAGGAAGATGTTTTAGACTAGGTTCATTTATATTGTTTAATATAATTTATATTGCACTCTAGTTCACATATAGCTATGGTTTATATTAAGCTTCAAGATCATCCAGAATAGATATATTAGACCTGAACTTACTTCTGCAGATGTGTAATTCAATGAAAACATTGAAATTCCCAGCTATGAGCATTTCTTTAAAGAATGTAGTAAGCATATATCGAAGTCAAAAACTATCATTATCTTATTACATTACCTCAACCTTAGTGCTATCTGGTACTCATTATCTTTTTCAGTACCTTCATTACAATAATTTGTAGGATAATGGTAAGTTTCATAATAAATCCTGTTATCCACAGTATTTTTCCACTATGAGAATAATTATTATACTACGGAAAATGAATACAAGAACAGCATAAATAATATCTTGCTGGAAGCTTGTAAGAAATCTTTACAAGCTACTAAGTCACTCTCCATGAAATTAGAGCCCTGGAAGAGAATATTGATATCACTTCCATCTTTTTTTTTCAAGAGATGAATAATATCATGTCATGATATAATGATTCAAGTCGATAAATGTTATTTTTCAAAAGACACTGATGAAAGATTTCATAGAGATGGAATAAAGATTTTCCACTTGAAAATATATCTCTAATCCTTACTTGTAGGAGTCACAAAAATGTGAGACAGTTTATGATTGGAATATATTTCCAGCAATTTCAAAATCTATACTGTTCTAGAACTTCTAGATCTGATTCTCATGAATAATAAAAACTGGGATGTTTCAGTCGAACAGAGAAGACTTTGATAAAATGTACGAAGAAATTCAGAAGGCAAATAAAATGTCACCGTTTGCAAGACACCAAACTGAGTTCCTGCAAAAGTAATCAAATTTCAATTCATTAAAACATTTCCATAAAAGTAATGATATGGGGCTTTGCCAATCTGACCATCTTAAAAAATATTAAATTAATGTTTCATAGTGGAAAAAAGTTTTAAAGTTTCTCTTCAAATTCTTGAAGAAATGGAAATTGAAACGGGTGAGAAAGAAAATCTAGGAAATATTTCGTGACAGCTTGACTCTGATTCTTCACATAACATAATTGACATCATAATCTTTACAACATAATCTCAAATCCGAGTTGCTTAATAAGTTTTATACAATATTAATAATTATTGTTGTATAAGACATGACCTATTGGTAAATATTACAAAGAGTTTTTGTTACTTAGAATGTTACGGTGAATGAGTACAGTATCGTACCTTTTAAACAACCAATATTGCATCACCCAATTTTTTTGTATGGGAGCAAGATGAAAAAAATTAAGATGATAGAAGTTGCTCGAAAGTTTTAGAGGTTTTACTACCTAAATATAGTTTAATTTAGGCAATAATTTATCAATGATAAAGCCATGGGAATGATGAAATCCAGTGCTGTGTGCTGATGTGTACTCTACACAAAGTTCTAATTGCTTATTTTTAATTCACAGTAGTAATGATAGCAAATTGAAAAGATTAATTTTAATATTGTCATAAGTATTGGATTCGAATCTTTATGAATTGTTGTATTCTATTTTCACGATCCCTTCTTCTTTCAGGAATTTCTATGATTGAATTCATCCTCTATCAATTTATTTGACTATACTCTCATCTGATTGTACTATATTTGTCTTTTTCTACTCAAAATCTTGTTGTAAATTTGATTAGATAAATTTTTATGTTGAATACAGAAATTCAGGCATTCAGGCCCAAATGAGGCGTTTATAAGTCAATAATGTTTAATGTAGACATCGGTGTATTACAGTAAGACTATTATAAAAAATAATTTTGATTTAATATAAAACTGATAGTTTTAGTTTTTTTAGAATAAATTTCTTCAAAATTTTTAAATAAATACTTTTATAGTAATTCTAGGAAGAAAAAAGAAATTAATTACAGATCAATGAAAAGAGATTATAATCGACCAAAAGGTGCTATAACACTCCCAGAGCACAAGCGAAAAGAATATCTGGCCCAGATTATGATACGTAAGTGTTAATCAGGCAATTTTCAAAGTTTACATGTAATTTTTATAGATAGTCTTTTCATTGCTCTAGCAGAACTTTTCCATCAAGTAGCAAAAATTTAAATTTTTTGATGTAGCATTACGGAGAATATCTATGTGAATGAAAGTGCTTTGTTGCAGTCATGACAGAAATCTTTAAAAAGTAAATGTTAAATATATCAAATAAATTCATTTTTCTTCTAGAAGATTTTTTCTTACCTAAGTTTTTGTATCACAAAACCATTATAACCTTGCTATACTGTTACTTGCTATTACTTAGCCTTAACCTTGCTACGTTTACTGAGAGATGATAAATCATTAAAGAACATACTTTATAAAGTGTTTCCCAATTATCATCACAAGGGCGAAGAAATATCATGAAGAATCTCCAATCATTATCTGATGTTACAAACGAAACTGAAGCACAACAAAACAAATTGAAACTGCTAGAAAACTTGGAAAGTATGGATCATGCAATAAAAATGTTTTCTGAAGATAATCTGTACATTGATCTCAACAATTCCTGAAAATGCTTAAATAAAGGTCTCAAAACTATACTCAATATAGTTATGTAAAGAATAAATAAAGAAATAGTCATATTTGTTGTTTCTTTTTTTTCATGGTGTTTTTTTTATTGGTGATGGAGTGGTTGGATAATACAATCATATTTATATAGATAATACAATTTATATTACGAAATTTATTTAACTTTTAAATTTTCAAAGTCCCTTTTAATTAATGCTGGAAATTATTATGACCGATCCTAACACTTAAATGTTGGTAGAAAATGTACTTACGGTTCCAGGCTCTTATTTCATCAATGATGTATACTTTAATATTGCATGAAATCATTCATTTGCAGTGTGAAAATGGGAATTTTGAAAATGAATTAGTTGTTTCTCATCGCTGAAGTCTTATCTTGGTGTGGAGTATTTGAAATACATTTGAAGCTAAAATAGCTCCTATTTGCATATTTATTGAAATCATTACATTCAAATAGGACGTAAAAATCATCAATATCATCGATAAGGTGGAATTTTTACATATCACAGAATGCACAAAACACACATAGAATATTCAAAAGTCGAATTCTCAATTTTCTTCAACACTATTTTATCCTGGATTTTTCAGTTTATGACGGTAATCATTATTTGAGCAGTGTAAAAGTGGTAAAACTTTTTATTGAAATTTCCTATGGGTGATTGAATTTATATTTGAATAGGAGTGAGGCTTCTAACAATATTCTATTCTACTTTATACGTTTCAACCAAATTTATCATAGCCTACATTCGATGTTTCATAAATCGAATAGCTCACTTTTATGATGAGAGACATCCATGTATGACGCTACTCTTCAGTTGACATACTTCTGATGCTATAAAAATGCAAATAAATATATATAATAATCTGCACAAGCCTCCTGTTATATTGAAGCTACGCTACGCATGTGGGTGTTGGTGGGCTAGTGTAAGTGTATATACACATTATTTTTGGGTGGGAGGGTGAGCAGGTGCGCCCGCGCGCTGAGTGATGAGGGAAGCTTCAGTGAGTTTTCAACTTAGTTTCTCAGTTGATATCCGGCTGCGAACCTGTGAGTGAGCAAGTCTCATAGTGTCTTTGTAACATGTATTTTATTCGCGTTAAAAGCTTATCTATTTTATTGTAGAGTGAATTTGTTCCTTTTGTTATACCGCTTACACTATTGAGCAATTTAGAATGATAACACTTACCAGAAGTGCGATGCAAATCTGACTGACGGACATCATTTGCACTGGAGGAAACAAAAACAAGTTCCAATTAGTGAAGGTTCGACTAATTTTTTAAGATCAAGTCTAATTTATCTTTTGACACATTGGCAGCGGCATTTCATATAAATATAAGCCTGAACCAATAATTTTTTGCCAACTTGTGTGGTAAACAGCTGATTTCCATCACAGTCAGGGACCAGTCCAGATATTTTTCTCGGGGAGGATATTAGCTACAAAAATATTTCGGCACCTAAACAAGAGGTCCTCACCCTCCATAATAACACATAAATATAGCTCTTTCAGTGTTGGTTGAGAATTTCTATGGCGGGGGGAATACATCCTCTTTATTCGCAACTGATCGCAGTTGAAAGATTGTGTGCAAGACTTGTTAGCAATTGTTTGCAAATTATATGAGCTAGACTTGACCGAAAAAGTTCATCAGTTTTCTAGAAACATTAACATTTTACTATACTAAATTTCTAAAACATCAAAGAACTTTGTAGTTTACCTTGATATAGATTCCTTATAGAGCAATTCATACTATATCTACAATTGTATGGACTAGAATCATGATCATGAGGTTTTTTTTGAGGATGAAGCCCACATAGGTCTGAGACCTGTGCGTGGGTAATGAGTTGGATGATGGTGATGTATGAGTTGGACCTACAGTTTTAGGTGGGTTCCGAAACACCGGGAAGTTTTAGACTGCTCTGTGGCAGTTTTCCCTGTCAGAACCAGTGTTCTCCTTCCTAAGTGACTGACTTAGTGTGAATGAATAAGCCATTTGGATGTAGAGCTAGTCCCCCTGGGTGCACCTTGCGTAATGTTATGCTGGATGAGCTGGAAAATATGGCAGTCAGACAGACCAATAGCTCTCCTGAAATCACAAAACAATTTCAGATTTTGAATGTGACTTGTTTCCATACGATAAATAAAATAGCAATTCCACAATGAGATTTAGACTTGTGGGCAGTTATTCTGAAGGTAGAAATATCGTCACAAGAAAAAAGGGAGAATAAATCAATAAATAAGTTACAATAAATGTGATTGGTTTTTATTGACAGAAGGGAGTTTCAAAAGCAGTAGCATTTATGTAAACAGGTTTGTATAAAAGTTGTACAATGAAATAATATTGTGATACGAGCAAAAAATAAGCATTTCGTGCACAAACTTCCACTGAAACATAAATATTCAAAATTCAATGATGTAATTGCAGTGGCGTAACTGTGCCGTAACGTCTACGGTTGGAAGACCAATGGTGTGTTGCCGTGGGGTTAGGCATTTTGTGGTACACAACAGCAGGAGCTGAAGGAGGAGTCCTATAACAATAAATTAAGACAATACATCATAATTATGGCCATGTCTTTTAAAAAGGGGGTTCGGGGGTACTCCCCCTGGGAAGCATTTGAAAAATAATCTTACTGAAACCACATTCTAAGCGAATCTAGGCATGAATTCCTTCAATTTAATATTTCAACTCACGTTATGCGTCAAAGTAAATTTCATCTAGTTCTTGCGGCGGTATTGTCAATTGGAGATCCGGACCCTCATTGCATTATTAAAAGAATTTTGAAGCAGGCCTACCTGAAACTTCCACTCTTTCATATTTTTTCCTCCGCCTTACCTGATTGTGGTACAATAAAGTACCATAGCCTACTTGAAAATTGCTTTTAAAAGAGGGGGTTCGGGAGTGCTCCCCTGGAATTAAAAAAAAAACTATAATCCCTCCAAAACCATAATTTTGGCGGTTCCAGATACCTTCCTTTAATCTTCTGAAAACAATTTTCAAACAGGGCCTGCTATAATTCCAAAATGTTTATCTATCCCCTTGATCTGCTTCATATTTACATCACTGTGTAATTCTAATACTTGGGAATATTTTTATCATGTTACGGAATTTATATAAGCTTTAATCGATCATCCTTTCCTATCTATATCAGTAATAAAGCCTGAAAACATGAGTAGGACCACGACTTTATGAAATTCCTCCCCTGGAATGATTCTGCATAGCGATCGATATCTAGCATCCAATAATAGAGTGATTCATTCAGGAACATTACTGCTTGCTGATGTACAACTCTTGTTCAATTTATCTAGCAGCAAAATAAAGACGGTAACATGACACAAATTCTGCTTGAAAATGCAAATTAAATTCAAATGTTCACCGGCCAGCTCAGACAATGATAGGCTATGAATCATAGCATGAGTTATCAAGAATGCTCTTGAAACAAGGTAGATTGATTTCCATAGAATCTGATTCTTTCAAAATATTGACACATATCAATTTGAAGTTCATTATAAAATTGGCCAATTCTATTGGTCTATTATAAAATGTTTTATCTTCATTCAAACATGTCGTCGGAACTATTCTGCTACAAAATGTGCGCGTCTTTCTCTTTTTCTGTTCTCTGTAATAGCCTATCAATATTTTTCAACCTATATTAATTTTAATTGCTGTTACAAAACGTTAGTAGCCTATTAGGATTCGTGTGAGAAGTCAATGTTCGTGATAGTTCAAGAAATTCATAATTTTTTATGAAAACTATTCTATGCAGTTCTCTACGATTCATTTATCTCTACAAACTTTTCATTCCATACCAGCAAACTTTTGTGGGATTCTCCCGCGATCTGCTTCAGGAAAATCAATACTGCAAGACTGCACCTGTTCTGTAGCACTTCGTGAGAGTAGTAATTCGTCCTATACCCAAATTCCTGGGAAAAAGTAGCAATTCGTCCGATGGGTTTTAACGCTTCTGTGAGCATTACTAACGACTAGCAACTCGTCCAATCCTTGAGTCTACTACCAGACTTCAGAAACCCTTATATTATTAGTTAATTGACCGGGTATCCCCACTTTATAAAAACCACAAAATGATATAAATCAAGTGTGAACATAACATTTCCAAAACACTACCTCCCCCAGACACAGTGCGTGCTCCGCGAGCCAAAACAAACCTTCCCTGGGTGGCTAACAAGGTTAGATGTGACTGAACCACTTCATTACATTCACTACTTTGATGCATAAAACAACATAGATCAAGCTAATTTGCCATTGAACAACATGCATCAAGTGAATATAACATTGCCAAAATACCACCGACCCCAAACACAGGTATACGACCCTACTACTTCAGCTATACGACCACAAACTACCTGACCCCAAAACTACCTGAAACCTGAACATCGAACGAATTCCTACTTGGACAAACTAATTCTTGGACGAATTGCTACGACACCAGCTGCACCATAGTGAAAAGCACTTGTATTCGAATTTGGCAGCCTATTGGATGCCAGTGAATTAGGCATGGGTACCGTACTTTCAGAATTTTTATTCTGTGACTCTCAACTTTATAATATAACACTCTATTAAGTATTACATTGCTATTCAAGTTCTTCTACTCATATCAGTTTACTGGGTATTAGCGAAAATATAATGACTTGTATAAAGTTCTACACAGCTATTCAGCTTCCTTCTTATACCCATTTATCCGCTGAGGTGTTTCTGTGTAAAAACAAATACCACCATCAGACGTTCTCAAACATGCAATGAATGGTTATGAGAGATTTCCAGAATGCCATTAACAATGAATGCTGACATGCAGGATAATAACTATTGTCATACAGCATAATCATGATATGTAACTGCGCATCTGATAGCCTTTTGTGATGTGCTTCAAGAATCACTATTGTTGTTCAACATTAAATTTGAAACTCATGTCTGAATTTATTCTAATCGGTTAAATTTACCATACATATAATTATATAGTCCAGGATCTGAGCGGTTTTCTGTAGGAATTACGCATAATTATGGTGATTTATTACTGGAATGGTTAGCAGGGGTTCCAGGAAGAAATTTTCGCCTGTACGCTTTCCTCCAATTACGAAATAAAATATGGCGGCCACTTAATCAGGAAAAACTCATATATATTTTAACATTCACGGATAAACAGCTTTTTCTCAACAATTAATTATTATGTATCTATTTTGAGACATTGAGTCTGAATATCATATTCCCCACCTCGTGGGAGGTTTGCTCAATCCCAAAAAATCAAGAAAACCTAAAAATTTAGGAACAAACTATTTTTCACAGAATATGGAGTCACTTTCAAATTTCTGATGAGAGAAGCCAAATTAAGGGCTTAAAGATGACTGCCGCTCAATCTAAATTTACTCATTAATTTTATAAAAGTCTATTTTTAACAACTTTCTAAACTCTTTGTCTTAACGATTCTGCTTTCTGTTTGGTGATTGATCCATACATTTCTATCTCCATGAAGTAACTGCTGTCATCCATGGATCCATGCCCAGACTTGAGCGCTCGTGACATCGAATCATCATTGAATGAACAACATCATTGAATGAATTGATTCAATTGGTGGAGATCAGGTGTTTCAGAGCAGCAGAAGCAACTTTGTAATTGGAGCATTGCTCCAGATCCAATGAACAACCCATCACCACTTTGTAACAGTATCTTAAAATAGATACGTAATATCTATAGATCTCTCTAGATCCTCTTGGACTTGATACCTTCAACCTCTTATAATTATCAAGCATGAATTAATCACTTCGATCACTGAACCTCGACAGTTCTTAAAAAATAATACGAAACAGGCGAAACCTTTTATTGGATATTATCAATTGATTGATGGAAAGCACCTCTTCCTAAAACATAAGCTGAAGCTGAAGGAATTCTCATCAAATGGTACAAAACGTATTATAATTATGAATTTTGTAAAGTTATTACTGAATGAATTTATGTAGGCCTATTTATACCTGTAGTTACATAATATTTTATCATTTCTATTATTACACTATTTTGTGTAAAGCTGGCCCTTTGAATTTTTTTATAATATTTTGAATACGAAGGTCTCCATCTATCGCTCCATTCTATTAGGTGATGTTGGTTCTTACTATTATCTATATTCCACTGAGAGTGTTTTGGTGGTATTGACTTTTGAGCTATACTCTATAGTTTTGACCTGGCATATTTTATGATAAATCATGCAAACTTTTTGCTTTTGGGCTTGGCTGACCATTTTCAGCACGTTCAACACGAAAATATACACAGAAAACGCATTATTTTGTATAACAAATTCAGTCAAAACAGAACATAGATATAGTGTCAACTGATGAAATTTTCTGTCTATTAATTTAGGACATTTAAAACAACTATAATAGTACTCAAATAGGGTCAGTTTTATAAGTTGATCGAACACAGCTAACTTGTTAAAAAAAAGCCTAAAAACGCATTTTTAGGGCTAATTTTTTAAAAAGATCATGGGGTAGGACCGCCAGTTCCCTGGTAAGTGTGGCCCCGCCAAAGCCAATTGCCCAGAGCCAGTGGCGGATCCAGAAAATGTTTTTGGGGGTGGCTGGTTTGCTACTGATGATTGTGATGGACTGGTAGAGGTTTTTTTTTTTTTTGACGAATACTATTGCTATCTAGTCTCAAGACTAATGAGCAAATTTGTTCTATCCTAACTTACTAGATCTAATTTAATACAGTGAAATTCTCATTAGAATTTCTAACTGCGTTTAAGAATAATTTATGTACACATGATAACTGCACTACAAGCTAGATTTCACTCAACATTGCTCTGCTTTTGAACTGAAACACTTGAAAAAAGCACTACACTAGTTCAAATGGTTTCCTCCTTTTGAGCCTCCGCACCAATCCTCCGTTGTCTAGCAGCTGGATTGCTTCGACGTTGTTGTGCTGGTGGAGCCGTGTTTCGTGGTTCTCTGCAAACCTCTGGATCTCTCTGGTTACCAGGTCGACTCCCAGGTCTCTGTGGAGGTCGTTATTCCTGACATACCAAGGTGCATTGACGATGTTTCTCAGCACCTTGTTCTGGAACCGCTGTATGATGTTGATGTTGGTTTGTTTGGTACACCCCCATAGTTGTATACCATACGTCCATACAGGTTTGAATATTTGCTTGTAAAGCAGAACTTTGTTGGGTATTGAAAGTGTAGAGTTCCTTCCAATTAGCCAGTAGTAAGTCTTATACTTCAAACCAAGTTCTTCTCTCTTCTTTTTAACATGCTCCTTCCAGCGCAGCTTAGCATCTAAAGTCATACCTAGATATTTTGCATTATTAGCATATGGTATGACTTTGTTATTTATATTTATTGGCAGGTAATCAATTCTCCTGTTAGTAAAATTTACGTGTACTGATTTAGCCTCATTGAGCTTCATCCGCCATTTTTTGGTCCAATCTTGAATTTTTGTGATAGATCTCTGTAATTTAGCGGTTGCTTCGTGAGCATTGCTGTCTACTGCCAATATTGCCGTATCATCTGCAAATGTTGCTGTGGTGTTATCTTCAAGGCATGGAATATCACTAGTGAATAAAAGGTAGAGTACTGGCCCTAATACACTACCTTGAGGAACTCCTGCTTTAATCTCCTTCAGATCAGAATACGCATCTTCCTGTTTGACTCTAAAGTATCTTCCTGTCAAATAGGATTGCAATATATCTGTAAACTGGTGAGGAAGTTGTCTTTTCAATTTCTGAAGAAGCCCTTTATGCCATACTCTATCAAAAGCTTGCCCTATATCCAAAAAAGCAGCAGAGCAAACTTTTTTCTCTTCTAGACACTTCTCTATTATGTTGACTATTCTATGTACCTGGTCGATAGTAGAATGTTTTTCTCTAAAACCGAATTGATGATTTGGAATTAGGTGATTTCTTTCTATTATTGGCTTCAGTCTATTCAGTAATATCCTTTCGAACAGCTTAGACAACACAGGCAATAATGAGATTGGCCTATAGGATGATACTTCATGTGGCTGTTTCCCAGGCTTGAGTATCATTATTACTTCGGCTACTTTCCACATTCCTGGTACATACTTCAATCTGAAACAAGCATTCATAATGTGCGTTAGCTTGTTTAATGCATTTCTTGGCAAATGTTTCAAGACTAATCCTGTTATGAGATCAAATCCTGGAGTTTTTTTATTGTTGATATTTTTTATTTCCTTTTTAATTTCTTCCATCGTGACATGCCTGAGTTCTTGACTATACTGTATAATAATTTCTTCTACTTCTTCGTTTTCCTCTTCATCTTCATCGTGAGGCTGAAATACATTGACAAGATGGTCTGAAAATGTTTGTGCCTTTTCTCCATTATTTCGAGCCCATTGACCATTCTGTTTTCGGAGTGGAGCTGCTTGTTGAATAGGTTTCTTCATTTTCTTGATTGCCTTCCAGAGGGAGTAGTCAGTGCTGCCTTCTCCTGTCAAGTTCCTTAAATAAGTACTGATTGATTCACTCTTGATAATCTGAATCTCTCTTCTGAGTTGCTGTGTGAGATTATTCAAAAGCGTTTTATCTTGAGGAGACCGTGATTGTTGCCATTTTCTCCTAGCCCTTCTTTTCTCTACTATCAGCTCTCTTATTTCTGTGGGTTAATTGTTTCCTACTGTTCTTCTTCTTATCTGAGGAGTATTCCACCAAGCTGCCTGCTGCACATCAATAACGAATTTCTCCAACTCCTCATCGACCTGCTCTTCGCTTCCTAGTGGCACATTCAACTCTATTTTTTCCTCCAGCATCTGCTTGAAGCCTTCCCAGTCTGTATGACTATTGACAAGTGTGAGGTACATACTTTGCTTTTGTATTACAGTATCACTCAACTTCAAAAGTATTGGTGAGTGGTCAGAGTTGAGATCAAAACTCTCTTCAATCTGAAGGTAGTTCACTGCTATATTTTTTATAAGGAAAAAATCTATGAGATCTGGAATCTTAGTTGTGTCAGTAGGCCAGTAAGTTGGCTTGCCAGTTGAAAGAACCTCGCATCTACTTTCATTTAATGCTTTATAGAGCTCTGTACCCTTGGGATTTGTCAAACGTGAACCCCAGTGCACATGCTTAGCATTAAAGTCTCTGATGATTGGGAGGGGGGGAAGGGGTAGAGGTGAACTGAAAACAAGTATTGTGAAAGCTTTTGAATTTTTCATAATCAATCATACCCGAACTATAACTATTCATATGATTGGGAAATAAAAAATAGCTTTACTAGTGCTTTGAACCGTATCGGCGATAAAATTAACTTAAATTTAAAGTATATTGGAAAATTTTGATTGAATTATGGCTGAATCTGGTGTGTTCAACAGTTTGTCAAGGAACATAGACCTAGTATTATTCCGGTTTTACGGTCATATTATTCAATTTTTAAGAATGAAAATCAATGTGGGGTCTTTAATAAGATACAAATTTTTCAATGAACTAATGTTTCATCTAGTTTTAATAGATAAACTTTGTGTGAATTCCACACTGTAAAAAGAGATGTTTTTATAAAGTTTTTATCTGACGATTAGTTTTCCTCTTATAGAAATATGGGATCTAATGTTACTATTGAAGACTTAGTAGTGGAATTAGGTAATTCTTGCTATAATGAATATTTTACGAGCTTCAAACTGGAGGTTTGATTGGAAAAGATTTACACTCTGGAGGTTTTGGGGGGCTTCAGCCCGAAAGCCCCCCCTGTAAATCCGCCACTGCCCAGAGCCCCGCAAAGCCTGGCTATGTGATCTGCCTTGTGATCAATTTCCTGCTCCTTCCCTCCTACTAGTACTACCCTTGTCACTAATAGTACCGTTAGTCAAAAACCTCAATAACATTATACAGGAGGAACTGAAATCGAATAATTCACCCTGTAACTGTTATAATGTTTTCATAACTAATGCTTTATCACAGAGTGATACTCTTTCTGCATGCTCACAATGTTTATTACTAGTACACGTGTTCATGTTACCAGCTAACATGAAGTCTTTTTACTTTTTACAAAAAGTATTCAGAATTTTGCCTATTGTTTGAAAATTCAAAAATCCAATAGCAGTACAATGCTTCAGTGTAGATTCTAATTTTCAAACGGGAATGAGGTTGACAGCTCTATGAAATTTCTAATAGCATTGCAAAGATGGATGCACAAATCTATTATGTCAGAATGATTTGACACCCAGAAGATATTTTCTTCAACAATGGCGATCTTCGTGGAATTGAAGTGGTCTCTTTATTGAGGATTCCTTTTGAATTTTGAAAATGTAATTACCAGCAACCGCTTTGGAATTCCTACCTAGTTTGGAATGCTGCTTCAGACAGAAGCTGAAAAGGGTGCACGCCTTTGTGAATTATTATTTTCTCAATATTGTATCTCTTCTAATAAGCGCGATGAGGTGTGTCTGCAAAGGACTCGCGATCTAATGCTACAGTTTCATATGCATCATTTTCAATAGTTTCAGAATGTTTCATCTGAAATCGTGAATTAATGATGCGTAACTTGCCAATAAAATTAGAAACTCCTAATGAAAAAACTCTTATTGCCGTTGGAATGGAACAGTGACGTAGCCAGGGGGGGGGGGGGGTCCTGGGGGTCCGGACCCCCCCCCCCTTCCGGTCCTAAATTTTATATAATTTTCATTAAATTAAACGTAAAATAAGACAAAGCACTGATGTTGGTGTTATTTTCAATGCCAGGAGAGCTAAAAAAGACTGTTCTAGGGCCTCTATTTTTCAAAACTTTCCAGGAAAGTAACCCCAGACCCCCCCCCACGGTCAATCGGCCCCCCCCCATTTCAAAATCTTGGCTACGTCACTGAATGGAATGACTGAAATAACTGTATGAATGAATTTCTTTTGTTTCCCAATTGAAGTTATTTAGGCTACCTGATCACTGCATGCTCTGATGCTGTTGAATTCACTTCAGGTTAGGTTAGGTTACGTCTGATGCTGTTGAAACCTAAACAAACGTCAAATTTGTCAAAACAAACCTAAACTAACGATCTAAACCATTCTCAACAAATTCCAGCCGAACATGTAGGCTAGTGTGAAGTTGGCCCGCCCAAATAGTAACTGCCGGATCTAGTAACTTATGTAGAAACCTAAACAAACATCAAATTTGTCAAAGCAAACTTAAACTAACGCTAACTAACAATTTATAACAATTTCATTTCGGGTGGTAGGGGGGCAACTTCACAGGCGTAATTCACATACGTGTTGAATTCAGCTGAATAAGTTGCTTCGTGGCACAAAAATTTCGATTGAGCAAAAATATCAAAAACTCATGCAACATTCAGAAATTAATACCGGGTTTCGAAGAAATTTGCAATTTATCAAACTTCCAAATTTACAAGTGATTCATTCACTTTGAAAAACTAAAATTTGCTCCAATCTGTACAATAACTTTCCACTACCAAATATTCAGTTATGATCACTATCTCATTATTTAGTGGTTTTAGAATGAACTTTCAAGCTGCTTGCTGGTACATTTCAGCGCTTCAAAAGAGATTGAAAGACGTAACTAATATTTTTCTTTCAAGCTGAAGTACTTCACTTTCTCGATATCACACGTGTGACAGAAAATTTAAAAAAATCCTCATAAGACATGAATGAGATTGGTGGATACTTTAAGCTAGAACTATATCACAGGCAATAAAATGTAGCATACAGATTGAAAAGCAATAAAAGGAATGAGAATTTCATCATAGAATAAAAAACTTTCAATCATTAACAAAAAATGAACAAATGCCTTGTATGTAGTTCGTTCATTATTTGTTGTGGAGCTCCTTTGCTGCGTAGGTTCGTAGGTGCCTCTTTTGCTGAAACTGATTAGTTGAAAGTTACTTATTTCACTTATTTGTAGCACCAATGTGCCTTTAGCTACTACTAGCAGTGCAATCATCCTTGATTAACAGAGTGACGAACTACGGCTTCTATGTTAGCGCAGTCTGTGATTACCCTCATTCTTGGAGAGGCTGGGAATTGGGAAAGGAATTCTAAAGGGATGTTGGTGGCAACTCAGTCATGAATCACTAGAATTCTCACTCACTAAGAATGCTTCGCAGTCAGAGAGAGAGAATTGAATTGAATTGCTGCCTTTATTTTATCCTAAGAGAGAGAGAGAGTGAGAGAGTGAGAGTGAGAGAGAGAGAGAGAGAGAGAGAGAGATGGAGAGAATGAAAGAGAGAATGAGAGAGAGAGAGTGTGTGAGAGAGAGAGGAATTAGATTAGATTAATTTATTCATGTGAATTTGCAATGTGTGAGGAAGAGAGAATGGGAGGAAGAAGCCTGGATTGACTTGAGTCAGCATGGGAATTATTCCCATACTAGTACTGTACGGCAGTGGTAATTAATTAGTTACCAAGAATAACTGTACAATCTTCTGGAAACCCCTCTCTTTCAGTCGGAGGTTGACTTTTCGATTTGAAAATGAGGCCTCTTAATTAATTATAATAACACATTATACTTAATTATTAAAAATAAAATTGGGGCACCCGGGACAGTATTTCAACTTGTCAAATTTTGATTTTTTCAAGGTCTTGTGAATGCAATTTTATCTATTTAATGATGGCTGGGCTCCTTACAATTGTAGTTGATCTATAATAATTTGCCGTTGGTGATACCTCTATACTTGTAATACCTGATACCCCTGATACCTGTATCAACACATTCACTGGTCCCCTGAGGATGAATGACACTTGTGACAGAGGCAGATGTAGTGAAACGATATGACTTTCTTCAAATAATGAGAATAAATCCAGCTGATGAGCCATAAGTAACTATCCCCTAGTGTCACATTTCGACACTCACTGATTCTCTCCCTTCAACTCAATCGCAGCGACTAACCATGTCGCCTGTCACGTCAACCCAAAACCATAATATTTTGTTTTATATATTTGAAAAATGATCACTTATTAAAAAAAATCAAAACCTTTCAATACCTTGAAGCCTTGTTTGAACTGCTTTCTGTCACCTTCCTAAGCCATTGTTGAACTGCCCACACCCTTTTTCTACACACATTGTGGTGTGTGTTATTTGGTGCGTGAGTCAAATAACTGAATTAATGTCAAGATACTGGACTTCTATCTAACAGGTGAATTTTAGACCCAAAATATTTTTTTTGCCTTTACAATCCTCCATCGCACAATGAACAATGCAGAATACAGTCCACCCCTCTGTAGTCTCCTTGACCCCACCATAAGATATTTCAGCTGAATTGAGAAGGAATCGGTGGAGCAGAAGGCATTTATCGGAATTGGAGCTATTCAACTGTTTTCTCGGGAACTGTCCAAGAATCATGTAACCAACGAACTGTAGCAGAAGATATCATACAGGAATGAGCTTGCCTTTTGTTCTGCACCAAATCATATAGCCCACATTTGAATCAAACGCCGATCAAGTTACACCTCTCAAATTCTGCAAGCAATTCGGCCAAAACCAATAATATTTGATCGTATTACTTACAGAAGTATTGCAATCTCATACTGTATAGGTGTATAGTAGGAGCTTGTAAGGAATTTCTAAGTTTTCTAGCCCTATCAAACTAAAGTCGAATTAAAAGTAAAAGAGTATTGGAGACTGGTGGTGCTTCGGCAGTGTTCGGTATCGTTCAGGACTGGTCGGCTACATCCAGCACACTGTTGCCAAGTTGTTCAGTCACAGTCAGTCGGCGACTTGCTCTTGCCTCTGCCGGGTGACCACGTGACCAGCTTTATCCACTACCAGAGAAGGCGACTGACTTCACAATAACACAATAATTTAGAGTACAGTACCACTTAATTAATAGAATGAACCCAATTATGCAAGGAAAAGATTATCCAATACAAAAAATATGTCTGAAGAAACAACTGTATCAAAAACATTCAAATAGACAAAGTCTTTTTAACCTTAAAGCCAAGATTAGGCTACCCAATTAATTCCGCAATTCGACAGAACATCACATAAAATCATAATTAATTGATGAACAATAACAATTAATAAGACCGTACGTTACTTTAGCTGCACAGGCAATCAACTTAAATAAATAAAAAAATAACTACACAAATAAATTCAAATAATACAAAAAATTCCGCAAATCATACGAAACTCAATATTGAATCCATTAATTAAATCGTAATAATTAATTCAAGATTCACATAAAATTCCGCAATTTTACAACAATAATAATATGGAAATATTTATTAGGTATTCTAGATAAAATTCAGCAGCAATTATTATTATTAAAATATTATTATTATGATTATTTTTTATTATTAGACCATTATTATTGTTACTATTATTATAACTATTTTTTACTATTATTATTAGTACTACTTTAATTACTGTTAGTATTTATATTTTTATTACTATTATTATTATCACTATTATTATTCTTTTTTTTTACTATTATATTAATTGAGTTTTGGGGACAAAAGTCTGAGTGACAGTGCGACACGTTTTAGAACTGAAGTGATAAGGCCAGGCCGATGCAGGTATCAGTAGCACTGAAACTTGGCAACGCTTTAGCCACTCGGCCGTATAGTGCTTGGCTGTGATTGGACGGGCTGTTGGAGATTCACCCGAACCGACCCGAATCACATCGGCTGATTTCGCCACAGCCCCGTGCCAGTACTCTTTTACTTTTAATTCGACTTTAGCTCATATTGACGTTAGAGTATTTTCAATACTCTAAGATTTTTCAATAACTATTTGTTGGAGCGAAAGCACTAGATAAAACTTATTGATTTAATTAGGAAATACGGGTTTTCTGACTGGGAAACTATACCATGTAATGTTCCATGAGGATCAATTCTGGACCTTTTGTCATTCATCTATGTTAGTGATTCACCTATATCAAGGCGAATGTCTTACCTTCTAGTGCTGCAACTGTTACTCAAGAAAGTTTTGCTGGAAAAACTTCAGAAACTATAAATGTTTGAACATCTGGTTTAAAGCGAATAGTCTCAATAATTTTAACATTAGATAAAAAACGTTTGAAACAAAAAAGAAACAGATTTTTATGAAATGATAATCAAAAATTAAATACCGTACTCACGTACTAAAAAGTATGAAATAAAGAATTTACTTTAAACTGAAAAATTTCAAATTTAATACAAGTAACCTTTTGAGGTCCCCGCCAAATTTCTCATAAACTTTTCAAATATTACATAGAGTTTTTAAAAACTAATGAAATATTTGGCGCCGACTTCAAAAATTCTCCATATTGGAGATAAGACCGCTCGACATCAGCGAGCTGGAGGGTTATAACATGCTGTACACCTAAAAGCACATCTGCTATTGGGCTATTCAAAAGAACTTCAACATGGTGGCGTGCCCGTACACTGAATTGTTTTCTTGAAAGGAGGGTCATGTGTGTTTTTAGAGATTACCTACTAAGTTTTATTATATTGAAATTCATGACTTATGAAATACTGACAAGCGCTGCTCAAGGGCGCCACCAGGAAACTTTTCAGGGGGGTGCCAGTCCGTTTGGGGGGTATGGAAAATTTCCCCTGGAAAATTAAAAAAAATCAGAGTGTGAGTTTAGAAGCTTGTTTTATGACTTGAAAAGGTGCGGGCAACAAAAAAATCCCAAATTTATCAGTCTGTAAAAATTAGCTTTATTCATTAATATTTTTCTATTTACATCTACTCTTCTACTTTCAGTGGCAAACAAATTGATTAAATTTGTCACAAATTCTTCTTTTTTACTTTCAAAAATTGTCTGTGTGCAGACATCAGGCAAAGCCCACTAAGGCTTTCGTTGGCTGTTCTATTTCTAGCCCCTAGTGAACTCTTGAACTTCCCGCAAAATAATATTGTACGAAGTATGATACTAACACAAGTCGCATAGAAATAAGTAGCCTACATGTGAAACAGTTTTCAATCATTTTAAATACGTTTCACTGAAATATCTTTTCTATGGAACTACAACTTTGAAATACATTATGAATGTTATGTTATTTTTTCCTAACATATTATTTTCACCCAATTTGCCAGGGGGGAGCCGTGGCCCCCCCTTGCCACTATGTGGTGGCGCCCATGGCGCTGCTTGTATATGTGTAGATGTGAATAAAATGAATTGAATTATTGAGTATTGATAGCTTAGATAATTTATTGAAACTATATGGGCCAATAGAGAAATCTCATGGAGGATATGTAAATATGTCGATTTTCCCTCTGAACGATTTTCCCTCTTGAAGAAGATTTTCCCTAGTGTCTACACACATTACACAATCAGCCAGAGTGTGGACTCTGCCTAATGATGAGTGTGGACTGTCCAGAAAAGAACTCCAGCTTTTTATTTCAGCTTCAGCAATTTGTTCCAGTGAGCATTTTTGAGCAATGTTTCAGTGGGTGTTTTTCAAAATCTTTCAAAGGAGCCCACTAATCAAAGCCCTCATCCCATTATAAAGGGCTCAGTAATATACCATCGTCAATTTCATATGCTTCCTCACTCGCAATAAAACCCACTACAATTTATTTGAAAATTCTAATCAATCAATCAATAAATTAGTGAATTTAAAGTTTGCATTGATATTATCTAGATCAGTATTTAAATTTTTTCAATTCTAATAACTTCTAGTAACTCTAGTAACTAATAAGTGACATGGCCGATAACTCGATAAGCCAAAACAATTGGTTGTAATAGACAAAATCGACAGTATACCAAAGAGCGGATATGGACAAATCCTTCAAGGGGAAACCAGATGAAATGAGGAGTTATATAGGCAGGCCAAAAAATTTATAAACGTTTTTTTTACATAAGACGAATTCTATTTCCCATTTCACTAATATGCGACTTTGCTCGCAAACAGGATTGATGCAACAGGCTATCATGAATTTTAATTTTAATCGACACAAATATGTTGAAATAATTTTTAAATGTGGAGAAAAAATCTTGGTTATATCGCAATACAAAGAAAGAGATATAAAGGTTCAACTGAAAAGATTAACTTTTCAGAGAATTTCATTTTTGAAAGAATTCTTGAAAGTGAAGGGAGTCTGGGGGAAATCACTAGAAAAGTTTTTGAAAAATAGTTCCTATAAAGCATAACTTCAAGCCATTCTTAACATGAATCTATCCATTTTAACGCACATTATTTGTGTCCAAGAGAATCTTATCAAGCGCTTGGTAATTCCAATAAGGCAAAGCAGGGTCGACTAGCTCTGGCTTAGTCCGTACAGCTGTGGCGGCCTTTCCGTAAATTCTGCCTCTCCGAAATTCTCCGTATACTTTGGCCGAAAATAGCTACATAGGAAATGTTGTTTCTGTTGCACTTTTTTGGTCCCATGTAGAATTTAGAGGTTCTTTCAGTTCTTCTTTTTTTACTTCCCCTTCTCTTACCATTTCTCCTTTGCCATCTTATCTTTTCTCTCCTATATCATCATTATCATCTTCTTCTTCTTCTTGAGTAGTTTACTGGTAGAGAGGACCGAGATTTCTAACTCCACCCTTAATAAAGACATCTGATCAATCTCCTTTTTCTTCTTGTTCACATTCAAACGGTGATAGGCTTTTCATTCCATTCGTTTTTCCCAAGTTCACATTCAAAATTAATTCAGTAAAGCTCTGATTATCTGAACAAATTGGGACCAGATTCAATTCGAATAATCAGAATTTCGGATGGCTTAATTTTAGAGAAAGCTTATACTTTAAAGAAATAGAGCCCATTTTTGGCACTAAAAAGCACTTTTCATTAATCGAATGAGAAGGAAACACTTCTACAAGTTATGTAGGTACTATGGTATTCGATTGGGGGGGTGTGTACCTTATATGCGCTTAAGATAAATTTGATGGCCGGAAGCTGCAGTCGGGCAAATTCCCGAAGAATTGTGAGGACACACCACTCCAGCTCAAACCCATACGAGAAAATGTCTGTCCTTGCGGAATGCAGTTGCGGGGTGATACACAGAATAGCTGTTATTTATGCCCACGCAACTACAATCCAACAAAGAAAGATATATTAAAAAATCAGGAATAATTCAGCTAAGTCCCTCTCGCGAGCGGAGATCGAGTGCGGAACATGCAACTCTTGCTTGTTGCACTCTCCTCGCAATTCACGCTAGCGAGGTGGAAGAGCTATAAGAAATAATCCTGATACAGATATCCTTCCAATATATAATCGAAAGATTTAATGCCAAGGGTCCTTCAATAAGGACAAACCAGAAAGTTACTGAGGCGATATATCCCTCTCGGCTATACTGCTTGATGGTCCGCTGAAATAATATATAACTATAACCTGCAGCCAGGGTCGAGTAAGGATTGTAAATCAGAACTAAGGTTTTGAAATTACAATGGATTTTTAATGAATGTAAATTGATATTATGGAGTTTAAAATACAATGAAAGGTAGCAATTCGTATGCGGAGACGCAACTCTCGCCTTCAATTCCTACCACTAATATTCAGAAGTTAAAAATGATATATTTAATAAAATTGTTCATATGAGCATTTAGGTCTTTAGCCTAAGGATTTCTCAGTTCCAAGAGAGTAGTTTGATTGCAATTTACAATTGGATATGCCGATTATTTCTATAAACCTTGTATGAATAATATATTTCGCACATACCAGATATTTGGGCCCAATTTACGCGCACTAGTCGAAGTATTATATTTCTTCTTTGGCTCGTCACTAGTTGGCGTCACCCTCAGACATCTTGGATTGATCCTCGTGGTCGTTCGCGAATATTTTTGATACTTTTACTGATTCACTAACAAATTCGGCAATCCGGGGGTTGCACTCAAACAGCGGGATTTTAAAACAGATATAAAAACATTTAAATTTGACTAGATCGGGTTTCTTTAAAATTAAAAATTATTGAGTAGGGGAGGTTTAAAACGGAACCTCTCCCTCAGTCAGCCTAGATTTTCGTGAAGTCTCCTTCTTCAAGCTCTGGTCACAGTACTTGAAGAAGAGGCTGCGTCATGCGGTAAATCCGCCAATAACAGCGCAGGAAATTATTTTCCTCCAATGAGGAGCTTACACCCGATTTTTAAGTACGGTGTACCATACGTAAGAAAATTAAACAAATTGAAAATTGGAGGAAATAATAATTAAATTAGAGAAATTAATAATTAGCAGGGCAAGCATAAGCAGATTTCCCAAGTCGATCAAATAACATAAATACAGGAAATAAATAACAATACGAAAATTTTTTGTGAAAAGGAAAGTGACATTACTAACCGGTAACAGCTGTTTGATAAGCCGGTTTTATCAGGACAGTCGACAAGCTAACCTTTCACTTAAGGTAAACAACTTTTGTATTCCAGCCCATTGTAGGACGCTGTTTTAACAAATTAGGCAAATGAGTGTGCATCTAAGTTTACATAAAATTAAATAATAAAATTGGTAATTCTGAGTGAGTATTTAATGTTAAACCTTGTTTCTCAGATTAATTATGACATTAGTGTTAATTTGGGGTTGGTGAATTTGCACCGTGACAGTACGTACAAGAGTTATATTTAATAGAGATGAAAGTCATTGTTTGCTGAACATCAACTCAGTCGTTTCTGACTTATTTTTTCCCCCAAAGCGATTCGAATGATAGGAGTTCTGATAATTGGAGCTCGGATAATTGGAGCTCCAATGTAATCCCAATAGAAGGCTATAAAACCCAGACATGAAAAAGCTATGGTTGTGAGGTGTATTGGACGGAGTTACGGAAAGAGAATCTGCACTACAAGAAAAGTGCGAGTGTGCGTGTTAGAGATGAGGCGTATTTACTGGAACAGGTATTTTTACTGAGTATTTGAACGTACGGACTAGCACCTAGTATTCGAAGAACAAAATACTCAGATATCTGTGAGTATTTCTAGAAACTAGTAAACTACGCGACTTCAAGTCCCCACTCCAATTTACGGAGTGGGAGTGGAGCTTTGTAATTTGCAGTTGTACAGTAGCTATTAATAGCTCATTTCTCGTTATAGAACTATTCAACTACTCACTCACTCTTTCTCGCTCACTCTCACGCTCTCTCACTATTCACTATACTCGATTGTAGGCGCATGCGTCTAGATTGTCTTTGGTTGCGTATGGCGTACGCGCGTACTTTTCCAGTACAAATACTTCTTGAGTACTTGAGTACGAGTACTAAAAAGTAGTTTGTTACTCAAGCGTCTCAAGGTCTTGCCGTCCGCGTCTCATTTTGCTACAGCACATTTGAGAGCAAGTCAATAATTAGATTCGTGCTGTATTTAACACGAGTAATAAAGATTCGTGCTGTATTTAACGTGAGAAACAGTACCAGTACCGCAGTACGATACTCTCTTGTACGTGTACTCTTGTACGTCTACTCTGGCAAACTGGCTAATATAAAATACTACCTAGTATTTTGGAACAGGTATTTGTAATAGGTATTAGAACGTACTAGTACTCGGAGTACTTAGTATCAGAAAAACCTAGTACGACCCATCTCTAGTGCGTGTGCTTGTGTGGTGGCGCAATTAATATGTGCGCAGGGATTTGCTCAAATTAATTTAGTCGATTACATTTCAAGGTCGACTAGGCGCCCCTTCGACCTTGCCTGACCAGTGCCAGTACTGTCAGTACTCGGAGGGGCAGAGCGGCAAACATCTCTCACTTTCGTGCTGAACACTGAATAACACTTGCCAATAGCTGACTAATTACTGTAAACGATATCCGCTTCGCTTAGGACATGCTTGAAACTTCGATTATAATCAAGAAACAGCTCGACTGATTCGAAAATCATTAACTGTCATAGCACATCATCTGGCTACGGTATTCTTCTTCTCTCATGGGCGGTACGGTACTAATAGAAGCCCTATCTGGAAGCAGAGTCATCAACAACCATGAACATAACAGAAAGTATTTTCTGAAACATGCTTTCCTCAACTAGAAAAGTCATCTTAAGTTTTTTTTTTAAATAAGGATAATCCGGTAAATTACGTATTTTCGAGAGTGCTTCAGACACAAAGACGTCAAGACAGTACCTGAACTAAGGAATGTTGTAAAAATTCCGGAAGACGATAATTCTGGGAATGAAGGTCCAATGTGGGTGTCAACAGTTTATGTCATTATAAGTAATGAAGTAAATGATTGTTAGAAGAGCCAATGCTGGCTTAATACCAATGAATACAGATATATAGTATCTGTATTCATTGTTAATACTGTTCAAACGAATTTGTGAATATCCACGTTATTAATTAAATTATTATAAAAATTTTTGACTAGGACCCCTTTAGTTTATTATCCCTACTTCCACGCTCCATTTCGAACTATCAAACTCTTATATCTTTTTCTTGAACATTTTTCTCAATAGATAGTAAACAACTATCGTTTTCTTTTATCAAAACCTTTTTGTATACATAATAGAAAATCTTGTAATTTTGTATCAGCTTTTAAACTTTGTGAGATTTAGAGCATATTATAGTTTGTGAAAAATTGAATAAATCAGGAAGAAAATGGGTTGAAGAACTCGTCGGATTACTATCATCTGGTTTTTTAAAAAATTTGACATATATTAAATAGAAGAAATATCATGTGCTGTGGGTAGAAATGTGGGCATTTAGTAAACAATGGTTTGAATCTGCTACGAATTGCTAAAGTAGAGTATACATTATTTCTTCTCTTCAATTCATACTTCATAATAAATCTGCTCAGGTTACTTGATCATTTCAGTTGTGATATCGGCAGTGAACATCATATTACAAACCAAATATCAGACTTAAAGTAGGCCTTCAAATAATCAATGAGCCACTTCTGTCAATTTGTTTTTTCAAGAACTTCTGATTTCTACTGCTTAAATCATAATCTAATTCTATTCGATTAGATGGGTGAATAATAGATTTTCCAACTGATTACAAATCATCAATAATGTTTCAATTTATCCTATTTTCTAATAGTGTTCAAACAATATTTCAAATTTCTTTGTTTTCATTCTTCGTGATCATATTTTTGATATTAATCACTCAGAGAAAGATTTTTAAAAAATGAGAGGAAAAATATAATGAAGCACTTCGATGAACAAGGAAGACAACATCAAGCATTATATTCACATATATTCACAATCGGACTTTACTGAAGTGAATAACTAAATCGTAAAATTTTTTTAAAACTGTTAAACAGCACCTAACACTTTTTCGTGTCTGAGTGATTTATATAGCGCACGTGATTCTATTTCCACTGATTTTGTTCAATATATCTTGTAGATAAAATCTCATGTACGTGTACGCACATCTACAACAACCGGACTTTCGGCTCGAGTTCAAAACAATTTCGACAAGGCTATCAACTTACAATGAAGCAGCCACAAAAATAAGTTGAGTTACTGATGCCAGTTCAAGAACAATAATTTCATAGCAAGTGAGTCAATAAGAATCATTTTTTAAGATACGGTATAGAAGTAAATTCTCTGTTTATGAGACTACCCAGTGGCGCACCCAGGGGGGGCTTAGGGGGCCTAAGCCCCCCCTCGCCACAAGAAGCCGAGGTCCTTAAACAATTTTCAAGCGAATTTTCAAGAGAATTGTCTGTAGGGAGTACGTGCTCCAGGCTGATTAGTGTTGGTGCATTTAATAATTTCACCCTTTTCAAGTAGAATAGAGTACATAACTAGTGACTTGACACGGGGGGCTTTGGGGCTCAAGCCTTACCCTCAGTTCTTGAGATCCTTATCAAAATCCAATCGGTCACCCTTACAAAAAAAACCCAAGAGTTTGTAGCTTTTCTTATCTGACTGAACAGATACCTGCCAGCCACAGCTCACGGCTATCACTTTCCTAAAAAAGAATGTGCGAAAAAATTCTGCCAGATTCAAGGAATCTGCCAGATTGCAAGAGCTTATTCCTTCAAAAATGCTTCATCAAAGAAATACAGATAGCAGAAGAATGATGATAACTTTCTTAGTAATAAATCAATGAATTAGTACTCATTCAAAAACGTTAGGCTTCTAGAGCCCTCATTTAGGTGGTGAATTGAATAGATTCGTTGTGAAATAAGCTGAAAAATCACATAAAACAGAAAAACATTAACTACCGTGATTATTGAGTTATTCTATGAAATACGCAAAACAGGCCAAAAGAAGGCGTTTTTGAGATCTATGGGTACGAACTTGGTTATTGATTGCGAATAAAGCACCCAGAGTTCAAAAATCAGAATTGAAATTAGATGTTGGATCAAAACACACAATAATAGCAATTGGAAAGCATCTGTGAAAAATCCGTTTTCTTTGATTCAATAAATCTCGACTTTATATGTTTTGGGATAGCTCTTGACTATTAGGTACATTAAAATTTAATAAAAAAAATATTTCGCAAGTTTTGAAGGAGAATTTATAAAAGATTTGGTTCATTGACAATTAAATTAGTTCACCCACTAAGCCGACAATAAGAAATGTGTTTTCATGATCATTTTGTGAATTTTTGTAAAATATCCCAATTCAAAGATTAGGTAATCCCGATTCACATTGAGACTTGCATTTTTCGTTCACTTTACTAGACATGCAAGCCTCAGAATGGTGTGGGCATCATAAAAATATATTATAGTAGATCGTATAGAACGTTTCAACCAATTTCACATTAAATCACACCACCTATGTGAAGGCCATAGAGATTTAGGAATGAATGATGGTAGCCTTCACCTGTAATCTTCCACCCTCTTTATTTTTCTAACAAAGCGTTTCCAGACCTACATTCATTTGAATTTTTTATCTTCATGAGAAGATGCTTATGCAGTCTGGCAGAATCATTTTGAATTTTTAAAACACTTTATACAAAAACCACACGATGGACACAATTTGTTTTCTCATAGATAATACACTTTGAAAAGTCAAGTAATGAACCTCTCCACAAGGAACTTTAACGTGCAACAATCTTGTAAAAAGAAGTCTGAAAAATCCCAATTTCACCGCCTCCCCTCCCGCCTAAATTTCACTTGGTTGGACGGGTAAGCATCCCCCCCCCCGCAACCAAAAGTTTGGGTGCTTCCCTGAGTCTACCGCTTACGTCTGTGTGAAGTTTAGCAAAGAATACTTTTTTATTTACATCTATTATTACTTTAAAAAAATGAGATAATGGGAGCATTAATATTTCATCATTATTCCAAATTTATAGTTCAACATTTTTGAGCGTTCGAACATCTAGATTATTAGCTATGTCTGTGATTATGTGACCTTGGAATATTGACAAAATAATTTATAGTTATCAAAGTTTATATAGTATTGTTACAGGTTCTATGTCTAAAATAACGCTGGCAACATTTACATTTATCACTTGCACTTTATTTACACAAATAATCACAACACTCACTGTTCAGTAATGTCTTACAGAAAAATAAGCAATTAAAAACAGATAACACGATATTGTTCAACTAATAATGAGTTTTCAATAAACTGTACAAAAATCAATCACTAAAAGTTAAAAGGCCGATCTAATATTAATTAATAACTGTACAATAAACTGTCCAATAATACTCAACAAGAAACGTCGAGGAAGAACAATTAACCCACGTAGCACAAGTCCGTCAATACAGTAATAGATAAAAGAATTATCACTCCCGAACCGTCAAGAGAATTATCACTACAGACAACGAAAGTTCATTGCATGGTTTGTAAAAGCGCCAACGGGATTTCACTGTCTGTATTAACGCGAACTGTCACTACTGCCACTTATCAATGTAGAACAATAACTGAACTACTTAACTGTCACACTTGTTTATCATGACGAATATCAAAGACAACTGAACTCATTTACAAGAGACTTCCTCCATTTATATACTTTTCAAAATTGAGATATCTCTCGAATTTTCCATCAACTTCTAAATAAATAAATAAAGGAAACTAGCACTTTCTACAATATTCGAAAACATTCCATTAATGTCTACTCAAACAACTAGAACATTCCACAAATTACCAAGTAAACACTATAAAAGTGTCAAAAGCAGTGTAATTAATTGCTTAAAAGTAAACATTTACATAGCAGATAACACCGAGAACCACTGTCCTTCTTTCTCTCTATTAACTTTAATTCAGACTCGCTACACTACCCCCACCTTAAGGTTGAGCGATCGATAAAAAAAAAATTTTTAATATTTTTTTTTCTTCTTCCAAATCATTAGACAGGTTCTTAGGACATAATGTATAGGATTAATTTTTTTTTTATCATCTCCCATTTGTTCAGAATGGGACTTCAAAAGTGGCTTTTTTTTAGGATAATGGTACACACACCACATAAAAACTACTAATCAAAAAGTTAAAAAAATATATACACAAGTCTCCTTTTTACTATAGCAAAAAATACGTCAACTTTTTTTTAAGAATCTCAAAAAATAAAAATTTATATGCATTTTTAACACTTTTTTCCATACTAAATGTTTGTTTGATAGGCTTCAAATCTATCCGAACTTTGTTCATGATGAATACATTGAATGCTCAACACTTTTATCATCGCAATAATAACCGTTTGGTGTGTGTACCTTTCAAGCATGGTTTTACGCCTGCTGAGCTCGCTACGCACACTAACGGATGATATACAGCGCCCGCACTCGCAAGAAGGGCAGGAGCGCACTGCTAATCGCAGCGGGACGATAACAAACTGTCCCACCGACAAACTTGTCCATTTCAATTTGCATACTGCCGACAAACTTCCCCAGCCACCATTTCCTGTGACTCATAACTCCATCTCGAGAAATGCTAGAGCTGCCTTGTATTGTATTTCGTAATTCGTATAGCTGAACGGACTTCGATGGGGAAATGTTGCCCAGCCGGTCAAGCTCTTCGTATTGCAACGCTTCCGTAAATTGTTCATATCTCGGTTACTAATAAAAATATTGGAATGAAATAAATTTCAATGTCTTCCTCATATCATTCTCTACAATCAATGAATGCTATGTCCTTTTATAATTGCCATAATTTGAAAGTTATTCCTGAACGAATCTAAAGAATAAGGTATTTACGATTGCATACGTTTTTATTTTCTTCTATAGCCTTTATTCCCAGCGTTTCACAACAAAATGTTTTAGACAAAACCTTTAGTTCGTTTTCAGATCTTCAAATCGATATATCATAACTAATACTTCATGGCCTTGAAATGACGACCAACATTTACTAAGAAGTATCACCGTGTCCTTGTTTCTGTTCGCGTAATGTGTAGGCTAGCTACAAGAACTTTGTCAGTGGCGGATCTTTCAGGCTGAAGCCCCCAAAACCTCCAAAAATGTTATTGCTTAGTTTTTTTTTTTTTTTTTTTGAGGATGATGCCCACATAGGTCTGAGACCTGTGCGTGGGTAATGAGTTGGATGATGGTGATTTATGAGTTGGACCTACAGTTTTAGGTGGGTTCCGAACCACCGGGAAGTGATTTTCAGCAGAGAACAGTGTCTTTTTTGCTGGCCAATCTAATCGGTCACCGTTACAAACAGGACCTACGAGAACGCAGCTTATCTATCTGATTGAACAGAAACCTGCTACGGCTCGCGGCTATCACTTCCCTTGTAAATTGTAAATTGTTTATCAATATAATCAGTTTGAAGCTTCTAAAATATTCATTAGCAAGAAAAACCAAATTCCACTACCAATTCTTCAATTTTATGATATCTGTTAACGTTTTAATAATGTATAATTTCTTAGTTACATTCACATTGCCTGAAACTCATCAGCACAAAAAGTGTTTTGTGTTGCAAAGTGAGTAGCGATGAAGACAATGACAATGTTCACTCTTGGACCAAGTCTCCAAACAAAAATTCTGTGTCCCCATAACTATGCATTTATCACTCCCGCCAGTAGAACTACTTTGTTTCATTAGATGTACGATATACTTGAAAATAAATCCTTTTAACAATTTAATCTGCCTTTTATCAAATTGCATGAGGAAATTAACAAACAAAACATCCTGAAAAAACGTTTTTAATTTAAAAAATAACTATGGTACCACACTGTTTTGATTGCTCCATTATACACAAAAATTTTCCTCCGTTCAGCCATCCCCAAAATAAAATCTCTACCAATAGAAAAATGAGGAGATTCCACAAAAACGTTCATACTCGTACATACGTTCATACGTTCATACATGAATGAGGAATTTGTCACTATAATATCTGAGGCTGCTTTGTAGTTTCGGCTTTAAAGATATTTTGAAAATTGTTTCACAAATTTTGCAAATCTGATTCACATCTGATGAGGGCAGTACTAAATATCCACGAGTTTTTATCGATAGTAAATTAACACTAAGATTGACAGGGCTGTCATCACATTTTTGAGGTGACAGCTGCTAAACATTCTTCGCATTTGATTTGGAAAATTGGATCCTTTGAGGAATTATAAGATATCATGGGTGACAAATACTACTCCATATTTCTTCACAATTCTTCTAAAGAAGAATTAAGAAGAAGTTCCGCATTTCTTCTAAAGAAGAGAAGAGGAACGAATGGCAATGATAGAAAACAGTGGAGAATTGGAAAAGAGATGACAATAGAAATTTGTAGGAGAGATGAAAATAAAAAAGTCTAAAAAGGGTAAAAATGAGGATAAATTAAAAGTAGAAGAAAGTGAAAGAGATTTTTCAAAATGTTGACAACAACTCCAATTCACATCTGATTGTTCAGAATGGGCTTCAAAAGTGGCTTTTTTGAGGCAAATGGAACATACATTACATAAAAAGTACTATTAAAAAAAAATTATATGCATTTTAAACTCTTTTTTTGAATTAAATGTTTATTCGATAGAACATTATTATACTTCCAATTTTTTTAAAGTAACTACTGTATTTACTTTTTGAAAAACATTAGTCCTAGCTGGGCGTGTATTATAGTTCCTAGCTTTTTAAAGTAACTATTTACTTTTTGAAAAACATTGAAAAACATTATTATAGTTCCAATTTTTCAAAGTAACTATTTAATTTTTGAAAAACATTAGTCCTAGCTGGGCGTGTATTATAGTTCCTAGTTTTTTAAAGTAACTATTTACTTTTTGAAAAACATTATTATAGTTAATATATAATTTAATGTTATAAACATAAAAAAATATAATTCTGATAAATGTACAGACAAAACTCTAATTTTATTTATCTAGATATGTTGCGGAAGAAGAAGGCTTGGTTGCCTTTCTTTTTTTCTTATCCTTCTTATGCAACACAATTTTTTATGTATAATGAATGTTTATATATATTCAATTTTTTGATGGTTATACACATACACGTGCATTACTAAGAGTAACATTCATGCCAAATTTCAAATAAATCGGTTCACGCGTTCAGCCGTAAATATGTTACAAACAGACAAACCCAAACGGTTGACTCGATACAGGGACCTCTCTTCGTTCGGTCAATTATTGTGATTGCATATCATATTATTTTTCCAAAGCAGGAGGAACGAATGTGTGTCTGTGTTTCAAGTACAGTATCAATAATGTATGTTGACAGTATATGTATGTTTTTACAATGTATGTTTCAGTACAGTATCAATAACGTATGTTGACTAATGTTGACAATACGGCCATAATTGCGATTACTTCCGTATTGCAGATTAGAGTATTTATTTTTCCCAAGAAAGGTGGAATCTTTCCACACTCCCTCATGCTCTTTCTCTCTCTTATCAGACCTAACAATATATCTTTGACGAATACCAATCTATCTTTCATTCTCACTCCTTTCATTCAGTGTGAATGTATGCTTTTTTATATTTTTGTTCACTAGTGAAAGATGACGTGATTTTTACTCTACAGAATTCTCATTTCCAGTCGGCTAATTTAGTTGACTCACTATGAATTATGCTGTTTCCATTTGACCGCTTGAACATTTGACCTCTATTGTTTGACCGAGCGAACCGAGGTCTCAGTTTTAGCTCGAGTATTTGGCATTTGGTCTCTTCGATTGATTGTTATGATTTTTTGCATGCATGTTCCTTATTGAGCAATGTGTGTACAGGGTTTTTCCATTGTTGACCCCCATTTTTTATGGGGGCCCCAATTCATCCCTCATTATTGGTGTGTCCTGATCGACCCGGAATGATTTTAAATGAAAGTTTACTTGATTTTAATGTTAACTTCACCCTAGAACAAAATCAAAAAAATCTCGAAGGAGGTCAATTTAGAAGGGGATCAAAAAATTTAAAATGTTAAATATTAAGATTTTCGAAAAATTCTTTTCAACATTCAATAGAGCTTTTCAAGTGGAATAAGATTTGGTAGAAGAAAGTTTTGAACAATTGGCTTCTTGGGGATGGTGGTGGCTGAATATCAGAAAATGATGCTTCTGAAAATCAACTTTTTTGGTTGAAATTTATTGGTTTCACGATCGGGATCTTGTTTTGAAAAAAATTATGTTTGTTAAAAATAATAGTGTCATTGAACTCCCATGACTATTTCTAGCAAACACATATTAAAAGGAAATATTTAGTGTGCGCATCATGCACAATAATTATTCAACTAAATCTAAAACATTTTTTGAGATCATGAATTTTTATTACAGAGTCTAATATAATGTTTTGATAAGTGTAACGTTGAAACTATTTTCAGTTTTTATATAAGGAGAGTTTTTGCATATCGTTACAATATCAAAATGAAACCCTATGGTTTTAGTACTCATAATTCAGCCTTACTTGCTGAATTATAGAAGACCAATAACGATCAGCTATCATATCGGAGCGATGTGAAGTTTCTGCATTGAAAGTAGAAAAATCCCCTTGTTTGTACAGCAAATTTTAGAATAATCTGTTAGTCTGAGAAAAAAATATATATACATAATGTATAAAAAACATACTTTTATTGCCACGTTTTCTCAGCATCGGGGTGAAATTCGAACATTTTTCAAATATAAATCATAAATTTGATGAAAGAGAAAATTCCAGGACGAGCGCAGCTGTGTTAGTATTTAAAAATGAACAAGTTAATCTTGAAAATCCTCCTTTATCTAACATTACAATGCATTATCACTACCCTCCTAATTTTTAATAATTTTTTATATAGCTGCACACGTCATAGCTCAGGGATAGCGAGGGACTCTGGACAGTACTAAAAAAATAAGGATTACGATAGTTCAGGGTAAATCAGAAAATTTCAGACCATCCTCAGGGGGATATTACACAATCGTTTATCTTTATAGGCGAACATGTTTTTTTGTGATGACAACTCCTCCGTGGTTTCTCGATTGATTTTGTTCGTTGACGTCTCATTTGAAAGATCTCATCGAGTAGATGTTTGATAAGGTCTTACATTTTGAAAAAAGTCATCGCGGACATGAGCAATGAACGATCAAAGTTTCAATTTTTTCCATTGCTTTAACATAGGGATCGGTGAGCTGAAAATTTTCACATTTCAACTTATGATTTGATGATCAGCTGTTTTGAAACAAAAAGTTTATTTTTCATTGTTCAGAGAGAGGGTGGGAGGATAGGATAAAGAGGAAGAGAGGGAGAGGAAAGAGAGAGAAAAGTGGAAGAAGGAAGAGGAGAAGATGAAGAAGACGAAGGAGAAGAAGAAAGAGGAGAAAAAGAAGAAGAAGAAGGAGAAGTCGGAGAAGAAGTAGAAGAAGAAAAAGAAGAAGAAGAAGAAGAAGAAGAAGAAGAAAAAGAAGAGGAAGAAGAAAAAGGACAAAAGGAAGAGGAAGTAGAAAAAGAAGAAGAGGGAGAAAAAAGAGGAAGAAAAAGAATAAGAATAAATAGAAGAGGAAAAAGAAAAAGAAGGAGAAGGAGAAAAAGAAAAAGGAGAAGAAGATAAAAAAAGAAAAGGAAGAAGCAGAAGAAAAAGAAGAAGAGGAGGAAGAAGTGGAAGAAGAAGAAGAAGAAGAAGAAGAAGAAGAAGAAGAAAAAGAAGAGGAAGAAGAAAAAGAAGAGGAAGAAGAAAAAGGAGAAAAAAGAAGAAGAAGTGGAAGAAGAAGAAGAAGAAAAGAAGAAGAAGTATGTAGAAAATCTACATTTGGAAAGTATTTTACAAAGTTTAATAAAGTCTCACATTCGTGCGACCCGGGATAACCTAGTTTTATCAAATTATTTGATCAAATCTAGCCTCAAAATTCAGTTATTTCTAAATTTTTCGCTGAAAAATGTAATGGCGAACTATTAAATTTCATAAAACTAATTACTTTCATTAAATAAAACAGAAATTCTTCCTAAAATATTGCTAAGCGATAAATAAATAGATAAAAGATGAGAACGATCTGTGATAAAGATCCAATAAAGATTGTGTTATTTGACCCGAAGAAAGTTAGAATAAAATCCGTACAAAACCAACAGTTTGTTATAATATAAAAGTGAGGCTCATGAACAGTGGTCATCATTTCCTAGTTGTGTAGAAGCGCAGGAAGAAGTTGTATTTGTATTTGGTGGAGTTGCGAGTGCGGAAGAGTACGTTGGAGAGAGGGGTCTAGAGTCTAGAGAATGATTGAGTGACGTTACGTTGAGGGGGGTAGTCTACTCACACACATGCAGTCTGTCACAACATCGATACAGTGCCCAACATCTAGTGGCAGAGATTCGACAACAACAGTCCTCGCACTGCCACGTTAAACACGGTTTCAATCAACATTACCCCTCCCCCCAAACTTTTTTTGGAACCCCCCCAAGAATTTTAATGAAGCCGTCTGCGTCATAGCCCCCCCCCCTGTGGGCACCCCTGATTAAATGATATGTATATCGCGTATATTGAAATTGAAAGAGTCTAGAATACACTTCTCACTCATGTCTTTATTTAAAAATGATGTACAGTACGCCTATTATTTATAATCCTATGCACAACTTCTTTGCAATGAATCTTTCAAATATATGAGTTCAAGTAAACATGAGAGTGAATGTTGCCAAAACCAAAAAATATTGAAATACTTTGTGAAATACAAATCCATGATTCGAAGAGAGTAAATGGAGAGAAGGGAAGCAGATCGCTTATCTTTTGCATCCTTTTTTCAAATAGGAATGTCAAAAAATTATTATTGATGAACGTTTTTTCCAAGGATATGATGCTGATGATGAAATGGGCTTTGAACTTTTATCCCAGTATTCCCATCGCTGTCAGTTTTATAGCTTGAAAACAATCCATTAGGGAAACCAACAAAAATTCCACCTCAATAAATAATTCCAAGCAACAGCATATGAACTTCACCAGTGATTGCTATTACTCTGCCGATTGCGATAAGTGTTTTTATAAAAATAATGTGGAATGTCTGCTCTTTATCAAATTAGAAGCTACCAGTACTAGAATTGGAAAATATTTATCATAGGATGCGTTCTTGAGGATCGGTCCAATATTGATTATCAACGTTCGATATTTGACTACATCCATCATTCAATCTCATTTTAAATCTTTTACTGAATATCGGTAATAGATTAGATAGTCTTCGATCAATTCAATAAATAAAAAAATCACAACAATAACATGATTAAGTTCCTGGATTTCTTGTTCCATGACAAACTGCGTTGTTAATAATAACTTTTCATGTGAAATTTAACGACTTGCAGTCAAATATTTGTTAAGAATAAGTATAACTCACTTAATCTGGCCGAGCGCTTTCGAATCTATGAGATCCATCTTCAGAGGCGTGGGTTCCTAGATCATCACGTCAGTTTTTTGGTTAGAAGTGTTGTGGTTTTTGTAAAATGTGATCAAAAAGTTTGTGAGATTTAAAATTTAGTTGTTCATTGAGAATGTTTTGTTTAATGTGTGTGGTGTGTTTGTATATTTCAAATTGTTCCAAGGTGTTGAGTTCGTGTCCTTTAGATTTTATATGTAGAATGTGTAGGTTGGTACTGATGTCAGTAAAAGTGTGTCCAGTTTGAATGATATGGTCGGCAAAATTCGATTCAGCTTTTGATGTCAGGGCTTGAAAATGTTCCTTGTAACGTTGTTTGAATGTGCGGTCTGTTTGTCCTATTTAGAATTTGTTACAATCAGAGCAGTTCAGTTTGTAGATCCCTGGGAGATCGTATTTGTTTGTGTTCAGTTTGGTTTTGAGTGTAAGTGCATTTTTTATTTTGTTTTTTGTTCTGAATGAGATGGTGTGGCCGGCTTTTTTGAAGATTTTTGCTAGTCTGTTTGATTGTGGATTAATGTATGTCATTGTGATGTATTTTTTGTCAGTGGTGTTGATGTTTTGCTTTTTGTTTCTTATTTTATGATTGAGTTTGTCAATTAGGTCGTGTTTGTAGCCGTTTTCTTGTGCTAGGTATTTTATTGTATTTAGTTCAGTGTGGTAATTGTCGGTGGATAGTGGTGTGTTGTTGAGTCTGTGTAGCATTGACCTGAATGCTAAGTGTTTGTGTTGTGTTGGATGATTGGAGGTGCTGTGTATTAGGGTATCTGTCATTGATGGTTTTCTGTAGATGTTGAAGCTGTGTTGTTGGTTTGTGTTCTTTGTAATTGAGAGGTCTAGGAAGTTTATTAAATTGTTTTGCTCATATTCAGCTGTGTATTGAATGTTCTTATGTATTTTGTTTATGTATGATCGGAGTTGTTCACATTGTCTTTTGTTTCCTCTGTATAGCAATAGAACATCATCTACATATCTGTGCCAGTATATTATGTTCTGTGAAAATTTGTTATTAAAGAGTATATGAGTGTTTTCGCAGTGTTGGAGATAGATTTCATCAAATACGCTTGAGATTGGTGAGCCCATTGGCAGTCCATCAGGTTGTTAGTAGAATTTGTTGTTGAAGGTAAAGTAATTTTGTTGAGTGATGATTTTTAGGATGTCTATTATTTCATTTATATGTTCTGTAGCTGTGTTGTTGTGAATAAGGAAGTTCTGTATTATTTCTATTGTTTCATTGATAGGTATGTTGGTGTATAGGTTTGTTATATCGAAAGATGCAAGAGTGGAGTTGTGAGGAATTTGTGTGTCTTTTATTTTTGCGATAAGATCGCTACTGTTTTTTATGTATGTGTTGTTGTTGATATTAATTAGTTTTCTCAGTGTTTGATCTATGTGTTTTGCTAGTTTATAGGCTGGTGCTTCTTGGTAGTTTACAATTGGTCTAATAGGTATGTTGGGTTTGTGAATTTTGCGAAGTGAGTAGTGTATGTCTATTAACCACAACTCTTCCACAACACTAACCACAACACTTCTAACCAAAAAACTGACATGATCTAGGAACCCACGCCTCTGAAGATGGATCTCATAGATTCGAAAGCGCTCGGCCAGATTAAGTGAGTTATACTTATTCTTAACAAATATTTGACTGCAAGTCGTTAAATTTCACATGAAAAGTTAACGATTAAGTTCTCGTAATTCTTAAACAAAACTCATGGAACTGCAGTTCTAAGGATTTTGTAATAGGCCTATTGATATATTTATATAGTCTATTTCCACTACAAAAAATTGAAACCTGCATCTTATTATTGGATAGGGGTCAGAGCAAGAGCTACTAATAATGAGTAATAAGTAGAGAGGAAAACAAAATATAGAATCCATAATTTCAAGTTATATGTGTGAGCTCACTCACTCAATATCAACTATGCACCCGTAACATTCACACCCCTACATGCCTTACACAACATGCAATCAACATGCAACATGCCTTAGTTGAGTACGGAAATTTTCATCGGAAATATGTGTTGTAAAAATGTATACTTGTATGTTTTAAAGTTGTAATAATCATTATAGCTTTAGTCTGACTAAATTATGCGAATTAGTAACTCATGCTTCCTTCAAGATTTTCAAAAAATGAAACATTTATCAATTTAGTTAACAATATTATGAATGATTTTATCCAAACGTTTCATTATACTCATAAGGATTGAATTTTAGTTATTGTTTTGAATTAAATCAATATTGGTTTAATTGGCATAAAGCTCAGAACAGAAAAAATAGCCTAAAACATTTCCAAAGTTGTAATTATTCTTCCACCCAGACTTCTTGCCTCTTTCACACAAGTGGAACATTTCGTCCCAATAATTCCAGCTTGAATTTCATTCCTGTCTCACTCCAATAGCGTGAATAGAAAGATAATTGGAACGGGAATCGAGTGATCTTCAAGTAGAGGAGAAACTGAGCGTTTTCAGTTTCAATGACATGAAAACTTATTGACACATCTTATAATTGAAATTTCAAACCTCAAGCTATTCACTAATTTCATCATCGATTCAATGAGCTCTACATAGCCCGATTTCTTCTCTAAACTCATCAAGGTGGTGGGGGAGAAGAAGTAGAATCATTTCAAGGTATCAATTATTAACCTTATCAACTTTTAAAGTTATTATTGTTACTTCATAATTATTCATTTTCCCATTCATTTGAAAAACTTGAATTATCATTAACTGGAAATATTGTTTCCAAAACATGATTTTAATTTTATTATTTCAAATTGTTGTTTCAAGAACATTGATGTTATCTTTTAGTTTTATTCTTAGGAACTAAATAATCTATGTTTTTCAATCGAAAGCTGCCTATGAGATTCGGCTTTTACAACACTGTTGTACAGGTACAAAACCTACAGGCGTGTGCCAATTGAATTTTAACTGTTGTAGTATATTGTAGGCTATAATTTTATAAAAATGTTTTCCTTTTATACATTTTCACTTCACAATTGGCTTGGGCTAAACTGTCACTACTTGATTTTCTCCAACTAATCAAATAACTTAATTAGACACCAACACCCTAACTAGCTTACTTGACTTGCATCCGCGCTAGCTAACTTCTCTCCATACCAAACTCAAACCAAAACTGAACTTAAGCTAGTTGTATACAAGGCCGTACCCAGGAAAAACATTGGTGGGGGGGTAGCCTCAAGGATTGTGGGTATGAAGTCCGGGGGTCCTCCTGCGGGAAATTTTCATAATTCAAGCGTCAAATGACACATTTTTAGGCAGTTTTAACCTCTGATGGAAAAGAGTTCAGAAGCCAATAATTATGGTTTCAACTTTAAATAGTTTGCATGATTATAAAATAGGAAAATATAAATATTTATTCATGATAATGAACAACAATAAAATATGGGTAAAACTCTCTAAGAGTGTGATGAGTGAGAAGACGGGATAATGATCAATCCCTCAATAATAGGAAATACAGAGGTTCTATACTGTACTATGTATGAAAAAGTAACTATAACGTTTAACGTTAACACCTATCTGGATTGTGGATTGCTATTGTGGTAGTAGAGAGGGTTCTGAGAGGGTGACAACCTGTTTAAATCTACTCTTGAAGTAACCTTTTTCCAAGAATGAGGGTAAAATCAGCGAATTTATTGCTTAGAGTAGTTTCAGCAACGTGAGGGGGCAGTATATCTTTGTTTCTTTGTTTTGCGCTTATACTCCTCCCGTCTGGTGAAATCAAAGATTTATCTTGTTTAAAATTGATTTCATTTCCACAAAATATGAGAAAACTTATAATCATATCCCCACTTTTCAAGATATATCCAGTAAAATCTGTAGGTTTTGGCAATTTTGAAAAAATAGCCTTATGTGACACATTTCAATTTAGAATCAACTCTCCTGAGAATCAAATGTGATAACTCATTCTGTGGGATATTTTATCGTATTCCATGTTGTAGAGATTACAGTTTCTTGAAAACTGACATCTTCGAGATAATAGTAATAGTAATAGTAAGACAAAACATAAAGTTCGAATTCAGTGCCTCAAAATACATCATATAGAACCGTTGAGAAAAGCTTTCACAAAAAAAGTTTTGAAACAGCAATTTATCGCCACCATGCCAACTGCACTGGCCAGTAATAAAGCCCAGTTGCCAGTACAATGCATAAACATCATTAATTAGATTATGCAATGCCTAACTTAGTGAGAGCAAAATTTAGAGTAAATTTCATTCAAGAAATATTCAGGCAAATGAAAACACGTTAAAAATACTCATTTTAAAAAAAAATTTTGGGCGATGCTTCATCCCATCTGGTACGGCCTTGATTGTATATGGAAATAATAGTTTTCAATTCTTCTTATTAATTTCATTCAACTCACAATAATGTTTCCTTCAGATCAGGCATTATTTCACTGTCACGATTAATCAGATGCACGCTTTCTCAGATAATTTGCTAATTTAAGGCCTAACGCTCATCTGATTGGAAAAACGGGACTTATAGTTTATCGTAAATTTTCTGTTCAACACAGCCTCTCCATTTCAAGTCATCTTTCTTATAAAAAAGCTCTGTGAATTTTCACAATGATGTCATTATACAAGACTGACGTCATTGTGAAAATGTACACATTTAACTCTGTTTGGAATTTATGAGATCTTCAAGCAATAAATCATTCATTAACCACGGTCCAGGTGAGTTCATTGATTCGATTTCAGGTTGGAATTCTATTATATATTATGAAAGAATTTCTGGTTTAGGAAGAAATATAATGCTAGTTAGGTTTTCCTATCACATTTCATGCAGTGTAAGAAGCATCCGAGCGCGAAAACGAGGTGAATATTCAATTTGTGACGCATTCAATTTAATTATGAATAATGGAAGTGACAAGGAGCAGGAAGAAACGATCGGGAAATAACGAAAGGACGACACTCAGTCACAGGACAGTGAACGCTCAAGTAGTCCGCTAAAGCATAGCAGCCTGCTCTTCAAAGAGATGTTTTCAACAAGCCAGACATTGTTCTAGCTCCACCAACCAGCAAACACAATCCTGCTTCCTGGGAGACGATCCTCAATTACGCTCCAACAATGAACCCAAATCCGTCTACTCATTTCAGAACGAACCTAGAAATAAATGGGTAAATTATTCCGCGTGAATCATTCCCTCTACGAACTTATTTCGATTAGTCAGATGTGATTTAATGTTGGCGGAATTCCATCCATACATATTTATGCGTTTTATACTACATGTGGTAGTATCCTATTGAACCTCCATCAAATCATTGCACAATAAATAACATAAATTTACTATTTCGGATATATTTCATTATCATGTGAAAGAGTGGAAACTATTAAAGGAAATTGTATTGTTAAAAAGTGAGGTGTCACATTGTCAACTGAGTGACAACCGGCCAGCGGACACTCACCTAGCTTACATTTGGGGCATTACCACTTTTAAGCTGGGTTACACCATCGTTCTGTGCTACCGCTATTGAATAAATAACACAGTAATTGATTTTTATAAATTTTCTTTTCTGTGGCTATAAAATTCTCAGTTCATGAGTACCTCTTGTGACTCGAGAGAGGCAAGATTGGTTTGGGCGGAGGACGGGTTCCTGCCGTGATGGATTGCTGTTTGCTGATGATATATGCGTTAATAAGTTCCGGTGAGTCCTTGTACTCTAATAAAAATGATTATTTTCCTGGAAGTGGAATTAGAGCGAACCTAATTAATTTCAAAAGTTGTGTTAGCCTTGTATCGGTTTATAAGAAGAGAATCAATATTCACATTTAAAGCGAGAGAGACCCAAATTTTGATGCTTATTTGATAGAGTTATCAACTTATCGTTGATTTAAAATTTTAAGTTATATTAAAGTTGATAAATCAAATTTTAGTCGAGTCAAGTTGAACTTTATGTATAGATGGATAACAGAAGGTTTAAGATGTTGAAATTTTAAACTTGAATCAATAGTCCTTAGTTTTGAAAGCAGTGTTCTTGAAAGCAGCAGAAATTTGACTGCAAGTCGTTGAATTCACTTGAAAAGTCAACTATATTACTATTATAATCAATTTCCTATGTCGACATGAGAAAAATTGACAGTCAATGTAAATCAATACTTATTTGGGACTTATGAAACACATTGCTACATGCATTTTCTTCTTCCTTCTCTCTAAGATAATCATGATGCAGTCTGATTAGTTATAAGATTGCACTGGACGATCCAGTGCTGTCGTGTATAGAAGCGAAGAAAATAATTATATGTACACAGCCCATTTCATCCAATGTGTTTCATTGATAGAATCTACCAGAGTAGTAAGTGATAAAGTAACTGCATCAATTAAAAACGTTGTCTACACACGTGACTGACCAATCGGTAAAATCCTATTAATAATCTTGTAATTTTGTCAACAAAATGTGATTGACATTAGATTCAAAAGATTTTATTATAGCAAAATAAAAGACCCAAAAACATATTACCTAAAACATTTTGGAAGAATCATTCTGAATAATATTATATCACATTTGCACACTTCTGGAGAGCTTAGTTTATAAACTATACTTCAGAATGTAGTCATTAGAATATACTTGATATTTGTGGGGAGGGCTTTGTGGGTCAAATACAGTGGTGAAGGGGAACTTAGTTGAGGGCTCTCTAATAAAAAAGCAGTCCTTAAGAGACAAATCCAGATTTTTGGGGGTTATTAGCAAGGAAATTTCTTTTAGGGATATTATCTGAAAAAAGATCCTCATCTTCATGAAAAACACAAATCAAGCTTTTTCCAGTGTTGATTGATAATTACAGAAGGGGGATACATCCCCTCTATCCCTCCCCTTCGAAAGAGGCTTATCTGAAGGATAAATAATAAATGACAAAGAATGAATAATGATTTATATAAGATCCAGAATGATAGGGTAAAAAGCTAGCTGATTATGTCATCTTGAATTTTCGTTACAAACTAATCATTGAATCCTCCAATAATATAATATCTTGAACTGGGATAGTAAGAAACGTATCATCATAGATCATCAAGTACGTAGAGAGTTCATTTTATTTGTTAACAACTCAGATAATTAAATGTAGACTTCCTATTCTGAATGAGCAGATTCTTATTCACATGAGAGTTCCAATTCAAATTCCAATACAATAGTTGAACTTTCCTCATTCTGCAATCTGCATTGGAAAATAGAAGAGCGGATACTTATCCAATACCAGTCGTATCATATCAACTACAAGACAGACTTTTCCATGTCACGCTCATATATTAATGAAGTTCCTTCGTATTTAGCTGGACTCACATGTCTCCTAGAGCAAAATTGAAGATGAACTGAATTATAGAAGAGACCTCTCAAAGCTACTATTGAGAGCATATTTTTCCACATTCACAAATTTTGATGATAGTGATGTAGCAAATAGCACGTTATGTTATGTTATGTTATGTTTGAAGGGACGGATTCAAAGATCCAGAAGATTCAAAGATCCTCACACGTCAACCGAAGCTTATTGTGTGTCCCTAGTACGTTAGTTAGGCAAACCAATACCTGTGCCCTTTACAAGATCCAGGAGTTTCTTCCCTATGCTAACGTCCCATTCATCACCTGGTTGCTTAAAGCCAAACAGAGCCATTCTCCTTGCCCCGAGTCTCTCGCAATCCAGTATGATATGCTTGGCAGTCTCTTCAGACTGATTGCAAAGCCTACACATCTGATTTTCATTTCTGAGTCCGATTGTGTGGAGATGTTTCCTGAAGTGGCCATGTCCAGTTATCAGAGCAATTAGCTGCTTAACCTGACCTCTACCCAGCCTCACCAGCCAGTTGGTGAAGTAGGAGCTTGTGTCTGCTAGCAGCCTTTTGCCAAGTGCTTGGCCTGAGTGACCTTGCCATTGCTGGTGATGTAAGTCCCTGGACCATTTGTTTATTGTGTGGAAGGCAGTAGTTTTGCTTATGCCACAGCTTGGCTCTGGGCCAAAGAATGACCTACTAGAACCTTGCTTAGCAAGCCCATCTGCACACTCGTTGCCACCTATGCCTACATGGCCAGGTACCCAACCAAGATGCACAGAGTTGTGTGTTGCGAGCTTGCTGAGTGTTTTGTGACACTCCCACACCAATTTTGACTTGATTTCATTAGAGTCAAGAGCCTTGAGGGCTGCCTGACAATCTGACAAGATTACTATATGCTTGTCGCAATAGCGTCTGGCAATGCCTATATTGGCACAAGCCATGATGCCCCAAATTTCTGCTTGAAAAATAGCACGTTAGAAGACCTTTGCTCTTCTAGACTTCTAGACATTAAGACAGGCTTAGCTTCTTACACAAATCTTCACAACGTCTTTTGTCCTCACGCAGATAGTCACACAGATAATTTCCAACTGAATACAAAAACATGATATAGATATACAAAATCAATATAAAAACTGAATATAGATTCAGATGGTGAATATTACTATAGGTTTCTATGACAGGCCATTCTTGTAAGCATTCCACCTTTGTAAGTTTGGAAGGATTGGATCTTGGAAATGAGTATGAAACTTTTCGAGAACATCTTTGATAGAATGAGAGTATAAAAATTGGCTAGTGATATATGTTATTGTAATTTGATAATGCTTATGAATTAAAATGAGTGGTCAAATTAATTTTTCTACCAATACTGAGGTGAAGATGGCCTAACAAATCCCACAGTTATCCCATCCAATTCAATTAAGCAAAATTAAATTCAATCTTACTCATCCATTCAATCCTTACTTTATATGTCTGGGTTTCATTTTAAATTGATGGGAATATTCTATTATTAGAAATGGCCATATTTTGAAAATTATTTGAGCCTCATCCAATAAGAATAAAATTTCTCCAGTTTCTATCGAAATTAATAGTTATTGAGTGATAATGATATCATTGACAAAATGAAGAGAATATTTCATGTACCGTAACCAAAAACAGTAATTTGTTTAGCTATAATGAATAATGTACAAATGAGAGATAATGGACGGTGCTTGATGGAAAATCAAGAACTAATAAGCGTTAATGATTAGTTAGTACCGCTGAAATGAAATTGGAAACTAAAGAGAAGGCATTTTCTAAAAAGATGGGCAAAGCCTTTTAAACTTACAAATTTAGTTGAGATAATTTATGTAATGAGCAACCACGAAATAAATACTCATTATACGCAATTCTTTCCTTATTTGTTTCAATCAATAAATGTGTTGTAATAATGAAAGTAATACAAATATATCACTCTATAAAAATTGATCCAAATAATAACTATTGATTATAACAATTATTGAGGTGAAATGAAGTGATAATATATATCCCAAATGAATAAAAAAATGGTAGCTTTAATCTTCCTCAGCTCACTATTAATGGGAAGTATTGTAATATTGTGAAAGTATTGCCGCATGAAACTTTTTCGGAAAAATACCTCTGAGAAGTTCTTGTGAATTTATCCTTTTTCTAAAGTGTTATCATCCGGGCATGCTAGATATTCGACATGGAAGATAGATCATAGAGATGATAAAAAGATCTAGAATAGATTTTTTTGACAGTTCAACTGATATTCGGATATTTAAAAGTATTTGGTATCCAACATCCGATCTGAATTGGACACTAAATTTTGGTTGTAATTTTAGATCTATCTGATACATAAACATTTCGATTCAAATCATGAGCTACCAATCTACAAATTTAATAATACAGATACATTTATTTAGCGTACAAGTCGTATAAAAATTATTTTTCCATACTGTAATGCTGTAATGCTTTTTTAATAAGGTCAGGATTGTCCGGCTTGTCTGATCACCGTTATTAGCCAGCTCCCATTGCATTTCTCGGGGTCTAATAAATAATAGATAACTAAAATTGGAAGAAACTTAGCTTAACACACAAATCTTCACAATGTCATTTGTCCTTAAATAAAATTTAAAGCATAGATTACAGAGATGAATAACTTTTATAATATATTTAAACGAGTATTGAGATGAACTTGAAATTGAAGTAAGGGGAAATTGTGTTGAAGTATGAAGCTGCTATAAAACTTTTCTTATTACCTTATTACAGGTTTACTAGATTGTGATGAGCGAATCGGGTGGAGAAACAGTAGACGATGAGGAACTGGTGCTCTTGAGTAACTGCACGGCTTTGCTATTGGCGGGCCGTGAAAATCAACATCAACACCTCCTCACAAACTCCAGCAGCGATGTGCTCATCACGTCTCTAACTCAGCTTTTCAGCGATCCGAAAAATGCTGAATTACAAAACAACTTCATTGAATGCTTCCTTCTAAGACAGGATGCGCCCTTTCAGCTCTATTGGTGGCAGAAGTGCTTCTGGATTTGTCTTTTCCTGCCCATGCTACTTGTGGCTGTGGCTGGCAACTTAATCGTCATGTGGATTGTTCTTGGTAAGTTCATTTTCAGATAGAAATTCGTTTACTCAGGCCACTTACTTACTCTGTTTACTTAATTCCTCCTCTCCTATTTCCCATCGACGCAATTATAATAATCTAATTAATTTTTATTGAAAGGACTTCAGGGAATAATAAGACACACACATCAATGGAGGCATCTTCCATTATGCTTGGTCTTTCATATGGATAGAACTCTCATTTCTCTGGATATACTTCACAATCATGTCTCGATGTCTGTAAACAGTTAACAATATTATGTTTTGACCGATAGTTATGGCATGGAAATGAAATTATCACTCATTAATGATATTGTGTAGTGGTGATGGTCTATACCCATAACGAATAATATAGATGTTGTTAAAATCACTAAAATCAATGAATAATCAAGGGCAGTTATGAAAATAACGTGTGGAGGGGGTCGGAAGGTTTTAAATCTGGGCGATTTCATAGAAAATATTTCATAACCCCTTTGATTTAATTGATTTTAATTTCAATTTTATCATTCACAGTTAAGTTTTTTTTTTAATCATGGATTCTAATTATTTTTCGAAATTCGGCATGTGTTCTGGTATGGTTATATGAGTTCTACAAAATAAGTATATGATGGTTGATTATTTAAAGTTAGGATAAATTTCCCAAAATGGCGTTCAAATAGTTTTAAAACTTGTTCGACTCGAAAAATATTGATTTCATATAAAAAACTCCCTTAACAGGAATATAATTATCTTATTATCTATTATTTTTCCGAACAAAAGCAAACCACACTTTTCAAGATCGGATCATAAACAACTGAGATATGGCAAGAAACTTTTGATTTATTGACGTTTGGCGGAAAGAGATACAGTATATCCAAGAAAGGAGATAGAGTTAAAGGAGAATGACTGACGTGCTGACGGTAAAAGAAGAAGCGAAAATATGAAAGAAGATGTCCTTAGAAGATTGCAATCTTAAAAGCCTTTCTGTGCACTAGCTTGCAAAACTGAGGCATTCAGGAATCTATGCAAATCTGTTTGAGCTCTGAGAACAGCATTTTCAAGAATATTGAATTATTGGGAAATTATCTGACTTTGTATATATATATATAAAACTTTTCTAAATTATAAACTCGCACAAAATTTTGTCTTATGTGAATCTGTTCAATATTATGAACAATTACATTTTTCCAAATAAAGTTACAAATTTTCTGGCCTATTCAATATTTTCCAGTTTATCAGTGTGAGGGAAAGGGCCAAAACTTTTAGTTTTCGTGCCATGTCATATAATTTTTCTCAACTGACGGCTTGAAAGCCAAGCTTGCGATTTTTGTTATAAATTTAAAAGAGGATGTAGGCTACTGTATTGATTTTATTTCCGTCAAACGTCAATAAATCGTTATTCTGTTTTATTCATTTATTACATTTCGCAGATAAGATAAATGCTTCTTTACTCTATTTCTTCACAGCCCATCGGAGAATGCGGACTGTGACGAATTACCTATTGGTGAACCTGAGTCTGGCCGATCTTCTGATGTCACTGCTCAACTGCATTTTCAACTTTATTTTCATGTTGAACTCGCACTGGCCGTTTGGTGCGTTTTACTGCACTGTCAACAATTTCGTCGCCAATTTCACAGTGGCTGATTCTGTTTTCACGCTGGTCGCTATTTCCATTGACAGGTGAGACTAAAAACTGTATTAGAGTTCAGAGAATATAGTTAAGCTTCCGGAAACTGATTTCAATCATGAAATACTTTAAAGATGAATTGAGTTCGCTGTCCATTTGTTCGAATCCACTTAGTTTGAAACCGAAGCTTAATGCCTCCGCTATTGCAGACATTGACAACTGCATTGAGCTAGCTAAGTAGAGGTAAATATGGGGCTTCTACTCCAGATTGGAAAGTGTAGTTGGGTTTAAGTTGAAATTGAAAGTTTAGTTTGGGTTTGAAGTTGAGTTTGGATTTAAGTTTTTTTTTTGTATAGGTTGGTATGTATTGAGATTTGAATTTTTTTTTTGGCTTCTTCTCCAGGTTGGAAAGTATAGTTGGGTTTAAACTTGTGTTTGAGTTTGAGTTTGTGTTTGAGGGATGGGTTTGGTTGGAAGTTGAGGTATAAATTTTTTTTTTTGGGCTTCTACTCAAGTTTGGAAAGTATAGTTAGGTTTAAATTGAAATTGAAACTTTTAGTTTGGATTTAAAGTTTGGTTTGGATTTGAGTTTGAGGTTTAGGTTGTATTGAGTTGAGATTTGAATTTTTTTTTCTACTCCAGTTTATATGTTGGTGTATAGGAAAGATTGCGTTATGTTAAATATTATTTGTTTTATTATTATTATTATCTAAAGTCTTGAAAGGATAGAGAGGATAGATTGGGTTTGATTGAATTATATTAAAAAAAAAAATAAATGAAAAAACATTCATTTTTCTATTGTTTGTATACTCATTTAAAAATTAATCACAGAGTATTTGATTCAAGCCACAAACTTACACAAATTTAACTACTACTGAAACTTTTTTTGGAACTTCATGAGGTACACCCTTATTTGCGGGACTATAAATTGCCTGAATACGAAGACAGGAATTTTAAAGAAGCCTGGTTAGAGATGGTAGAAACAATGAATTTAAGCAAGTATCCCTTGCAAAGGTAGGTGTGTAGAGTAAAAAACCTTAACTTGAATGCAAGTACAGTTTGCAACAACTTGCATGTCCTACTTATCCAAGTGCTACATGCTAGTGTAAACGTAGCTTTACATAGACATAAGTGTAATGGAAGACCGCACCGATATCCACTAGAACAGTGGTTCCCATCCCCCCCCCCTCGCAAGTAGTGACAAACTTCCATCGCCCCCCCCCCTTTTCATTTTTTTTTCTATACCCATCGTTATTCCTATTTCTTATCCAAATTTTACTTGTACGATGTGATTAATTAATGTTAATTGATGAATATTTGTTGTTCATTTATTGAACTGTAATTAATCAAATATTAATTTAATAAATTGAGTAAGTTTGTGGCTTGAATCAAATACTCTGTGACTAATTTTTAAATGAGTATACAAATAATAGAAAAATGAATGTTTTTATTTTTTTTTTTAATATAATTCAATCAAACCCAATCTATCCTCTCTATCCTTTCAAGACTTTAGATATAAATAATAATAAAAAAATAATATTTAACATAACGCAATCTTTCCTATACACCAACATATAAACTGGAGTAGAAAAAAAAATTCAAATCTCAACTCAATACAACCTAAACCTCAAACTCAAATCCAAACCAAACTTTAAATCCAAACTAAAAGTTTCTATTTCAATTTAAACCTAACTATACTTTCCAAACTGGAGTAGAAGCCCAAAAAAAAAAAATTTATACCTCAACTTCCAACCAAACCCATCCCTCAAACACAAACTCAAACTCAAACACAAGTTTAAACCCAACTATACTTTCCAACCTGGAGTAGAAGCCAAAAAAAATTCAAATCTCAATACATACCAACCTATACAAAAAAAAAACTTAAATCCAAACTCAACTTCAAACCCAAACTAAACTTTCAATTCCAACTTAAACCCAACTACACTTTCCAATCTGGAGTAGAAGCCCCATATTTACCTTTACTTAGCTAATGGAGTTGGTGATAGACACAAAATACCACGAATGGAGTGGCGGATCTCCTAATTGAATGTCCTATGTGTCCAATATCCACAATAGCAGGAGGCTTCAGTACAATATAAAATAATATATTGATAGCGTTAGAAGAACATTAGAAATTAATTATTATATATTTTGAACAGTTGGCTACTCAATAGATTTTAACATCTTTCAAAATAAGTTCAGTAGAATAAATTTATTTCGTTCAACCTCTTGACAAGCTCTCACAAATCCTAAACCAACTTGATCTCAGTCATAATACAAACTCTGTATGAGCTCTGCAGACTGTTTCAACAGTCGCGATCAACATTTCATATTCTTTCAACCCTCAACTGCTATTGTCAATTTTTGCCACATAACTGCTATCGTTGGGTTATTTTTGACCCAACATTTTTTTTTAATTTTCTATGTTGAATTTTTGTGCATCTAATGATCACGTATCATAATACAGCTCTTAAAGATCCCAATATTTTTTTAAAATATGGAATAATTATGCATTCCAATGATGGAAACGTATTTTTTCTGCCACAAAAAAAGGTTGTTAGAAAAAATTAACAAAATGAAACAAAGTAATTAAAAATTTATTTTCTATAAATGTTATTCCAATTATTCAAATTATAAAGAAGTATAAAATTCAAGATTTTCCCCCAAAATATATTTTTTTTAACAAAATTGCAAGCATAATATTTGGTTTTTTTAAATAATGGAGCGAAATTTAGAAAGAGCACGTTTTAGAATAATTTGAAGAAAGTTCTGTAATTTTTTTAATTTGCACTGTCAACAATGATATCTAAAATCTCTTTGTCAATAAGAACAAACCAGAAGTCAATGGCATATTAGTAGGAATATTGCGCGCATCGCCAGTCAAACCTGGCAAGTGATGGATCAAGTTGTGTCTTCTAGTTTGAGAGTCTGGAAATTGCTCCTTACACCATTTGTAACAATTTTTACCTTATATAAAACTACCACTATTATTACTATTTTCACTATCGTCAGAATCAACCTGGTTCTCAGAATAATCTTCGTTGATATCATTATCAGCTGGCTGAGTAGCTGGGTTGTGATCCTCATCATTTTCCGAATCAGGACACTCAATTTCACTCTCACTGTCATGGTCAGAATTAATTATTTTACTGTCACTTATACAACTGTCATGTTCGTGCTCCAAATAATCAATTATTATCTCTTGTTCATTAATCGTATTACAGAGTAAAAATAATAAGTGTCTTGGATGAAAATTACCTAAGTAAACAATATCGTCGGGTCAAAAGTGACCCGGAACAGAAAAATCACACAAGCTGTAAGTGTCACTGACTCTGTCTCAAGACCAATTAATTCCGTACTGCCTCAATGAGGATTACATAGAGTTATAATGCAATAGCTGCAGCATTTATGCCACTACAACAAATAAAATAAATAAAAAAAATAAAAAATAAATTGCACCGGGTCAATATTGACCCGACGATAGCAGTTAAGGGTTAAGCAGTTAATCAAATCTAGCCTAGCAGTTGGTTTCCACCATCATATTCTATGTGTTTTTTTTTTTGTAGATTACGTCTTGGATACTCCAGTTGAGGAGTATAAGACAAGTCATATCAACAATTAATTATACAATCTTATAATTTATACACTAGTTACCATAATTACTATATCAATAACTTGAGGTGAGGTTTAATTTTGATATGAGAGGAGCTCTTGTACACTAAAAAAAGCTTTATCAGCTTAATATTTTTTCAATTAAAAAAAAAAATATTTCTATATTTTGAAGACTCTAATCTAAAACTGCGGTAACTTGTTGTAGAGTTTCCTACCAATATAATAAGGTTTTTGTTTGAATGAGCTATTGTTGTGTCTCACCAAGTGATAATCTCCTCGGCTTCTTGTATTATAATCGTGTAGCCTACGTCCAGATTTTGGTTAATATCGCTCTTACATATAAAGTAGACTAGCTTCATACACATGATGTTATCTTTCCTAGTAGTGGAATTCACATCTTCTATGCTTTCAACAGTGACTTCCTGTTATACGTCGTCTTGGAAAGTAAAATCATAAGATTTATCTGTGCTTAGTGGGATTCTGCACTCTTATTTTAGTCTAATATTTATCACAATATAAGAATGCATAATACTGTTTCCTGTACTTGGTATAGTATAGGTATAGTATTATGCTGCTGTATTCCAAATTATTTCAGATTCAGTCGCTGTACTCTTCACCACTGTAGACGTTTTTATGGAAACATTTATATTATCTGTCTTTTCAGTCATCTGTCACAGTCCTGGTCCCGCAAGGTGACACAATCGAGATTCCACTGTCAGTGGCGTAGCCAGGGGGGGCCCATGGGGCCCAGGCCCCCCCGAAATTTCAGAAATAAAAATTTCTCAAGTAACTAATAGATAAGGACTTATTAAAGTCGAAGGGTTCTATCTGTTTTGTAGTATTATAACGAACAGAATACAGAAACCCTGTTTGTGTAATAGAATATAGCTACAGTTATAGTATGATTTATGCATTTTTCAAATTTTCCCTCAATATTTACTCAATAAAACGCAATTTTTCAAGTTTGAAGTGGATTAACTCTGTTAATTATTGATAAATCACCTTTTTGAATAAACTCATCTTGTAGAAAATTTAGTTTTGAAGTTAAAATTCAGTATAACCCACTAGCCTGAACGCAACCAGAGTTCATAAAATCGGGATTTTATAAATGAAAACACACAAATAAATGCAAGTTCTATGCAAGCATGTAAAATCAGTGTCCTATGATAAAAAATTCCGATTTCATGAACATTTGAGTTGGGTGCGTTTTAGGCTAATACCATAAATTATATGAAATTTATAATAATTAGTATTAATTTCGAGATTCAGTACATAAGTTAAGTATGGTTAGTTCCAAATTCAAGGATTTTGACTCAAAATAGTCACAGATATCGGTATATCAAACTTTATCATTTCAAATCTGGTCACCTAGGTTCTTGGGTAGTAATTTTTCATAAATTTCTTTTGAACTTTAGAGCCCAACAAGTTGTCTAGATTAGCTTTTTACACCACTAAATTTAAAAAAAATCCGGACCCTCCTATAATCCAGACCCCCCCCCCCCGAAATCTAATCCTGGCTAAGCCACTGCCCACACCCCCCCCTTGGAGAACCCCCCCTCGAAATCTAATCCTGGCTACGCCACTGTCCACTGTATTAGTAGGTCTTTAACAAACCATTCAGGTCCGACTTGACACGAGAACTGAGCCAGCCAGGTCATAAGATATTATTATCATTATTATTACAAACCATCGTTTAAATTCCTGGAATCCTCTCCAGAGTTTGACGAACTTTTCAGAATATGTGCCGGGTAATTGAGGCTCAATTATCCAAAACCATGCATATTGTTACGAAAGCAAACAAGCAGTTATTCACTCACTTGTTCTATTTATATCATTCTATTGTTTTCACGGTTGGACGTGACTTCGACCGATCTTCATTCTCTTGCTCTTCACATGTCTTTGTCACTCTTATTCTCCAAGTCTGCAACTCTCTCACTCAATTGATTTCTTGAGATTTCTACATTCTTCCTGAACAATCGAGGTCTATATTCCAAGCATTCCGTGGCCTTCTCGAAGCATCTAGTGATTTCAGTTCTTGGAATTATACAACTACAACAGCTATATAAAGGAGTCCACATGAACCAGACAGTCAGTTTTACAAAAGCTTGCGTGACAGTTATGTTTTTCAAACCTGCGTGACAGATTGTATTACAGATCTCGTGCCAGTGGAGTAAACAGTGCTTTATTCAGTCTTTAGACAGTGTCAAGTGCAGAGACAAGTGTTGACTGTTTATGCAGCTTACTAATAGTTTAAAGACGTTGTGTTAAGTGATATTATTTGGGACTGTCAAATAACGAATTGGACTGTGTTTTTGTAAGTGATTAGTTGCTCTTTTTATAATTTCTTTCTGCATTATTGTACAGTTTATTGGACTCTTGTTTCTTTTATTATTGATCAGCCTGTAATTACTTATTCATTAATTCTTGTAAATAATCACTGATAATATAAGTATTAGCTTGTCATTTGATGATCTGTCTTATTTAATTAAGTGAACTTGCAATTAATTTGTGTAAATAAAGTGCAAGTGTGAACTTTAGTGTTGCCAGCCTTATTTTAGCTATTAGAACCCGTAACAATATACATGAATATATTCCATGAATTGGGGTTCAAGAATAAAATATTTTTTCAGTGCGAATTTTTCATAATTTTTTAAATTGTCATATGTTATGCATGTGTGAATAGATTAATTATTCTGAAGGATTTTGATTGAATGATTATATTTTAGAAAGTAGCTCATTGTAGCTCGTAATCAAAGCCAATAACAATAGAAGTTGTAGTATCGTAGAGTTTGATGAAAAATGTAGCTGTAGAAGAGGTAGGAATGAGGAAAGAGTAGAGATAACATTCTAAGGATGAATGGAATGAGGAATTACAGAATAAGCCTACAAGAAGCAAGAAAGGCGAAAAAGGTAGCCTATTGTATTCTGCTCTTCATCCCAGCCATGAGTCAGTTCGGAGATTTCAATTACTTGTAACCCTTTTCAGTAATCGATAATCGATTAACAAAATATTCTTTATAATCCATTAGGGTTTTTAATATATACCTGAAGTAGAGTCTCAGTGGGCAAACCCTTTGCGTTTTAAAATTAACTCATCATGAATCATGAATGAATACATAACAAATATTTTTTTTTGAGGATGAAGGTCTGAGACCTGTGCGTGGGTAATGAGTTGGATGATGGTGATTGATGAGTTAGATCTACAGTTTTAGGTGGGCTCCGAACCACCGGGAAGTGATTTCACAGCAGAGGCTTCAAATCATGTAGGCTAACTGTTATGAGCAGAATACGAAAGCAGAATTAATTATTACTAGTACTCAATGATAACCACCATGGAAAAATTGAACACAATCAACAGGCTGAACCCTTCATCCAATTTGCGTACTCTATTTCATCTCTGTTTTCCACAAAAAGTTCATGGCTAAACGGCGAGGTGGAGACCCCGTAAAGGGTCTCCCCGCCATAAAAAGCCATAGTATTGTATTTACAAAAGCCACTCTCTATCACGTCACCAAGGTTGCGTTCCGATTGTTCAAATCAGATCATATTCTACAAGTCTGATTTATAAATTTATAAAACAATATTAATGAAATTTGTATAATTATAATTCACTTAGTAATTACTTGTTATTAGACTCAATTGAATGATTAGAAATTATTTCACTGTCACAAACAAATATGTCATTTTTATGAATGATAACCCAATTCATATAACATGAAGGCTCAATCAGACGAATAAGAGGGCACAAAGGGCTACCTTGAAATGTGATTCCAATTCCATAATGATGGAGAAGCTCATTTTGAAATTCAATTGTTCCGTATAGGAGACCTTTCATTTTTTTCTTTGAAATATCCTTCAAATGCAAGCAAATTTTAAGAATCCTTGCATCGCTGGGATTGCCCAGAATGAATTATATCCATGCAAAATCACACAAAAATTTAGTTCACGCGTTTAGCCGAGAATGCGTTGCAAACAGACAAATGCAAAACGTTCGACTTCAAACTGAGACCTCTCTTCGTCTGGTTAGTTATTCATCAGTAATAATAACTAGTAGTTCTATGAACAGTAGACCTCAAGCCCAATATCGAGGGTGCATGCACAGTGCGAAATACAGGTCACTCATTGATTAACTCATTCACTCATTCTTCACTCATTGATAATCAGAGAACACTATAGTCGTTACTCCGCCTAATAAAGAATTTTTTCATAATCTCCATCGCAAAATTAAACATCAGACTTAACCCATGATTTGATTTTTTTAGTCTATTCCATATCTGTTTTCCACAAAAAGTCACTCTCTATACGTATAGCGTTGATATAAAAAAGTAGGATTTTGTTCTTTAGGATGTTGTAGAGATTTATTATAGATATATCATTTAGTTTTAGGATAATAAATGCAAAGTAACTTTGATCTGAAGTTGCTATAGTCTAAGGGTAGCTAGTCTTGGAATGTTTTGTACTTCAGTTGGTTTAGTAGTAAAGATTTATTCTTTTCAAAATGAGGGAAGGTGAAAATGATTATTATAAAATGAATGACTCCTTGGAGTTTTCTAATAAAACTGAATTTGCCTTGCAAATAACTTTCATGAAGAAACTGGTCATAGTGATTCTCTAAAAGCTATATTGGATCCACAGCTTTCCTGAATAGATTTAAAAACTTCGTCTCCGAGTCTTCGTCAGCTCGTCTGATAAAGTTTGATGATGTTCTTCAATGGCAATTTGGATCATAAGTTTCAGATAATACGACTCTAATGAAATAGCAGACAGATGAGACTCGAACATATTTTTAAATGATTAACTTGCATGAATTATTATCGATTTTCTACACACTAAAATTGACTGGTACACAGTATTTGAAAATCAATAATAATAGTATGCTCCTTCTCTTTTTTTTGTTTTTAAATAAAACTGTGTATGGTTTAAAAAGGAACAAAACTCCTAACCTATAGTGATATTCATAATTGGAACTTGAGTCATTCTTATAGAACTTCTTGTTCCATATTGTTCTCATTACTGGAACTTATGGCATTAAATTTTATGATATTGACAGTGAGGTCCTCATCAGGGGCTTGAATGGATCAATCAATTTATAAAATGCTTCTGGGTATGTTCATGCAGAATACTTCCATGGAGTGATAGTGAAATGACAATAAGGAACGTATTTTTCTTTACGTGCCCCGGTCCACTAAAAGTTACAGAATCAACTAAAAAGAATTAGAAACTTGGCTGAAATTGATATCAATTTTTACACTGGGTTATGAAAAAGTAAAGGGGTCATGTTACCTGACTTGCTGTTTCTACCTGATAACATCTCTCGAGAACTTTTCCTTTTGTTTATTCTTACTGCTTTTACACATCTCGTCTATTCAAATTCAAAGATGTCTCGGGAATTACTCATCGGTGGTGGCCACTTCTAGTTGCCTAAAGGACATTTTAGTTGCTGTTGCAGTAGCGGTTTAGTCCAGTCGATTAGTGGTTGTATGACTGAATCTGTTGTGGATTTTAATTTCGAGAGTATAATTGTTTAAAAAAATTCTTAACAAATAAAAGTTTCGAAAACTGTTTTCTAGAGTAGGAGGTGACGTGGCGATACAAACCACAGTCATTATCGTGGTTTTTCACACCACCCAAATTTCAAGCGTGGCGATTCACACCAAAAATACACTGGGTAGCCTACTATATTGTTCTATTCTCTATTCTGTTACTTGTATTTGTTAATGTGAACTGTTACTTAGTAACGATTATGTGTTGAAAGAACATAGTTTAGAATTTCAATTTAGTTGACAGAGTATAGAATTTTCATATTCTAGTACAGTTAAACAGTACACGTCTTGTATTCTTTTACTGTACACTGAAAATTATTTAATTTAATCTGATAAGATTAGGTTAAGTTAAGTTAGGTTAACAGACACAAGTAACAGATTGAAGCAATAGTATACAGTTGGTGTGAATCGCCACACTTGAAATTTGGGTGGTGTGAAAAGCCACGATAATGACTGTGGTTTAAATCGCCACGATTTAAGTCCACGGAGCCGAGTAGGAGCTCGCGAAAAAGTCAATAGAACAAAAAATATAAAGAAAATGGATTGTTTTAAGTGTGGAGACAGCAAGCACAATCTTAGCTTTGCTGAAGCATGAACGTTGAATTGTATGATTGTTTTGATTTAATTTCCAGCCTGCAAGTTTAATATTCTTTAAAATTTTGTTTTGTGAGGAAATGAATTTGAATTTTTGATGATAAAATGAATTTGAATGCCATACTTGTCAAAATTTCCGTCACTTAGAAAAAAGCCTTCAAACAATCTAAAGAAGCTATTACCTGTGATATCTGCAGCTATTGTATTGTGTATGACAATGAATAACCCTTCTGGAGTCATAGAAGCTATTATTCCCAGAATCAGATAGCCTGGTTTGATGGCCCCTTTAGGTTTCCATAACACCACTAATTCTTCTCCGGCTAAAACTATAAAAACCGCTTCATTCTGTGAAAAAAAAAATGTCGATTGGGCCTTCTCCCATCAGAATATTATTTCATTCAGGCTATACCGATACACCAGCACTGATGATAGCAATCAGTTTGGGAAAAAACGAGTTCGAATAAGTTTGTTTTTCCTGGAAGTTTCAAACGTTTTCGCCATTGCCTTCATCAATCACCAACTTTTGTCTGATGGTTTAAAGCTCCACAGTCTAATCGTGCAAAGCATTGATAGAAATATTTTTTTCAGATAGAAATATATGAAATTTGGAACTTACTCTTCCATCAATTCAGACCCACTACATACGGCTAGTTGCAGAGACATCGCTTAATGTTACGGGTTCTATCACTAAAAATAATGCTGGCAACACTCGGAAGTAAAACAAGAACTTTATTTACACAACTTTATTCATAAGATATTTTTTATGTATTGTTCCTCTGTTTTAATTCGTTATTATTGGGTTGTTTGATTACAATAAATTTCTGTATTACTCATTCCTTATGTTAATTTGTTCTATCAGACAACAAAAAGGAGACCTTAGTTTTCAAGGAGACCTTAGTTTTTGTTTCGAATTATTTTTTATGGTAAGAAATTCCCATCTTTTAAAATATTAAATATAAAAGTTTCCCATCCCCTATCAACAGCTATTTTACTAACTGGTATTCTTTCATCCAATCAATTGTAGATAAAATGTTATTCGACTTATCATAATTGATTAGGTATGCATTATTTTGATTAGCTGAGTCTGTTTCGATGCTCGATTCCTCTAATCGTTGGTTTGAGAGACCAAATCTCTTGAACAACGGCCTACTTAAATCTAATTTATTTACTCTTTACATAAACCTAACAGCTTTCTTTTGGATCTTAAACACCTTATCAAGGTTTTGTTTTCATACTAAGATAGCATACCTAATATGTGACAGTAAGAGCCCATGATAAGCTGTAAAAAGTAACTTTTTGTTATTTAATTTAGCAAGCTGTCGCAGGACAAATAGACTACCCCAGGTGAAATTTTACACGATATTTTCTCAATGTATGGAGCCCAGGTCAATCGTCTATCCAACAAAACTCCTACAAATGCAATGTTTTCTTCCTGGTCTAGTTGATTATCGTTTACAAACACGTGTATAGCCCTATCTTTATTTGAATTATGTTTGTATTTGAATTGAAGGCATTGTCATTTTTTACTATTTATTGTCCTGCTTTTCACTAATTTTATCAAAACTGCTATGATGTCCTGAAGAGTCACCTCCTCCTCTCCTATTGTAGATTCAATAGCCATACTTTCACGATTTAAAGACGAGCAGCTACTAAATCTCCAGTAAATCTCGAAATGAGTAACTACAGCTATTTTCTGAGATAATTCCACTTTCACTTATGGTGGCAGGAAATTGTAAGCCCTTAATAATGAATCCGTAGCAACTCATCTTCAACCCTAAAGAGAAATTTAAACGTTTCATATCAAATAATTAGTGCTCTCCTAGCGAATAGCCCGGTGAACAGAAGTTATTGATTAGTCTACTCCAATTCCAATCAGCGCTTAACGGTAATAACACTGTCAAAATTAATTTCGAGTGACCAATGGAACATGCTTCCCATAACGATTGATGTACTATCTGAGCAATCAAACCTGTCAAAATTAATCTGGATGCCGTTAATGTGACAGTTGCTTGCTGATTGATCTTGTGCACAAACATGTTTGGAATAGTTTGCCCTTGTGGGTATGCCCTTGTACTTATGCATATGTATAGTCTTGCAAACTCTTAACTGCTGTTTTGTCCTGAGAAAACAACTATCAAAGAGAGGAGAAATCGGTAGTTGGTAGTTCAATTCTGTTCACTTCAATCAGAATCCATGTTAGAGAATGGAAAAATGTAATAATAATATTTTTTTTCAGATTAACCATACAAATGAATTGAGTTCACATAATGATATAAAGTATATAGCACAAAGCAGCCAACAATGGAACAATTTAACAATTATGTTTGAATAATGAGTATAACATTACATAATTATATTTAAAAAACATGATAAATTATGAAATACAAAATACATTGTAGCATAGGCTACTACTAAGATATACAGTAGATGGAAAGGATTGGAGAAAATACAAAATAGAAAGCAATAGAACTATCAATAAGAATAGAAAATCTACCAAAATAATGTAGACTAAACCTTACAATAACCATGCAGTTGACAGTAACAAATAATAATGGAATCTTTTCTGTAATTTCCACAGTAACTTCTAATTCTTTTTTATTCTAATTAGTTATCCATTTTATTAATTTATTCAAACCTGAAAGTCCTAATTCCGTTTCCCTTCTTCTCACTGATAACCAGGAATTCCTCCTGGCTAGTGCTTCTATAGTGACCAGATACGGGAACGCGCCAAGGTCAGACGGACGAAATCTGACACCCAATCCTTAAAAAAAAAAATGCTACCAACGACAATTTCTGCCCGCAACAATTCCAGACAGTTTTGAAAGTGTCAGACTTTGTCAGGTCCCTTCAGCGTCATAGTCCAATGGTTCTACTTCTTGATCAGACTGTACACCCACATAAATCAGGTCGGGAGCACTCTGATTCAAACTGCTCTTGTGGTCAGTGTGACATTCTTCCACTTGGGACAAAACCCTCCAGCTTTGGTTTATTGATTGTTTAGGATCACTTTATTATTCAGCTATAATACAAATCAAATCCATAACATATTTGTACTACATTACCCAAGCACAATTCTTGTTGTTCATCATCATGTGGATTTCATCATCAAGAATAACAAATTTCTGCCAACTTAATAGATAGAATGACGTCATTTCAGTTTATTTTTCAAGGATGAATTTCTTTATGACTTCCAATAAAATTTTAAATAATGGGCACATCAAGAACAATCAAATAATACGTGAGGAAGAAGGAATGAAACAGACAATTTCCTACTATATATTTTTTTGTAAGACACTAGAGAGCCTAGAATGTACGGTGACAAGAAAATGGATTGTGTTGATTGGACTTGATAAGTTATCATATTAGAGGATCATGGATAGAACAGTTAAAGTGGAGTATGGGATGAAGGATCAAGTACGGTCATCTTTATTTATTAGGAATCAAATGACTGCATTTTCCAATAATTTAAAAGTAGTTTTATAAGCTTCTTTATTACAATGAGTTTTATATTGATAACAGAACTCACATGAAATGTATTTCCACAAAATTTAAGTCGAACCAACCTATGGACTAATAATTGTGATTGAAGACAACATCACAATATTAAGAATTAAGATGTCCTGTCGTCGCACCATCTGTATTTGATAAAGAAGGGGTTCAGAAGTTTAAAATATAGATAAAAATTGGGATAGAATAGAAAGGAATGTTTTTATTGATAACCTGACAAAAATTTAGATTTTCCAAGAGATTTTCTTTTCTATTTGATAAAAAAGTGATTCTTGATTCCAACTTCATAGAAATTCTTGAAAAAAGAGTGACTCTATTTCCCACTAAACCAACAAAAAAATCTAAGTTTGAATAAGAGAGAACAGAAACTATTGTTAAATTTATTGCTCTAGGCTCTAGGGTGAATAAGTTATTGGCTCCAGTGAGTAGATGAAAATAATAAAACGATCGCGGTTAGAAAGTGTTTCAAAATTGGAAAAGTTTTTGTAGACTAATATCAACTAAAACTATACCACAACCAAACATTTCACATTTTACAGTGGCAATTTCACATTATAAGAGCAATCTTCTCACATTCACATCCATCTTTTATCGAATTTATGTAAGGAAAAAAGAAGAGTTATGCTTGAATAATTGAAGTATTTCATCAGTAAATCATTATCACATGAGTTATCATCAAATAATATTGGAAAAGTCCACTAATTTATCATTATAGTCTACTATTCTGAATTATGTAACAGAGAGATTGTATTAAAATGTCGTTAATAAAATGATCATACACAAAATTATTTTGAATAAGTGCGTAAAGCATCAAGTTCACTTCCTGTACTTGAAACTTGAAACAACTTTAAAAATAATCCATAAGGCAATTGATTATAATTTGTAGTACCTACCAAAGCTTTTTTTCACTGCATTGTCAAGTTTTAAAATTATTGATAAAAATCTAATATTATAGAATTTTAATATAATTTTGAATCAGAAGTGATATTTTCGGAAATCAATTATTTCCAATTACAATAATTTATAAACTTAATAATCAGTTGATATGTGCCATAGAAAATTATATTCTATGAACTATAATGATGTTGGAAGAGCTGGAATTGATCAAATTATATTAATTTATTCATGATAAATTCAGAATTTTTTTCAAATGTGTGCTTACATACTGTACAATATTTTAACATCACATAGAAAGTAGACTATTTACATTTTGCTGGAAATATTTAAAGTGATCTAATGGTTAGAGCTAATGACATGAAATTCCTGGATTTCTTGTTCCATGACGAACTGCGTTGTTAATATTAACTTTCTATGTGAAATTTAACGACTTGCAGTCAAATTTTGACATGAAATTCTCAGTGATGCATTCACATGAAAAGACGAAGTTTGGACAAAATTCATCCATTCGAGCACTTACCTCAAGAACATCTGTTTTTCGTTATTTTTAAATTCAGCAAAATATTGAGTTAACTCAATCGGTGAAAGCCTGATCAGATACAGTGAAGCAGTAATCAGGTACTAACAATTGGTACTAAAAATCAATGAATGTAAGTTGGAATTCACATTAGCACTAGGGAAAATTTGAAAAATTAAAAAAAGAATGAGTTTTTAGTTCTATGTCGATCTATGTTCATTGTCCTTCCCAGCTGCCAAAATCAGAAACGCATTGCGTCGCAAAGCTGAACTTACTTTATTCTTTCGTAGCTAGCCTATAGTTTGAACCATGCGGAACAGTGCTGAAGCAGGAAGCGAGAGAGGAAAAACAATATTTATAAACGGAGAAGGGTTAGACGACAGGAAACAGGGAAAAAGTAATTTCAATTCCAACTAAGTACGATTTCGAATTATACGGTGGACCACTACAAATGCTAAGTAAACTGCGGTTTTAAAAACCAAACCCTCTCTTTTTATCGCTTTGCTGGAAAGAATTTTACGTAAGTTTTGACTTTTTCCTAGAACATGTTTCTGCTTAGATTCATTATGCGGTGTGTAAGTACACACTGGTTCCTGATGGAAGGAACTGTAGCTTCAGCGAGCGAATTTTCTAGTTTGAACTGAAGAAATCAAATAAGTCAACACTAGATTTATTCGCATGGATGAGTTCAGTTCCAGCAGAATGAAGCTTCCTTTTTCTTCCAAGACTAATGCGATTAGTTCAATTAGAGGAATCTGATAGATGGCAAACCCTGACGCTGACAAATTCAGACTGGCAAATCGAGACTAGAATTCAGTCTCCTTTTGACGTTGTCAGGAATTGTCGCGTATGTGCAGTAATGAAATAGTCTTGTTTTTTCGTTTACGGTCGCGACAATTCCTGACACCTTTGCTAACTACGTGATTTTTGGCCGAGACTACTCCCTAACTGGCTTCCTATCTACCTTTGCAGATATCATTAATTTTATTAATGCTTTACGATTAAACGTACTGTCTATACAGGTCTACCTGTATGTAGTTTGTAATATTATTTTTTGTAACTGAAAATATCTTGCTCAAAATCACTTGATTCCACACTGGAACTAGATTCTGTGCATCTAATATCTATAGACCATACCATTGACTTTTAAAATTCAACGTCTTTATTTATACTACAATTATAATCATTCTAAGCAGATGTTTGAGTAATTTTTACTAACTGAAGCATTATTTGCCGCTCTCGAGCTCGGTACAATCAACTTTCGATGGCGGGGCAACCAATTACTCTTCATTCTCTGGACAGCCACTACTCGTTCTTGGAACAGCTGACTCTCTATCTCGGGAAAACCATTCCCTCAATTTCGGACAATCACACCTCGATTTTGGTTCAGTAGAAAAGGGTACTGAAAAAATTATTTTAACTCAGTAGTTACAGTCAGTTGGGCAGTTCCCTTCATTTCTTTTTTCAAACATCCAGGAAAAAATTATTTGTAATCTTTCTGCTCCACCCCAGCTGCAAACAAGTTTCCCTGACTAGAAGATATGAATTAAGCAGTGTTTACACTGGCAGCGCTAAACAACCAATCAGCTATACATTAAGTTTACTGTCAAATAGCGCAGCTATATTGTTGGATTATCTTAATCTTTGCCATATGTACCTAGATTTGCTAAGTGTGAAACCAGATTTTTGGGAAGGGCATACAATACTCACATAGTAAAAACGTTGATCTGAATATAATTGCAAACTTCAGAATTAGATTTTTCAGTAAATGATGAAGTAACTTTGGGACAGTCCCAGAGTGTGTTTTCTCAATGGAAAATGACTAAAATCTTATAAGCTCATTCAATTTGGAGACAAAATGTTCAATAATAATTTGGGGAAAAATCAGGGAGCGAGAGTGCGAGAGATGGATAGATTCATTAGCTTTCGTTGAGAGAGATTGCGAGAGATAGATAGATAGATACATTTATCTGATTTTATTGAGAGAGAGACGTAGTGAGAGAGAGTATATACGGATAAGTGAGGGGTAACACGGCTTGTTTTCTTGCTTGTGCCCATTGTTCAAAACGAAGTTTCCCAGTTCGAGGATTTGTCCCACTCAGGACAGGACAGAAAAGAGACCATCGGGAATAGAATCTGGGTATCTCTTTTTTTTTTTTTGTAGGAAACCATCTCTGTCATAAATTTAGCCAATGAAATCGGGATAAGATTAGAACATGAATGTAGGCCATTTATAAATACGAAATTTGCCCAGGAGAAGAACGTTTTCCATATTTTTTATTTATTAGGGTTTCTCAACCTGGGATGTAAAAACAATTAAATTAAAACGTTTATTCAATTCTTCTATTTCATCTGTTCTAATAATATAATATGTCCCAAACTCAGATGTGTGTAGCAATACTAAATTTTGTGTATGAAATTATATTTTCATTTAGGCACCTATTAGACGGAGACGAGGCAGCCAGACGACGTCGCCAGCGACAGTAGCTGGCGACGCACTGGCTACCAAAACGAGTAGCTCATTCAGTAGCCAGAATTTTTCCCGTAATTTTTCTCAGTTTGCTGTTGACTACTAGTACAGCTATTAGTACAGTGAAGTGCGTTGTATGAGCGGTAATGTTATCATCTCCTTTTGGTTTACAGTCGCTAGTATGGGTAGCCAGTGGCTACCGGAGTGGCGAAGGGGCTCGGTAGCCAGTCGGTCGCCGAAGTGTGACTACGTCGCTGGCTACCCTAGTGCAATAACATTCATAAGAATCAATGACCCTTGACAACCTGAACAGCCAGTTTTGTCTATTATATGTATTATATAATTTTACATATTTCACAAATAATTATACAAATAAAATACTATGTATAATGATATTCTAAATTAAATACGAATAATAAAATAGAATCAGAGAAATGGAATAAAAAATCCAAATATAATAACTCTACAAATAGATTATAAATCAATGTATGAAATTGACTAGAAACACATCCAAACTTGATAAATCAGGGTATTGAAACGAAATACTGATTATGCAAACTGATGGTGCCTTTGATCTTGTTATTCTTTTGAGACTTGAATCAGTCAATACCCAATTTATGTGGGCTTTGGGCCCACATATAGGAAAAATAAATTTCTCTGGCATTAAAGATAGTTACAGACACTTTTTAGCTTCAGCTCATATCACATAGAACCTAATTTACAAAATATATAGTTGCTGCAAGTTTCTGAATGAGTGAATTCGTAGCAATGGCTGGAATCTTTCTTATATAAATCTGTCTGTACCCATGTTTTAAAGTAATGGAAGTAGCAGTATAATGATAGATGTGAGAAGTATTATTATAACAGCATTGTAGTGTTGTCAATTTGTGCATTGAGGTTGATCATTCTCTGCTATTGGCTGCTGGCGTGATCCTATATCTGACATTCTGACAACACCACAAATATTCAGAGCTACCCAATTTAGTGGCGATTCTCTTATCAATTGAACAAACTAAATAAATGACAATTAGCAAAGTGATAAGTATGTAGGAGATTTCAGGTGTTAAGATTTTTTTGTGAAAAAAATTAGATGATAGGATAGGTGACTAAATAATAAGTCTGATTAATAAATTGATCCTAAACAATTAATAAACCGAAGCTCCCCAGTTAGAGGGTTCTGTGGCAGTATAGCAGTAAGTAGTATCATTTTGACAACATAATAAGAGTAGTGTGGTCAATTTGTGCATTCAGGTTGATGATTCTCTACTACCGCCTGCTGGCATGATCTCATATCTGGCATACTAATAACACTACAAATTATTTTCAGAGCTGCGTAAGTTGGTGGCATAGACAATAGATTTCCTTATTAATTAAACAAATTCAATAAATACCAATTAGCAAGTAACTCACTGAGTGCAAGCAGGGCATTTTAGGTGATAAGAGTTTTTACGTATAATGAACAAAAGTTGATAATAGGATAGGTGACTAAACAATTAGTCTGAAGAATAAATTGGTCCTAAACAATCAATAAACCGAATGACCCCAGTTAGTGGGTTTTGTCCTGCAGAAGAATGTCACACGGACCGCAAGAGGAGTTTGAATCAGAGACCGCTCCCGACCTCTGATTTATGATGGTGTAGCCTACAGACTGATCAAGAAGTTGAACCATCGGATTATGACGCTGAAGGGACCTGACAAAGTCTGACACTTCAAACCCGTCTGAAATAATTGTTGCCGGCAGAAATTGTCGTTGGTAGCTTTTGTCAGGCTCTGAAGGTTTCGGTTTCAGGTTTTGTCAGTGTCAGACCATGGCGCGTTCCCATCTGATTAACCTGGATCTGAGATATTCATGAGATTCATAACACCAACACCTGCTTTGCGAATGATCATGCCAGTTTTTTTTTTTTTTTTTTTTTTTTTTTTGAGGATGAAGCCCACATAGGTCTGACACCTGTGCGTGGGTAATGAGTTGGATGATGGTGATTTATGAGTTGGACCTACAGTTTTAGGTGGGTTCCGAACCACCGGGAAGTGATTTTCAGCAGAGTACAGTGTCTTTTTTGCTGGCCAATCTAATCGGTCACCGTTACAAACAGGACCTAACCTACGAGAACGCAGCTTATCTATCTGATTGAACAGATACCTGCTATCACTTCCAGTTTAGTGGGGAGTTTCCTGAATTAGAAGTGGAATACCAAACTTGAAATGAACTTTTATGATAAAATGCACTGTGATTTTCGACATTCCATCATACCCGTCTTTCATTGACTCTGAAGATATTATTACATTATGTATTCCCATAGATTATTTTACGTGGTGAATTAAAATTGTATTTTGTCAGCAGAATTACTAATTTTATCAAATGAATCGACAGAAATAACAGTAAGAAATGTAAATGTATTTCTCTATTATTTGATCACCCATTCCATTTATTTGTGAAGAGAAAGAAATATATTGGATATGCTATAAGGAACCCCAGCTAGTGACCAATACCTGTTTAATAGTCTACAGTGCTAATTTCACGTTGTTTCGTAACGATAGGAGAGAAATAGTGATCACGATACAACAAATCCCAAATTTCGGACTTGACCGCTCTTCAACCAGCACTTGATGATCATCTTTCCCAATCACTGAATATTGTGGATCTACTGCAGGTTTGTAATGGAGAAATGCAACAATGCGAGTGTAATTTGGGAGGGTTGGATATTTGAAAGTCCTTTGTGCGTTGTATGAGAAATGCAAACTCGAGATGGAAAATCGAGCTATACATGGAAACCAATAGGCTATAATTATAGAGGGCGCTTTATTTGAATGAATAAAAACATTTTTCGGTGAGTCCTTAGACATAAATTTGGAAAAAACGGTGAGTTCACCTTATTTTGGGATAAATTATTGAATGACTTGAAATTTTCAATCTGTTTGGACAATTCTATGGGGAAATAAATAGAAGGAAGATAACTAGGCTCTTCAGTATTGACATTCCAGCTAACATTCTTTTATATTTTCAATAACGAGGGATCGTACCTACCGTACCTTTTGCTATGCGGAGCCAAAGATGATAACAAAGTGCTGTACAAACTTCCATCCCACCGAATTTTCAAACAAGGACTCATTATCATACGTCTTTTAGATTATTCATCTTCTGCTTCACCATCCACTATTATTATTTGCTTTCGTTTGTCTTGTTTGAGGATCCACTTCACAGTATATAAAGACCTGCTTTTCTACTTTTTGAAAGATACTGGAGTTGACTGAATTGAAACCTTAATGTATATGAGGATTTGAAAAACATGATGGAATTTGTTGTGAGATAGCATGAAAAATCATGAATTGAGAATTAATGAAAGAAATTAACTTATTTAATCTGGTAAACGATAACTAAAGTGCAATAGTTTCTTCTATGTGATGAGCAGTCAAAGTTTTCTTCTCTGTGATGAAAACTAATTTGAATGAATAATTGAAGCAGCACCTGAGACCTGGAGCTGATGAGAATTTTCACGGAATACTATCACATAAATTGCATTCTGAAGGAAATCTCTTGAAATTACAATTCAGAATCACATTCAACATTCAATTTTTCAATGACGCTTCAGTTTAGTAATCATCAATCCCAGATTTAAGGCAAACGAAGGAATCAACTAATCCAGTTGGTTTAATTTATAATTTTATGTGAAGAGGAGGTGGAAGGAGTGATTACGACGTTTCATATACAATTTATGGAAAAGTTTCATTCGTATACATTTTTCCAGAATGTTTCTATTGGAAATAGATAGACACAACTCTATAAAATAATCAGCCCACTTGCTCTCGAATCAAATAATTTTTTTTTCATATTCTTGAACCAATCCATTTCAAACATTGTATTTTGTCGAGTTAATCATGCTATAGAACAAAGCAACCGATTTCCTATAGTTAGTTTCTCTTTTATCAGTTGAAATGAAATACGCAGCCTAATTTCCATCCATTCCATCCATTCCCTCAAAATATCTCATTTTAATTTTTGTGACAGCGAAAATTCCACAAAAGTGTTACTGCTTTTATCGGCTCTCACTGCTAGAGCTCTCACTGCTACCCTGCATACCAATTCAAGTTAATCCCATCCTCATTCCCCTAAGGGTATACTCCTATTCAAGTATCGAGCTGACTGCTCCAAAAGTATTCTTAAAAGCCAAGTGCAACTTGTAACTGAGTTTAAAGCGGAATGGGGCAGCAATTCTGAAACTTTTCTTGCCAACCAGTTTAGCAGTTGGCTCATTCTCTATACTGTAGAGTATTTGAAATTGGAATAGTGAAGGATTCGAATTTCACGTACCTAGTTTTAGATTTTAATCCAGAAGAAAATAGCAAGAGCAAGATAATAGCAAGATAAGCAAGATAAGAGCAAGTGCATGCAGTTGATTAGAAAATGATATAGCCATAATAAAAAACCAGTGTTGATTAAAACCAATCACCCTATGCCATTGATAGCGTAGCTTGAAACAATAGAACTCGCTTATTATTAATACAATTCATGTTTCAAATTCTGCGAACTTCAGGTTTTATAACTTGATTGGATTTATCATATTAATTTTTTCAATCACTTGAGAATTTCCAGCTCCAAGAATAGGGTAATAGGTCTCTACTGAAGAATTAAAAATAAAATATGAAACGCATGTAACGCATTGGAAACAATATTGCAAGCACTATCATCGAAGTCTTCTTGTAACCAAAATTCGTTGGAATCGTTCAACTTCAAAAGCTCGTAGAAATGAAAAAAGGTCGAATCCTCCTCCGTTTTGTATGGAAGACGGTAAAATGTATGAGTGAGCTAAAATGGCTCTAATGGAAGCTAGAAGCACGAACCACATTTCAAAAAATGAGCAATAAATGATACGAATATAATATTATAAAATATAAATATTGATGAAAATATAAATAATAGGCTATATCATAATATTTTCAATTCTTGATCTATTCACCTATACATTGATTTAAAGTGTATCGCAATCTAACGAGACATGCATCAACGTGAAACGCAGCAGCTGTAAAACTTCTGGGGGTAAGCTTTTCATGGGCGATATCCGTCACCGTCACTGTCCCGCTTGACTTGAAAAATTCTGCTTTCGCAACTATTTGGTTGTGGAGTGATAGAATTTAGATGCAAAAGTTAGACTGATATATTTACATTTTTTGTAGCTGAGTCCAAATAATGTGAATTCGCCAAATTAATACTGTAATAGCAGCGTATAACAGTTTTAATCTATATGGGGATCTCTAGGTACTATTAATCTATTATCTGCAGAAGTTATGAGTTTTACTCTCGCTAAGTTCATGCTCAAACTTCTTGCACGGATTCACTTCAGCGCTCTGCTTTCGTACTCCAAGGACCGCAATCCACAATATTCGTAGTAATTATCTACTATTTGGGGGATTAAAGCATGGTTCAGTAAGCCCACAATCTGAAACAAAAGAAATCAATTTCAATAATGAGAGCTTGGCTGCCGAGGAGCAGTACTGTTTCTAATTTGTTCTGTATGCAACTAATGAGACTTTCATCCTGATAAGAAACAAAGAGATAGTTGGAGGAGTTAAACAAAAGAGATGAGGATCAATGGGACCCTGTTTGGTGAGGAATAAAGCGAATAATGTGTTTCTATTCACTCCATACCCGAAATGCCACAAAACCATGATATTTGAATGGATGACATAGATATGCATGGGAAATATTCACAATACATCACATTGAAACGCCACTGTAGCCTGTACAACAACTAATTTCTGAGAGTAGGGTTCAAAAAACTTAGAACAAATTGATCTTTCTAATGTCCGTTTCATTTAATTCACTAAACCCAGAACGTCTTTTGACAAAATATTTGGTTTAGTTCCAATACAAATCAGCGACAAATTGTTGGAATTGTTTGATAACAATCACAGTTTGAGTGATCAAACAGTTCTTTATTTTTGGTGGGTGATCAAACAGTTCTGGTGGAACCCCTGGCTGACTGAAGTGTTGGAGTATACAGATACAACACCTAAACTAATTATTGTAATTTCCATTCAGTTTTAAATTGATTGAGTGATTTGAAAAACTTGTAATTCATTCTTAATTGAATGAATAACTCGAAAATCTTTTTTCGGGTTATCATCTATCATTTACGAACACCTGAATTATCGATAACAAATCCACACTTTGGTAACTCTTGAGTAATTTTTCCCAACTATAAATTTCATTTTTAATAATAATAAGAAATCACTATCACAATAGAAGCCATTTATTAGTCGTAATAGTTATTAGAATTGTTTTGATGTTATAAGAATATTCGGTCGGAACCATTTCTATTGAGCTTCTGTCATCATCGAATCCTGTAATGTGCATCTTGAATTCATTAACCTTTCATCGTGTTGATGATTATTGAATCAAAATACCTGAGCAAATGATCAAGCAATAATCATTAGTAATTAGAAAATGAATGCATTTTCTAATTACTAATTAATTACTGATTAATTATAATTCCACCTCACTCTGACAGTGAAAGAGCTTCAGTTACAAAGAGATTTTCATCAAACATGTTCCAAACATTACCATCTCGCATGCTATCAAACTTATACATCTTATGCTCAGCAATAAATATTAGTTATTTTCGAAACAATTACATAGAAACAACTATTTCTAGTGTTTCCAATACTTAATTGAAAGGCCAAATTCACAATCATTGAGAGATGATTTTCATTGAATAATTGATTACGTTTTTTGTACTTCAGAGCATTTGAGTCATTCTCTCATCAAAATACAAACAGGAGGCTGTTAGATCTCTGATGATAATTATGCGGGCATCAGTCCCAGACCCACTAATTTTTTTAACGCGAACAATTCATTTCCAAACATAAAAACTGAATGAGATTCTGGCACATCTTATTGTATGCCATCAAAAACAGGTGTCTGCAATTATTATGCACTCTCTTTTATATGCACACTAACAATATTTCATGTACGCAGTTACAGGTGTAATAAGTGTACTTCATGCGTTCTATTTGCTCTACGTCTAGGGACTAAAGTGGATGAAATATTATAAAATTTTCAAGCTCAGTGAATTTTTCTGAAGGCAATCAAATTCATAATGATATTATCATGAAACTTTTTGATGTCATGGACACTTGATATACGGTAGTCTACTAATAGAGGGTGTAATTAAAATTACAACTTTTTGTAGAATGTATTTCTGCATAGAGCCTTTTCAGAACATTCCTTGAACAATTTCGTGAACAAAAATAATAATTAATTCCTGGATTTCTTGTTCCATAACGAACTGCTTTGTTAATATTAACTTTTTAAGTGAATTCAACGAAGATGGGCCTTGAAGATTGGTTTCAACAACTCGAAAACGTTCGGCTTACAGAGTAAGTAAAATACTACTTATTCTTAATAAAAATTTGACGGCAATTCGTTGAATTCACTTAAAAAGTTGATAATGATAATAATAAATCATTCTTGGATTTCTTGTTCCATAATGATCTGCGTTGTTAATACAGTATTTACTTTTTATTGTAAATTCAGAACATTTGGCAAGCACAATGTTCGCTATTCCCTGCAATGTTCGCTATTCCCAAGATTTTGAAATTTTCTGGGGGTACTTCCTCGGAAAATTTTTGAAAAATAGAGGCCCTAGAACAGTCTTTTTTAGCTCTCCTGGCATTGAAAATTAACACCAACATCAGTGCTTTTTCTTATTTTACGTTTAATTTTATGGAAAATTATATAAAATTTAGGACCGGAAGGGGGGGTCCGGACCCCCAGGACCCCCCCTGGCTACGTCACTGCTGCAATTGGCTGCAAGACGTTGAATTTTATTATTGGTTCCCATAGAATTTTGTATAAAAGATTTTTATATACTAAATTTACCATCATTGGGATATGATTTTCATTGAATAATTGAGAAATTGTTTGGACTTGAGTAGCATATTAGAATATTAGAATAGCATAGTAGCACCTAATTCAAAGCTTTGAGGTTACTCTTTACTGCTGGACCAGGGAAAGTGATTTTTTGAAGAATTCCAATTTATTCTTATTATATGGATTCTTGCTGATTTCAGAAAATAGCCTGATCTATTCAATCTAATATTTAATTTCACAGGTACTTGGCCATAGTACATCCATTGAAACACAGGACGTCTAAGAAAAGAGCACTGTTGATGTTGCTATCAGTTTGGTTGGCAAGCGCAATGCTCGCTATTCCCTGCATTCTATACTCTACAACAATGACAAAAAGGTGAGAAATTTATTACTCTATCATGTGAAACTTCTGCCTTCATAAGTGTCATATGTGACATAAGAATCATATGTGAAAAAGCTTTACAGAAGGACAGAAGCATAGAATAGAGTGATGTAAGTAAGAAGAATGGATAATATGGAGTAGAGTGCTGAAAACTTGAAAAGAACAGTATATTAAATAATATAGTATATATAGAATATATAGTATATTGTATTTATATAGTATATATAGTATTTATAGTACAGGGTGTTTCGGAACTCTGTACCAATACTTTTAGGCAGTGTTTCTGGACCCTAACAAAAGTAAATATTGTAATAAAATTTTTCTAAAGTCCTCTGTTACTCACGCAGCCGCCATTTTGTTTTTTCACGCAATATTTTTTTATTCGAACATAGTATCATGTATCATGTTCTGACAATAGTGCTTTCATTCTGTATCTCTGCATGTGAGAGACTTCTGCAGATCATGAAAAAATAAGCACCACACTCCAATCCATTCTGGATATGAAAATTCTTATATGGTTTATGAATCGGAAATCAATAGAACACCATAAATTGAATCGAATGCCATAAAAAATACTTCAGAATATTCTGCACAAGCAAAGATTATATTATTTGAGAGAAAAATTATTTCCCTATTAGCAATAAAGACTATTATTTGAGATAAAAATTATTTCCCTATTAGCAATAAAGATGTTGGATCTACCTTTTAAAACGCAGGCTAACATTTCGTAGATAAAAGAGTTTTTAGCAAGGAAAATGTACGCCTGGATAATACTAGTTGAGATTGGTTCTCCATAAATGCTTTTCGCATTTTTATTACTCTGGTTCTCTACTGTCAAGTTTTTCTGTTTTACTGTTGTTTTGCTACTGAAAGAAATGTTAAGCTGCGGTATTAGAAATATTTCTTTCCTCCCATTTCAAATTCTCGGAAAATTGTCCAATTTCCTTTTTTATTACGTTTTTTCCAGTGAAAATTGAATTTCCATTTTAATTAAAATATTGTTAGTCTTGTAGTTACAAAGGTTCAAGCTCCCATTTTCTGTTCAGTTTTAACTCTTTTTTTTGTGATAAGGTCAACAGATTTCGAGTCATTCCTCGAACTGACTCCTCGACTTATAGAACTTTTAATGAGTCTTCCAGTCAATCTTCTAATAACATGAAAATTAACAGACGATCTTGACGATTTGTGACTAAATTATGACACAGGTCAGTCTGAAAACTTTGCATGAGGTAATACCAATATACAGTATATGGCTGAAGCTGAACTACTGTTTTTTACAATTTCAGAACTGAATTAACCTTCTTGCAATGTTCATGAGCAAAGTAACATTTCTCTTACAGTACATATTAGTAGCAGTAGCATAATAGTTGCTATTATTTGTCCTCATGTTTCGCTAACATTCCTCCTCATTCCTCAAAAAGTCTTGAACCCAAGGAGAGGTTAATATAATTATAATTTTATTACCATTACAGGTAGGATGGTGGAATAAGATTCTTTCCGAGATGGTACAAGGAGAAATATAATTTTAATAAATGATGTCTTTATAAATCACCTTCATAAAACTCTTCTTCTTATTTCTATTAAATTCTAATAAGCCTACTGTTAAAACAGGTAATTTTTTATTTTATTATTTGAGAAATCTATTGTGCAGTTCATCCTATTCATTACAACTTTTCCCCAAAGTTTCCCCATAGAAGAATGACCAGAATGACCGTAAGCTGCGTTATAACAGTGGAAGATTTTGTATCGATCCTAGAATTTCTCCCATCAAGTTACTTCTTCTATCGCGTTTAAAAATCTCTTTCGTTTCTCTCATTTGATGTAATGAAAAAGTAGAAATTGAATATAGTATATAGATCTTAGTGATACAAAAATTTGTGCAAGCTTGAGTTTTTGAATTATTTGGCGATGTAGGTGGGAGTATATCTCTTTCACCATACCCTCGTTTCAACCATGTATGATTATTTCATCATCATGCGTAAAATTATAAGAAATGAAAAAATAACATAAGAATAAATTCGCTACTTATTTGTGAAATCCATAAAATATCATCGAGTAGAAAAATTCCTTCTCATGTTGAGAAAAAATCATAGAATATTATTGTCTCTTTAACATGATTTATAGGATTAAATCATGTTATGTTTTCTTGCACAGGTATAAGAACGGCAACTACAAGACAATATGCTACATGAAATGGCCAGACGGACAATATCCACAATCCAGCAGAGAATATATGTGAGTCTTAGCCAGCATTTAAAAAAAAATGTTTAATGAACTGAATTAAAATAATTGAGAAAGAAATAGTAAAAAATAATTAACTGAACTCGCACTCAACAATGAATATACAATAAACCTGTTTTGTGTGAGTGACGAACGTCGAAGTTCCGTTTGTTTCAAATAATGTCTCATTAATTTTTTTATTTTTTATTCATTTATTCCTCATAGAAAAAACAATATAAAATACAATACACGAAAATAAACATTAACACTGTCATATTTGAAAAAGCAACTGGAAATGTAGGAATTATTCCCCCAAAAGAGCAAGCTCAAGCTTAGAGAAGAAGCCAGCCTTACTATGGCGGTAACTCATGCTAAAACATTTGCTTTTAACACAGTAATAAGCTTCTCAGAAATATTGTTCGCTCCACCTTTTGTTTAGGGCAGGTTACTGGCTTGACTGCTCGAATAAAATTGCTACATGAGAAATAAATTTATTAAATTATTGTTTTCGACATAAAGTTCAGAATATACGAAACACTCGTAAATGACATGGAGACTATGCTTAACTGGTTTTGCTGGATTCAAATGAATCATCGACTTTTTCCTTTACTCATAATAATAATTTTACCTTCAACTGAAAAATTAATATAACTTTGTTAGTACGATTTATTTGTTGTCTCTCCAAATAACGTAAGAATATTAACTGAAATGTTCAAATGAATTCTATGTATGTTACTATACAATGTAAAGCTGAAAGATGATTGTATAAAATTCAAAAGGTGAGCTTAGATCAATTTAAATCCTTGAGAAAGTCAAGCTTCTACATAATATTATAGGGGAATACGCTTGTGAAGAATATGATAACGTCAGAGAATTGAGAATAAAGGAAGACTTTTTCACGAGAAATCAACCTCTTGGAGAAGAACCCTGTGAAATATAATGCAGGTGTGAATGATATCAGAAACTCGTATCAAGACGGAATAGCACGATGGAGCAAGGGAATAGTGACTTGGTAGCATGCATCTGAAAATATGGAGGAAGTTCTTTGACATTACATTGAACGTAGACTGCGTGTTGAAAAGAAACAGGAAAATAATGAGAGAAAAGACACATCATAGACTTCCTTTTAAGAAATTGAGCAGTAAGTAGAAAATAATGGTTAAAATGAGTGTACTGTAAGGATGAAATAATGAACGCGATTCTCTAAAAAAAGAAGGCTATATCATGCTTTGTTAAGTAGTAGAAAATCTCCCATTTCTATCGGTATTGACTTGTGAATTTATAAAAGGATTTCTGAAACTGTGAGTTTTGTGACATTATTCAATTTCATCACACTTTACTATCAGATTCAAATTTATTCAAGTATTTTTCCCAACAGATTCCAAAAATAATCAATGTGATGTATTGAATCGAAATTCCAACCATATCCATTGTCATATGTTTGAAGCTATAGATATCAGCTAAGCTCTTTCAAAAAATTTATTATTTGGCATACAATAGGCTACAACTTTTATCCATTCATCTAAGAGAAATATTTTGATGTTCATTTCATGTCCCGCGAAGGGAACTTCGGAAACAGTTAAACTCACCCGTATCCTTCTTGTATCAAAGTAAATGAAACATTCCTTCAAATATTTTTCATATTTCATCGGGAATTAGGAATAGCTTTAAATTATTTGGAGCGAAATTCGAAGTAAAACAGTCTTATATAACATTTTTATTGATCAGAAAGCTATCCTGTAAATTATTAAATTAGTAGTTATACAGTACAAAATGTTGCTGGTAATATTGAAGTTCTCATAATGATAAACGTTTTAGTTGATCGAGAATGTCAAACTTTCTAATTGAAAACTCAAAATACAAGTAAAATACAGGTCCTAGCTACTAGTACTTTCCAAAAAGAACCTGCGGCCAACTTCTGATAAACGAAGAACTTTTTCTCTTGATTTTAATCTACTCATTAATTAAGAGAAGTTTACAATTTTAAATGAGAAAAGCAAATGAGTTAGAAACTTTTTCAATGGAAATAAATAAATGTGGTTCAAGTCTTATCAACCTTCAATTTCATTTATTCAAACTGATAAACTTATTGAAATTATTTCTCAATCTACGATGTACAACAATCTCCATACATCATGAATTAATTAATTCTTCAGTCCTACAAATCTAATCAGTAAACCAACTCTCAGCCTCTAATTTATTTTTGAAAAGTGGAATTTAAATTGAAAGGAGAACTTTTCCTTTCATATTAATACTGTAAATATGTAAACTGTCATACGATAAGTAGATTTGATCTGCCTATTAGCAGATTGCGACCCATTGCGTAGCACCTACTATAATCACTCGGACTCTGAGCTCTCATGTGTACAATCATTGGAAATATTATACAATGTTCTTAAAATGTCACAATAATTATCATTATTATTTGAGTCAGTTCTTTCGTTAAGAGGCATTTCTAAGTGTAATGTTGCCATTTGGTTACAGTTCATGTTGAGGTATATGAGATGAAAAAATAACAAAAGAAAAAATATTCATCAATACTAGTTTAATTCAGGGGGTAAGATGTTTTAGCCAAAAAAATTAGGAACTGGAAAGCACATAAATAGAAAAAATTGTCTTGAAAATAACAAGTCCATCATAATCATAAATTTGAATCTTTTCCTGTTACTTCAACAGTTACTGATAAATTTATTGTTGATTTAGAACAGTTTTTCGTTTGTAAACAAAGTCTGGCTGACCTTGTTTGCAACCTAGAGTATCGTTATTTTCTATAGTTGATTTGCCGCTAGGTATTTAATTAATTATTCTGACCATTATTGAAGTTGGTTATTGAACAGTAGAAGGTAAACCCAAGGATATTGGTAAATTAATTTGAGCAGCTTAATCAAACACCGCTAAATTTGAAGGGCAGCCTTATTCTGAATTAATTAATACTCCTTTACCGGAAAATGATCCCTATTGAAAGCCGTTCACTCATTCTGAAATTTATGTTTGCTTTTTTTCTCTCGTTTCCTATACTACGCCTGTTCTATGCATTCTGATTTTTTTTCTTTCGATCGCTTTTCTTTCACCCGCTCACTCTTTTAAATTCCCCATCTCTATAAAGAGTGTGTATGTGTGTGTGTGAGTGGGAGAGAGAAAGAGAGAGAATGGTCGAAGAGCGTAGGAACGAGCTCTCTAAAAATATCCTTGTCATTCTACCCTTCAATTACTTTAATTCCATATTCTCGGTAACAGCTCCATCCCGTTTGACTTTTTCAATAACTTGTGAGAGTTCATATTATTGAAACGTATGATCTGCCTGGTTTATTAAAGGATTCCAAAAACATTTTTTCCGAGCTGATGACAATGAGCCCGAGTCTTGTGCGTTGGTGATGAAAGGATGATAAAGATTTTATGGATGGACTTTTTATTTTTAGGTATATTCCAAAACACCAGGTGAGTAATAATAAGGTTGACAAATGACGTCATGTGATTTTGGCGCTGACACCTTTTCAAGCGTAGTACCGACGGATCATCAAGATCAACCGCGCTCAGTGAGTGAACAGTTAGCTGTGCTACTTTTGGACCAAAAGAGCTTATTTTTTTGATCAAATGGAGCTCAACATATAATAGATTCCCAAATATATTAAATACTTTTGGAAATGAATTCCAAGTTATTTGACTAAAATACTATGTTTTGTGATAATTGTTACATCCAATTTGAGCATTATTTCACTTAATTTCTACTCAATTCCGTTTTTAAAAACAGCACTAATTCGTCAGCTTGTCAAGTTTTTAAGATTATTTCATCTGCCGACTTCGAAAGACAACAGTAAGGCTTTTATCAATTAGTTTGATGAAGATTTTATGGATGGATCTTCATCAATGTTTCTTCATCAGTGTCTAGGAAAGTTCCAAATAACCAAATAAGTGACTAAAAGTTGACTAAAATTTATTACTTCTGATATAAACCTGGTGGTGTTGGTATGGCGTGTTCCATACTGAGCTGAGCAGGAGTACAAAGTATAGAGAGTAAACATGGTACCGGTATTCGTATCAGTGCTCTTCTAAAATACAAAAATAAAGTGAGCAGCATTGTTTGCGACAGGAACATTATTCATATTATGCTAAGGCCCAATGGATAGGCCTACTCATGAGGAAATCAATTTTCAACCGACTTCCAAACAGGAGGAGGTTCTCTATTCAACCGGGTTTTTTTAAATGTTTTTACATCAATTATTGAACCGATTTCGATTATTTTATTTTAATGAGAGAGCATCATTCAGCGGTGATCCCATTCAAGCTGAGACCGCCCCTGACGCTGTCACTACTCACATTCCAATTGTTTCACGTTTCCAAACAAGATTCCGATGAACTAGGAGGTGTAATTAGTTTGTTAATAATGAGTCTCTATCATTATTGACATAGGTGATGTACCTGGAATGATCTAGAATAGTGATGGAATTTATGATAATTATATGCATAATATGACGATTGGGTCACCGCTCTAAATGTAATTACATTTCAATACAACCATAGACGAACCATCTTACTATCCCTGATCAATGATACAACTGACGAGTTCATGTTGTGGCTCGTGTAGGCAATTTATATGATATTCTATCTTGAGAATTCACCAATCCTGTGCAACTCAGAATTTGGAATTCACCGGCCAACTGGCGAATGGAAAGTCTTTTCGAGAATACACTAAGCCGAGTTCAAGGGAGATCGCTAAATAAAGCGAATTTCCTTCTTAACTTTCTACGCAATAATTAATCCGACAAGCGAAAATTTCCTAGCTTTTCATTCCAGCTTCTGACGTTAAAGTTTTCTGGCCAGCTCGTTATCTACAAGATTCGAAATGAGGATGTGCTGTCATAACTCACTACAGTGCAGATCAATTTTAACGATGACAAGACCATATTACCATATTTATGAGAATTCACCAACCCTGATCAATTTTATTTATTACCGTGAATTGATATTTTGATTCACGCATAGTGTTCCAGGCCAGTTATTCTCGATAAATATTATTTTCTTTATGCCTCCGCTTTCTCTGCAGATCTTACCTGCTGATGAAAAGAACTGATTTGATCAATCAAATAACTAGCGGAAAAATAGCGCACCTTTTGCTAAAAATAAAGAGAGTTTTAAGTACGTTAGTGTTAGCGATAATGCTATCCTGAACACTTTATGCCGGCTCTACACCTGCTCTACATCTTGCTTCTAGAGCAAGCAGATTCAAATTTGAATTAGCGTTATTGTTTACGTAGTTTTGGCCAATCCCTCTAATCTCTATTGTAGTAGAAAGTAGACCATTGCCAATTGGCAATTAAAGGACACTTCATTAAGTGTCCTTTAATTAGTGTCCTTAAACAAAAACTTTTGTTTGTTCGATATGCCGATTTGTGTGAGTTATCATCAGTTTTTCACGGGATTGTTTGAATTCCCATAATTATGATCCATGATAATGGCGTTATGGTAATGCGTGAAAAGGGGCTAATTGAGTGCTTTCAATGCATAATTCTTGAATAGAAATGGGCAATAAATTGCAGTGGACCACATTTTGCACATATATTAAGTGGATCATCTCTCGAAAACAAACAGTGCTATTTTCATTCCATATACTGTGGCTATCATTAGAGTTTTGGTGCTTCAAAAAAGCGAGGGAGCAAATCTCACTTCAAAAGACTGTATATATGGCTCTAGAATTCAGTTTAATTCAACTTAATATTCTTGTGTACAAAAGTGGAGAGTTTAAATTTTTCTCTATTTTCCAGTGATAATTTGTTATGAATGAAAGATAGCCAAGATGAGAACAATATCATTGATATCAATATTATTATCATCAAAATTGTCAACAACTAGAATTCCTTCATTGTGAACAAAGCTGAATATTCAGCGTGAAAATTCCAATTCCCTTCTATATTAGCACTTTATTGTTTTAATTTAGGATAACGTGGGTTTCATCTCAATCAATTATGAGCCTTTGTGTTCAAAAAGCAGTATGATGTAGTCAAACAAGGCGATTTATTGAAAGCATTCAATATTAGTCACATTCATATTATTGGGATAATTGGAACCGAATAAATTCCGTATTTTCTAAATCAATTTGAGTCGGGAAAATGGGATCGGCGGAGAATACAGATTATTGAATAGCTGATTGCTGTTCTCCACAAGAATATTTACAATAATAGGTATAAGTATACTCATGTAGTAGTGAGTCTTTCTTGGAGCTCTTGAGTACTCCTTTACAGATCAATCAGTAGCACTTGAGATGGTATATAATAAAAAATCCCATCTACACCGCCCCAGCCACCCAACTTTTAGAAATTTGGACCGTTCACTCTATTCAAAAAATATAGAATAATGTTATTCAAAATGGGGAAAAACGATTCACTTTTCTTGATGTGTGGTGTCGTAGGCTATATCATTCGATGCGAATTAAGTTAAACCATTGAAACGTGCAAGCTGATCTGAGCTCGAAAGAAAAAGCTGAAGAAATATTCGAAGTTAAAAGTTCGATTACAGACAGTCTTACTTACATTACGAATGTTTGAACGAAATATTATTCCAAGTCCTTTATTTTGTGTTATTTTGTGGAAGCAAAACTGGAGATAAGCTCTCAGTCTGAATATTACGATTCCCTATACACATTTGCAGACGTATCTAAATCTAAATTAACGTAACTATTTTATTGCTGATGATGCACACATGAGTTCGAGACTTGTGCGTGGGTAATGAGGTGAATGATAACACATAAATGCCAGACGGAGGAGCGGGATTCGAACCCACGACCACTGAAGCGACAGCAAGCTGAAGTTGCGACGCCTCAACCACTTGCGCTCTTTAAAAGCTGTTTATAATTATTAGGAAGTGAGTAAACTTCAATTGAATCGTAGGAGTTTAACTTTATAGTGGTTTAGTGATGATGTGCTAAAAAATTATAAAACTAATAAACCAATTTGATAAAATTTAGTTACAAAAACAAATTTATAAGAGTAATTATTCTCATTTGAAACTATTAATCTCCTCTTTATTTTTCCTTTTCAAGAAAGGGAATTATTTCCTCTAGTTCTCGGAAAGCGAACATAACATGCTTGTATGATTTTTTTCAGTAGATGGATACGGTTCTCTCGTTCAATCATCTTTAGAAAAAGTTGTATCAATTAAGAAAGCAACTAAAACTTTTACATATTAAGCTCCATACAAGCTAAGTACAAAGACACATTCTAGATGAGACTAAATTACTCATTTGAAAATACTCATTCAAATAGAGAACAAGAGGAAATAATTCCCTTTCTTGAAAAGGAAAAATAAAGAGGAGATTAATAGTTTCAAATGAAAATAATTACTCTTATAAATTTGTTTTTGTAACTTAATTTTATCAAATTGGTTTATTAGTTTTATAATTTTTTAGCACATCATCACTAAACCACTATTACTTATTATTAGAAGTTAGGTGTTCTGATACGCATTGAGGATGATTCTCGTACCGCATGGAGAGAAAATAGTAACTTACAAATATGGAGAACTCAACTTTATTCAGAAGATCGCGATGTAGAGTATACTAATTTCATGAATATTCTTATTAAATATAATTGATTGGATCGGTTTTTTGTTGTCGGAGAAATTGTGACTATTAAGCAGCAGACAAAAGGATTGAAGAAGCAATTATTGTTGTTCATTTTCCTGCAGATGGGGCTTCAGCTCTTTGTTAGCTCTTTCAGGTGATCAGTGCTCACCCTTTAATTGATACTTGACTACTGCAATTTGTAGAGCCTAGCCCGGTAGAGCAAATTAGTCTTATTTGAATAGCCTTGGAAACTGAAGCTTCACTGCTGTACCTTGTTAATGCAATAATCCCCAGCACACGCTCATACTTCCGAAAATTAATTTATCCCGAGACTCAGAGATCTAAGGTGATACTGATTTTGATTGGAAATTCTCCATTTAAATCATGGAATAATGAATTCTTTCTCTCCAGCATTGAAAATTCTTCCGATAATTTTGCAACGCTCACAAGTTATTTGTTGAGCAAGCTACTAATTGAGTTGCTATAGCTGACCGACCGAGAGAACAAGTCGATCGTTTTGCATTTGTCTGACAGTCTGTAACGCATATACGGCTGAACGCGTGGACCAAATTCATTGAAATTTCGCATAGATCTTCCTTCAAGGAATGCCTAGCAATGTGTGTGTAACGATTTTCGAAATTTGCTTGCATTCAAAGGATATTTAAAAGGAAAAAAGAGAAATGCTCTTAGGCCTTCTTCTATAGGGAACAGACGATTTTTAAAATTGGTTAGCTTCTCCATCATATGCAATTGGAATCAGATTTAAAGATAGACCTCGGACCCTCTTGCTCATCTGGTTAGCCTTTATATCTCATATGAATTGAGTTATCGTTCATAAGAATAACATATTTGAGAGAAACCAATAATTTTTTCTTCTAATATTTCAAACAAGTGATTACTAAGTGAATGATAATCATACAAATTTAATTAATATTCTTATATCAATTGAATCAACAGACATGTGAAGTCTCATCTGATTTGAGCAATCAGATGAAAAATAGAAATAGTTATACTACTGGTAATAACTAATAAATAATTGAGACTATATAGAAATATTTATTTTATTTTGCTTTTAGGGCCTCATTGGACTACTGAAGTCAATAATTTCCTGGTTCTCCTTAATATGTTCTCTTTCCGCATTGTCTAGTTCTTTTTCATTCGTTCTGATCTTCTTCGTCGTTCATCATCTCTAAATTCCCTTTTTGCAATCTGTCCGTTGTCTATTTTCGGTTTGAATTTTATTTTTATTTTGTTAAGTTTCTTTAGATTGTCTGCTTTGTTTTTTCAAATCATCCAGGGTCATTTCCAGTTCATTCAAATCTGTTTTAACTTCCCTAATCCATCCTACTTGCTGCTTCACATCCCAAAGTTTCTCTATTATTCTCCTTGATAATCTGGTTTGTGGTGTCCTTAGAATGTGATCAACAAAGATATCCTTTTCTTCCGTATAGTGTGTGTAATGGGTCCAAGTTCTATGTAATCTACTTTATTTGGCACTATCCACCATTGTCCATCGTTTTGATATTTTTTATTTAGACATGTTCTGGCTATTCTCCTCATGAAGGGGAAGGATCTCTGTCATCACAATCAATCATTTGATAGGTGGACACATTACCTTGATTGTAATAGTTGAAGTTTGAAGTTGTTCATTGGTGCATTATTATTTTATTTTCATGAATGTACACATAAAATTTGTCATTATTCCGATTTCTTTTGCGTCACAAACAATTATCCATTATCTCTCATTATATCGTTTAATTGAATAATAATCCTTCACTAAATTATTCTTGGAATTATTCCCGAAAGTACCAAGATTGATTATTTCCAGTAATTATTGTTAATATCGGAAATGAAAATTTTGATTATTTCATTCACATCATCATCGTCCTACTCACTTATCACTTAGGCTAGTACATGTTCTGAGGTGCACTGATTGAGGATCGACATTAATTTCAATAAAATGACGGAGGATGAGCATGTTATGGGTACAAATGAAAGATTGTACAGGCTTTATCACATAAAAAAGAAATGCATTGTTCAAAATAGATATCTTCTATCACAATAAATGAGAATCGATATCTATTGAATTTGGCATCGTCCAAACAAATTCATTCGGAAGTATCCATTTCCTGTTGAAAGAGAATGTGAATGAATAAATGGAACCGATACCAGATAAAGGTCGGGTCGGGAAGTTGTATTTCTTTGTCCTTTGATTCTAAGCGGTTCCTTTCACTGCGATCCCCTTGCTTGTTCTCGGTCTGACAATCTGTCCGAAACATTAAAACTGCACAAATATTGACAGTTGCCTCCCATACTAACAAGATGCTGGTTGAGGGCACTTCATGCAGGACGCTTCAAAAGTAAAACTTTCCCTGTGGGGCTGCGGTCGTTTGACAGCCATTACCTGAGCGGATTTCGTTCCAGACCGGGAAACTGCTTCACGAACTACATGCTCAGAGCCTAAGGGCCATCAACTGCAAGAAAACTTCATTCAAAATTTTCTTCCCACCAGCACTAAAAGAGAGGAGAACTTGAGGAACGAATGTCAGTTTATTTGAGTTTGATGGCAGTAAATCTTTGCCTCGTACAACGGTCAAAGCTGTGAGTGCTTCAATAATTATTTATGGAGATAGAGACTAGAAGCTGGAAAACTAGAAAGTCTCTCTTCATGAATTTTCCCATCAAAGGATTAATCATTATCACTGGTTACTACTATTTGCGTATGGGAAATCCAGTTTTCAAATTAAATGTGCGGTCCGCATCTTATCAGAGTACTTACAAATCAGAATAGCATTAAGTCGTTGTGCAATGCTGTTGTTGTTGTTTATTTTGTTGTTGTTGTTTGTTTGTTTTTCTTATGTTGTTGTTTATTTTACTTTCTAACAAGTTGATATATCAAGTTAATTAAAATAATACACCACGAAAAATTGCCTTAAACATGTTTTCATTCATGGTTTTATTATTCATTTATTTAAAAAATTATCAAAAGGAGTAAGTTTGAATAATTTTTGTCATAGATAAATAACACCACCGATCATAACTCACATTGTCAATAGTATTGACAATATGCATAATGTAAAATGTAAAAATATTGACCTGAAAAAACTGTTACTCTCATATGTTCTTGAATTCTAGTTTTAATTTTTATTGAAATTCAATTATTGCTTTATTCCGATTGCAGATATAATTTGATATTTTTGGGATTCACATACCTGATCCCAGTTGTATCAATGGCGGCCTGCTACGGAGTGATTGGACATCATCTTTGGGGCAGCAAATCGATTGGAGAGCGTACACAAAGGCAGTTACAAGCCATTACAGCCAAACGCAAGGTCAGTGTAAAGCCCATTGCTAATTTCAAGTTGAGTCAATCGCCATGTCAAAGACAATCCCCATTGGTGATCAGTATTGAGGAATTTGCATGCTGCGGAGAAGGAATGACTGCTCGATACACGACAGGCCCCATTATGAAATTGGTGTCAACATTTACAGTGCTTCTCAGCTGCACTGCTCTACAATATATGCACTTTAGAAACTTAAATAACTATTTTTTTCTTCCTGGATTTCTTGTTCCATGACGAACTGCGTTGTTAATATTAACTTTTCATGTGAAATTTTAATATTTTTTTCTGATGTTGGAGATCCATCTTGTTTCCACTAATATAATAAAAACTTAAGAAACACTTTTAAGTGGAAATTACACTCGAAGTGTACTGTGGGTCGTCTGATGATGCTCTTGACAACAGAGTGAAACGGCCGTCACGCCATAACGTGAGTCATAATTTCCACTTGAGTGTTTTTTAAGTTTTTATAATTTTTTCTATTTTAATTTATAAAAAATAAATTTCCAAGATGTGATTTCTCCAGCACAAGTATAAGAGAATAATCTCCATGGAATGCCTTTTTGTCTACCTAGAATTTTATTCTTTTGATCTGTACAGGGGATAATCCCCAAGGAATGGCTTTTCTTTGAAAGCTTGCTCCACGTCTTCGCGCTCTACTCAGGCTGCTCTTTCATTGAGTGTACACAAGCGTTTTTCTCCAGATAAGAATGTCTAATAACAATGTTAATAATTTTCACATTTTTCGTTGAAGCTCATTCTTTTCGCCTGATGATATTTTGTGTCTGCCCGTCTGCGGGTTGGGTTGTACGGCTTGTTCTAGTATTCCAACTAAAATAATTGGAATCAATTTAAAAGAATGAATAAATTCATCTGCATTTAAAAAAAGAGGTATTGATAATAATTCAAGTGAGTTATAACATCTCATTTAATTGAGTTGAATATTCTGTGAATTTCGGGCTTTCCTGAAAAAGATTTACAATGATATTCAGAACAATGAAAAGTGCAATCTAACTTTTCCAGCATACACTTCAAGAATGTTTACTTCCTTTTCAACAAAAATTATCAAATACTGATTATTTCATAATCGGAATCATTCTTCTCTAATGAGAATGAAAGTTAGAACAGCCTCAATACATTGATAGAAACCGGTAAATTGTCATACAAAGACATTTCGAATGAGGCAAAGGCCGTTAGAGTTAATCTGACAAATACCTTTACGTGTTTTATGAAGAATATCAAGCATATGCTGTTTTGATGCTAAGAATAAGATCTTGTCTTATCTTTGAGCTTTATCTTTGGATTACGGTATTTTCTCAAGTAACATTTCCAATGAAGTACATTTCATTGTAATGGATATAGAAAAAATAACTATGACTATTATGAAATGATCTAGATTCTCTTTTGTATTATAACATGCAAACCTTTTTCTTTAATATAGTAGGCCTACAGATCGGTTTCCTGTAAAAAAAGCGCACAGTGAAAATCGCGCCTCGCGCCTAGTGTAAGTCACGCCCAGTAGGTCCGCACATAACGTAAATCGCACCATCATATTCCCTCTCTTAAATGAATTGAACTAAGTAAATACACATGTGCCATTATTAAACCAAATAAAATCAGCTTAAAGCAACGTCATTTTTTCAAATTTATTCAAAATAAACTGCTTCCTGTCAGGTTAGGCTAGGTTATGAATAAAATAAAATAAACTGTCAGGGATGAACCGGGGGGTTATTCCGGGTCGTTACCCTTTTCAAATGCCTGTCAAGTGATGCTAGCGGCCCGTGACTCACTTGGTCCATGTAGATGGGTAGACACTAGAACACTAGACACTTTATTTGTGGGCGCGATTTACCCAGATTTTTGCTCAGGCGCGATTTTCAGGCATTCTATAGATCTATCATATTCCAACAAACTTTTTTTGGATGAAGCCCACATAGGTCTTAGACCTGTGCGTGGGTAATGAGTTAGATGATGGTGATTGATGAGTTGGACTTACAGTTCTAGGTGGGTTCCCTGAACTGGGTACGAAAACGTTTCTAATTTGAGAATAGTATCTACATGGAATTGCACTACACACGAAATGAAGCCTCTCCTCTTGTTGCATAACCATACTCTGCCTAAAATACATTTCACAAATATGTTGGGTATCTAGATGAATAAATTATTATTAAGCAGCTAAATATAGATTGATATGCCAAGTGTGAAAACAGAATGGATATGTTGGTATCAGATCAGTCATTATTAATGCAAACAATCTGGCTTTTCGAATTTCCATTCCAGCATGGCTCTCAATCCATGTTGAAGAGGCTGATTGTCGACACTTGGTGAATAGTGAGGCTTTAATAACATAGCAGTGCATGGTTTTTGTGGCCCAAAGGAGCACTCAAGCTCAAGAACGTGAAACAATGATTGAATCGCGTAACATATATCTTGTTATTATAGACATACACAACCACTGGTCGTGTAGGGTGTGACAAGAGTGAATCAC